>CM059216.1:9566085-10051085 GCA_030347435.1 Clarias fuscus
TGACAAAGACATTTATTTTATAGTACACACTGGCAGAGCTGAAGATTGTGATTTGCTTTAGGAGTGACAAGAATGGACAAGATTTGGAATGAGTATATTAGAGAACAGTGCACGTAGGACAGTTCTGGGACAAAGTTAGAGAGGCCAGATTTGTGCACACGAGGGTTGAGGGGTATATCATGAGGAGAATGGTAGAGATGGAGCTGCCAGGCAGGAGGAGAGGACAAAGGCCCAAGAGAAGGTTTATGGATGTGGTGAGGGAGGACATGCAGGAGGTTGGCGTGACAAGGGAAGATGTGGGTAGATAGAGTTAGATGGAGACAAACGGTCCGCTGTGGCGTCCCCTAACAGGAGCAATCGAAAGAAGAAGAAGAAGAAGACACGCTTCTCATTAAATGTCCTAATAACAAAAGCAATGAGCTATGGTCTTGTTACAGATGGAGAAGAGATAGCATAATACTTACTGTAGCCAAGTAAAAGCTTAGTCACAACTGGAGTCAGTAATAATTAGGGAGGAATCCCTGGTACTGGTTTCATTATGACTAATATGCTGTGGTTTTTGACTGCACCCTTGAGCTTGCTGTGTCTAAATACAATTTTATGCTAATAGTGAGAGATTCTTACCTCATATATGTCTAGTACAAAATGTAATAGAAATACAGGCAGCTGTATTGTTCTAATTTTTGTATCAACACATAAAAATGATAGTAAAAAAAAACATGAAATATGGCTGTATCGGTTTTATTGTTATAATCACAGAATTCTGAACATCTACAGTACTGTATGTGTTATCCACTATTCTAATGAAAGGCATTAATGGTTTGCTTAAATTTGTAGATTGAGTTCTAACTGAAGGAACCAGCAAGCAATTATTTAGAGATACACACTTTTTTGTCTACTAGTGAGTGTCTACTCACTAGTATTCCTATGCAGTGCATCTGATGTCTCTGTTCTCTGTTCTCACCAGCTCCGCCCAGGACGAAAAGGTCATTATGACTGATGATCATGACTTTTGTTCGGTTCCGTAGTGTTGCCCACCTGTGAACCTTATGTTTAATTTGAAAAATATTGAAACTCTGCACTCTGACTACTTTAATTCCCTCTTTTTTAATATATTCAAAATGCAACTGAGTTCTTACTCATACCAAAAGGTCAGCACAAATTACACACATATTACAGCAGTTACACTGGCTATCGATTTCACAAACCATTAAATATGATCTCCTATGTCTCACGTACTGAGCACTATACAAAGCCTTGCCAAGAAAATTTCTCCGAGCTCCTACAACTGTACACTACACTACTCAGACTCATACATACACTATTTGGCATATATAGTTGTGTAAAAGACCTGAGAAACATTTTTTACTGTCATAGCCCACAGACCTTGGAATGATATCCCCCAGGACTTTAGTGAATGCATTCCTTCTCCCATTTTAAATATACATTTTCTCCCACACATTTACTTTCATACTACTAGTGTTTTTTTAGGATTTATTTATGTACAGTATGTATGTATGTATGTATGTATGTATGTATGTATGTATGTGCATGTGCATGTGCAAGAAAATCTACATACATTATTATTATTATTATTATTATTATTATTATTATTATTATTTACATTTTACCTTTTCTCTCAGGATGGCTTGGGTGGGGGGCGTTCAACCCTACACAGGATGAGTGGTAAGAAAGATGGATGGATGGATGGATGGATGGATGGATGGATGGACATTACCCTTCTCTAGAAGTAATGTTTATTACAGTATAATATCCACACGCATCATGTTGGTATTTAAGTATTTAAAAAAATTCATGAGCAGAAACAAAGCATTAACTAATAAAACACCTTTTTTAGAAATGATTTTCTAGCTGAACTCGTATTGGAATAGGGCAGAATATTGCCAGTAGATTCAGTTAAATTATGACAATAAAACCCAATAACAAAAAAGGACAACATGTTAATAGCTGTTAGGTTTAAGCTGCAGACCACCAGAGCTCTCTGCCAAACAAACAAATGAAAATAACAAACAGTTCCCACACTGTGATTAATTGCATACTGCATACTTTTAATTAAAAAAATTTATTTAGTGGTGCATTGTACTGTATGAACTATATCTCTGTCAAAATTCTACTTATGGACAACACAATCATCCAATTATTCATCAATTTCAAGTTTTCAAGTCAAGTTCGTTTTGAAATTATACATACAGTACTGCGCAAGGGTCTTGAACCATCCCTCATTTCTTCATCTTAAATTAAATTTTATTAAATTATATCAATTAAATGAAACAAATTGGAACAAATGTTTTAATGTGACTCCAAAGTACCTAAAATACTATTTAAAAAGTGGTTGTTTACTGTATAACAACCTCAGCAGCAACCTCATTTTCCCTCTTGTCCATTCCAACCATCCAGCATTCTGAATGCTGGCGTGCTCCTCACTCATCATCTGCAACAGTTTCTCTCTGGTTCCTGCCAGAATTCAGATGTGGCCTAACAAACAAAAATCATTCCTCTGAAACTTGACAGGTACAAAAAAAAAAGTGCTTTAGGAGGCCTGGAGGCCTTTTTGTCAAGACTACAGAAAAAGTACAAGAAAGTCTGTCTCTTTGGAAGTAAAATATGAAGAAATGAAGTATGCATTAAGACTTTTGCACAGTACTGTATATTAAATTATGCACGTTATATTATACTCAAAATCTTTTACTGATGTATTATTATAACACCTTTAACTTTGCTCATCAATATTCACTCACTTACTCATCATCTATACCGCTTAATCCTGTATTCAGTGTCACGGGGGGCCTGGAGCCTATCCCAGGAGACTTATGGCACATGGCAGGATACACCCTGGACAGGGTGCCAATCCATCGCAGAGAACAGACACACACACACACTCACTCATTCACACACTATGGGCAATTTGGGAACGCCAATTAGACTAACCTACATGTCTTTGGACTGTGGGAGGAAACCGGAGTACCCGGAGGAAACCCACCAAGCACGGGGAGAACATGCAAACTCCATGCACACAGAGACGGGAATCGAGCCTGGCTGGGGATCGAACCCGGGCGACAGTGCAAGGCGACAGTGCTAACCACTACACCACCGTGCCGCCTGCTCATCAATATTTTGATACAAATATCCTAATTCTCAAGCTGTGATTAATAATGAATGTCACAAAAGATTATATTCCATGAGGTTTAAATCATGGAAAGTGTTAAGGAACTGCAATTTTAATTCAGAATTTGCAAAAGCTTTAAAACCAGTGCTTGTTTGGAGTAAAATAATATCATGTTAATAGAATACATCTATACTGTTATAATTTCAGAGGAAGCACATAAATCAGAACAATCTTTTAGATTAATCTGTTTCACGTATAATATCTCTATATGAATCAAAATAGAGACACGAGAGACTAAACATGACATGATTGACTTTGTCTTTTCCATCAATAACATAAATATGATTGTTTGACGCACAAGGCAGCCTAGGTTTTATATTCTCCAGCTTTTTCAGGACCTACAGCCCCTTCCCCACTGCTCCCTTCTCTTATGTCCTAAAAGATTTATTCCCTTGTAAGTATACTCATGAAATTGATGTAGATCTTGGACCCTCTGTAGCACATGGTATTCCTGCCGCTAGCAATAAAACAGCCAGCTGAGGTCTACAGACAGGGCAGTCTTTGCGTGACTGAAGGTTTTGGGGGAGTTCTGCGTGCGTGTAAAGTGAGTGAGAAGTTAAAGCACCTTTACAACATGCAGTATAAAACAGAACGCAATACCCATTTGGACAGTGCAAAATGAAACAAAAAGGTTAGGATAAATTTAGTACTGAATACATTTTTTGACTGTTCAAATTTGCAGGTAAAAACAGACAGAAAACCATTTAATTTAAAACCCGACTAATACTCCAGTCTCGCCTGTCTCTCTAACTAACATGCACACTAAAGTCTCCATCATCAGGTCAAACATGACACACAGGAGAGATTATAAAAAGAGGTGTTATGGGCATATAGAAAAAACATAATTAAAAGTGCCTGTTTTGTGGGCTGACACGTTAGATCTAGAGACTGAGAAAAACTAGAAAATTTGCTAAAGGACGATTTGTCAAGTCTTTTTGCTCAACAATGTCATCCACAAGTTTAGGTTTGACAGATGCGTGCAAGTGTAAATGTTGGCCATTTCACCAGCGTTAAAATGTTTAGTATGACCCTATGCCTAACAGCTAAATCCATTCTATTCTTCTCACTACAGGGTTTTGGGGATTCCTTTAGTCTCTTCTTTGTCTGCCACTGGAGGCGTCAGGTCTGATAGAAACAAGCAGAACTGCTTGGCCTGAAACACAAATATAAGATAAATGTATTTATACGATAGATGCTTATATCAAATTAACTTCCCAGAATGTGGCAGAACACAATCCAAACCCCCAGCTGGTTATGGTAAATGACAGTAATATTTCAAAATGTTTTCCAGAAAAAAAATGTCTACAAAAAAAATGGTAACCACATGGTATTCCTCAATGACTTTGACGCATGTTAGGCTAGCCTAAGATCCCGATAGCCTTAACCTCCCAAAAAAGGCAACTGGGTTATTGTCAACGATCAGCCATCAGAGGTCAACCCCACCTCCAGGTGAACTGAACAATATTGAACTATACTCCAGAAAACTGGCAACAGAATCATGAGCACCAAGACTCACCCATGCCTGATGAGTCTTGTCTGATTTCCACGGAAAGCCAGTGCTGCACAAATATTTAAAGGCTAGCCATGATAGAAAGGCATCAGGAGTTGCCAACCCATCCTCCAAACTCCCATACAATGTGTCCTGAATCCTGAAGCCAGACAACACAGCACTACAGCAGAAGGGAAACCCAATGCATAGTTTTTAATGCTTACGGTTTTAATGTTATGGCTAATTGATGTATATACATCCAATATGTATATTCAATATGTAGAACTGTACTACTGTAGAATGACTGCTGAGACTGTAACTGTAGCAAGGTTTTACAGTTTCAAGAAATCAATATTAACTGAAGATTGACCTGCATTTGCATAATTTTATGCACAACATCGGCTGAATTACATAAATCAGCAGGTGTACAGCTCCACATATTGGTGGGCAGGAAGCACATATCTTGTTTGGTAAAAAGGTCAGTTGTGGTATTATCTGACGACCACCGGACAAGTCCATGCCATGCTACCAGAAGTCTGAATCCTAACCCCTTCCGGCTCTCTCAGTCAACCGTAAGTTGACTTACGGTTTATAGATGCCAGCGTTTAAATATCTCATCCTAAAATCTTACCCTCCGTTCGGTTGCATTACCCTTTTTTTCTCTGTATGTTTTTCTGGTTTGTATTTTAGATTGCTCTCTAGATTTTCAACCTTTGTTTCATTCTTTGGATTTGTTTGCTGGTCTGACTGATTATTGGCTTTGACCCCTTTGCCTTGCTTTGGCACTAGCAATTCTGCATTTTCTTTTGATTTAATAAACTCTACATTTGAATCCTAACATCAAGCTCTGAGTATTTTGTTACAAAATAAAGCCCATGAATTTAGCCGAGCTCAAAGCACACTCAGTGAGTGAAGCATCTCAGCAACAATACATTGCTCCTTGCTCCTTTTCGGTAATGGTTATAGGGGATCCCCCATGCCCCCCTCTCCCCAGTCTATAGTTTAAATTTAGTGTTTCAAATCAGGAGGGCTGGTGATCTCTGATCATTTCTTTGTCATAAGATTATTACATTATGTTATTCTTGGTTTGTCAACACATGACACACAATGAAGAGAAAATTGTACAGTGGAGCCCTTTGCACTTTATCTACCCTGCTTCTTATGATCAGAAGTCTAAAAACAGTTGAACAATTTCCAGCTTAGTAGACATGGTTTTGTGCTATTGACATTGTGAAACATTATGGAGGATGTGGGCTTTAACAGCAATTCATTCATTCATTCATTTTCCATACCTTGCTTATTCTGTGTGCAGGGTCGCGGGGTCCTGGAGCCTATCCCAGGAGGTTTTAGATCAGCCAATGGTGACCTGTTCCTACTGTCGTGAATCAAATTCAGATGCTGAAGAGTGAATTTGTGAGTTTTATTATGTGGAAGTTACTGTTTGTTAAGCTTACTGTATGTTTAATGTAGACAGATGGTACTAACTGTGTGATCCTGATTGTGCTAATGAACAACAAGGTGGTGCACCTCCACAATCAAGGGTTTGATTCCTGTGAAGTTTGCATGTTCTCCCTGTGCTTAGTGGGTTTCCTCCATGTACTCCAGTTTCTCTAAGCAGATCAGGTTAACTGTCATTCCTAAATTACCCATAGTGTGTGTGTGTGTGTGTGTGTGTGTGTGTGTGTGTGTGTGTGTGTGTGTGTGTGTGTGTGTGTGTGTGTGTGTGTGTGTGTGTGTGTGTGCGTGCGTGTGTGTGTGCGTGCGTGTGTGTGTGCGTGTGTGTGTGTGTGCGCGTGTGTGTGTGTGCGCGTGTGTGTGCGCGTTCTAAAATTAGAATGTGTGTGGTAGATGCCTGGAACTATATGTGAATTTAAAACCTGACTGCTGCCTTATGTGTATTTGCTTGTGTTGTCCCCCTCAATTTGTTTCACAAACTCTACTAAGCGAAACTGCATGTTTCCGATGAGGAGTGAAACTGAGGGAATTTGAGGTGTCAAAAATGTATTACGCGCACGAATGCTGAATTAAAGTCTATGCACAGCATTTCCATGTGTGTGTCACTGATAGCCAGATGGAGGGTGCTGATCATGGCATCATCTGTTGAGAATTTGGAAGAATATGCAAACTGCAAGGGGTCCAGTGAGGAGGAGGCAGGATATTGATGTGTCTTGTGTTGACCCTCTTAAAGTGCAACAGGATGGTGGTTGTTGTGGCAGGAAACTGGTGACTTCTAGGATACAAGGATGATGGTGGCGGTCTTTAAGCACACCAGAATGATGGCACTGTTTGGGTAGACATTAAGAACACATCAATGAGAACGTCCACTAACTGGTTTGCACATCTTCTGAGCACCCTGCCAGGAAAATTATTTGGTCCTGCAGCCTTCCATGTGTTGATGATGGTTCCATTAGTTCCATTTGACGATGCAATTAGCACTGATCATTGATCTGCATCGTCACTGATCTGAAAATATGTTTGGGCTTGTTGAATCACTACAACACAGTCCTGCCACATGGCTACCTCATTACACCATCTGCTGAGAAAAGATGGGATGTGGGCCTGGGACATAAAACAAGATAAAGCATATCAAAAGTTGAACCAGTTGGACAAAAAGCAGGCATTGAGCTCCATGCTGTGCAGGAAACCTTTACTTGCAGCTTGACAAAAAAGGGTTAGATATAATGTTTGGGATTAATCGGTTCTATGAATGGACGTTCACAATCAGAACTGGCCACAACCCAGGAGAAGAAACCAGTGCCACAGATAGGGTCATACAGAGCAGGGCACTGGAGTGGGCAGTCCTCCTAACAGCATACAGTAGAAATACAAAATATTTATAACTAAGGGTAAGGTGACATGAACATAAACATGTTGAACTAAGGAGGTTGATTGACAAGGCATGATACTGTAGAGAAGATGAATGACCACCTAAGCAAGAATGAAATGCTCTGCCAAATACGTACAGTACATGAATGTTGCTTGAAAGAAAGGTAGACCAGTCATACTGTACATGTCATACAGTCAGTGGTGACTGGAACTGAGTGTGAAAAGATGGATGTGTGCTTTGGGATATGAAAGTGATCCAAGAGAGGATGGAGCATCATATAGAAATTGGTTCACCACACACATCCAAGAATAAAAGACCTAGCACACTTATATACATATGGTGGACATAAACAGATACAGACATTAAACATGAAATGCAGTCCTTTAAGTCATGTCAAAAAAACAGAAAGTCTACAGCCCCAAACCCTCCACACTCATGAGAGTGGCCTGAGATGCCATGGGATAGACTTCACGTTGATTAAGTACTGTAGACCCATTATAGTGAGGATATTGCTTCATGGAATCATACTGGATGGATGTGTATCCAACCACCAAAACAATGAGTCAGGCAAACATCAAAGGGCTAAGATAATGCTTCAGCACACATAGCTTGCCAAAGATGCTTTAATAATGCAGTATGTTTAAAAGCAAAAGTGCTGAGTTCAAGATGTTACTAAAGTAGAATGGCATTCGAAATCGAACTTCGATCTTCTCTTCTTTTCGATTCTGCTTACAAAAACCTAGCAGACAAAGCAATGAAAATGTTCAAAGAAAGGATAGAAAGGGTGAAATGAGACACCTTAGAGACAGGAATAGCCAGATTCCTATTTAACTACAGAATTACACCACAGGCAACAGCTGCCTTATAACCAGCTAAAATGTCATGTTCAGGAGAATACATTCCTACAGAGCATATCAGCCTACAAAGTCAAGGACACTCATCTAAGGCCTCACTTATGGACTGTCATCACCACTCCATCCAGTGAGAGAGTGACTGCTCCTGATGAAGTTCCTGAACATGCAGCTGTGCATGAGAGCAGAGTCTTCAACTGTACTATGCCGCTCCATGAAGGGTTAGAGTGTGGGGCTCCTTCTTACCTGAAAAACTGTGTGGTAATACTAAGATCCCTCAAAAATGAACAAAGATCTACTCTGGGGCTTGCTAATTAAATGCAGACACCATGTTAATTTTTGCTCTTGGTGACAGCATGTGAATGTTTAATGCTTGATTTTATTTTTTGTGCCCAATTCCAGATTAGACTTCACCTTGACTTGGCCTTATAAAGTTCATTAAAACGCATTGTGAATGAACATGGATAGGTTACGCTTAGAGGGAAGGAATGTCATACTCATCTTCAGTGCTAAGCACTAAGCCACCATGCCACCACTGGATGTTATACCATGATAATATATTTACCTGCAGTACCCACCAACACACACACACACACACACACACACACACAGCTGTGATGGGCACTACTGTAATGGATGGGCCATACAACACACTAAATTTCTTCTTTTTTTTTTTTTTAGAGAGATTTCCAAACAAGCCATACTTTTTCCCCCAAATCATCAGGCTCTTTTTGTAGTGGTTTGTCGGGGTTAAGAACTAAACAAAAGCTAATCACTAAAGTTGGGGTTACACTAATAGTGTCCATATTCTATATAATGTCTCTCATTTGTCATTTAACGATGGCATACGGATGTGGCTAATAGAAGCTGTAAGACATTGTCATGAAGCCTGCAGTCATGCTGTTTGGAAGTCATGCGGTTTTGTGCAAACTGTGCTGTTTGTCGTTGCTAACTCATCATTTTGCTGATGAAGCAATCACATGATAGAAACACTGCAACTATTTTTTTGTTGGTAAAACGGTCATTTACATTGTGTGTGTGTGTCTGTGTGTGTGTGTGTGTGTGTGTGTGTGTGTGTGTGTGTGTGTGTGTGTGTGTGTGTGTGTGTGTGTGTGTGTGTGTGTGTTCCAGTGTTCCAGTGTACACGTAACCTGTAGAATGATCAGGAGTACAAATAAAGTTCAATAATTTACTGTCAGTAGACTGTTCACATCAGTATTGCGAGATGTTACTGTGATGTTGTAACTATTCCTTTAGGATTTTTTGTTAATCGTTTCCTACAATTGAAAACCTTTGAGGACATTGTAGAAAATGACCCATAGCCCTTTCTCCCAACATGTTGTCAATTAACTGTATCTGATTCCAAAGGAATAGAAAAATCAATGACTGCTCCATTATAAAAGACTGCCTCAGTCCATGCAGTAGCACTGATCTGTATTTAGTGTGCTCTTTTGCTTACTAAACATTACTGGCTGGCTGTCCTTTCAAACATCTTCATCCACATGGTTACATTTGTCTGTCACTGTAATATCTGCCAGCTGTGTGTGTGTGTGTGTGTTTTTTTTTTTTATTATTGTTCCCTATGGCATGTGTGTCAGCTCTTACATAATCTTGCTTTGTTATCAAGCATTCTAAGATCTGTGTTTCACACACTCGGGTGATCAGTTTCAGGGATGACGCTGTCTGAGACCTTGGGGTGAGGATAATTTATAAAACAAGGAGCGTAGCCACAGCCTTATGTGCAGGCTTCTCATATGACAGCTCTAACACCCGGCCCACACATCTCCTGTATCTCCTGCTTGCACTCACATTTTTAAGTTCTGAGTTGCTGTTTTCTTTTCTTTTTTTTAGATAGCCTCCCATGGATGACTCATTCATGCATGATTGTGTAGTCTGGCTTTTTTTTTTTTTGCCTAGCACTTATTGTACTGATGACATTCCAAAGACTGCTTTTTGACCCTTGTCTGTCTTCTTGACCTCTTCCCAGACACCACACATACGTACGTATCACCAACGGCGGCTTCAGAGCAGCACATCTGACAAGCATTGATGGATCTTCTGATGTGTAGTGCTCTATTTTCCCAGCTCATTAAACATTTCAGCTAGGTTGACTTTGGGTCAGCCTACTACCTGAGGCAGCTACAGCACATATTTGTTTGGGACTGATTTATGCTTTTACGTCACGTCTATGCAGGGCCTACGGCGTTGTTCACATTTACACTTGTGCTCTCATGTCACTCTGCAGTAACATAGCCAAACCACTAGTTGGCAGTGGGGTTTCTATGTCACTATGGTAGTCCTCTTTGCCACTTTCTGGTGAGTTTATTTTGAAATGGGTTGAGCTTCATTAATGTTATATTCTCTCAAACAAAACATCAGTAAACAGTATTTCTGTACTTCTCCCCACAGCATCTGCGCTTTTCACTAGGGGTAAATTGCCAGAAAATATAATTTGTCGAATTTGTGTCAGCCTATCTCAGGAAACTTAGGGCACGAGGTGGAGTACACCATGGACAGGGCGCCAATCCATTGCAGGGCGCACACACATACTGCACACCCTCACACGACGGGCAATTTGGGAACGCCAATTAGCCTAATTCGCATGTCTTTGGATGGTGGGAGGACCCGCCAAGCATGGGGGAGAAAAATGCAAACTCCATTCACACAGGTGGGAATCGAACCCGCACTACAGTGGTGCAAGGAGACAGTGCTAACCACTAAGTTTCAGCCAATCACATTAACCTAAATTTGATGGTATGAGTATATTGCATCTATGCAGGTACTGAGGCAGAACAAACTATAGGTATATGCAGTATATCAATTATATTAAGAGATTTTGGAACATTAATATAGTCTCAAGTTTCAGTACTCACTCCATAGGTAAGTTAGGTGGAAATCCGTTCCACCTAACTCCGATCACATTCAATCACACCCTTGAATTTAATTAAATCTAACTACGTCAGGGTAGAACGCAAAAATCCACACACAAAAGCAGGTATCTTCACAAGTGGCAAGTGGCTTGTGAATGCAGATTCATTAGTGGGTAAATAAATATAAAATTCTATATTTCTGTGTATATTCTGTGTAATATTATACGGTACAGGGAGCCTGGAGTCTATCCAAGGAGAGATGAGTGGCAGGGTACCTGTTGGACAGGGTGCTACTTCATTGCAGGGCAAATGCACACACATACTGAACACACACACACACAAACAAACACACACACACACTACGAGGAATTTGTAAATGCCAATTATCTAATTTTTGCACTATGGAAGGAAACCACAGTACCTGGAGGTGCAAGTGTTAACCACTACGCCACCATGCTGCCGAGTCATTTATACAGTATGTGGGTTACAAAATATTTGTGAATCGCCTTACATTCCTGACTCCATATTATATTACACTGTTTGCAAAGCTAACGCAAATCACATGTGCTGTGTGTTCCCTATAGCATAAGTACCCCATAAGAAGCACATAAACTGGTCAAAATAAGTTAAACAATTAATGATACAGTGGTGAATTGACCTAAGATTTGCTTCTTAAGGAATTATATGCTCATTGCTTTTTATCCCTCTTGCAGGATGTCAGGAGGAGAATCTGGACTGCGTGCTGTCTCGGCCAGACGGTTATGTTTACTGTTTACTGTTCCTCTGTTTAGTGTCTCTGTGTTCCTTCTTGTGCTGGAGTTCTTTCTGCTGGACCAGTCTGATCTTCTTCTTTTTTTTTTTTTTACTCTCTTCATTAAACACATAAAAGTAGGAAGCTATTTTTGGATGTCAGTATTGTTTTTTCCCGTTGGATAGTAAAATATTTGCAGTCTGAAAGGTCTGACCTCAATAAATAAAGGTTGTAGTTAACAAACCCTATCTGCAATGTATTTCAATTAAATGCCAACATCTTTGTGACATATTGCCAATTAGCAAATATTCTCCATGTGACATCTTGATGATGTAATTTGATATGTCTTGGAGACATCGGCCAGACATATGCGTGCTGTTAGGGTCTGGGGATTATGTAATTTTGGATTTGTCTGCCTTAATTCTGTTTTGTACTCTTCTGTTTTTCTGACCCTGAACTGTGTTTTTCACTCTGCAATTTATTTTTTGCAAAGGGATCCCTGTTCCCTGTTAAATATTAGATCTCTCGCATCTAAAGCAGTTATTGTTAATGAAATTATCACAGATCAGGAGTTTGATATCTTATGTTTAACAGAAACCTGGATTAAACAGGGCGAGTATGTAGCTCTAAATGCAGCTAGTCCTCCTGGATACAGCTACATACACCAGCCTCGGCTAACTGGTAGAGGAGGAGGAGTCGCAGTTATTTATAACCATAATCTGTCTCTCGTACAAAAACACAGTTTTAAATTTAATGCATTTGAAGTTCTCTATAGTAACAAAGTCAGCTCAGTCGATCCCGCTAATCATCATTTACAGACCACCAGGGCCGTACTCATTTGCAGATTTCCTCTCAAACCTTGTTGTTTCTGTAGACAAAGCGTTAATTGCTGGAGACTTTAATATTCATTTTGAGAATCCAGAAGACCCTCTGAGAACAGCATTTATGTCCTTACTGGACTCAGTAGGAGTAAATCAGTGTGTAGTAGGACCCACTCATAAAGCAGGTCACACTTTAGATTTAATATTATCCTTCGGATTAAGTATAGGAAATATAACCACAATTCCACAGTCTGAAGTTATCTCAGATCACTACCTTGTCTCGATTAAAGCGTGTTATAGTAATAATGTATGCAGCACAGCACCGCGCTTCCACCTTAAACGTACATTTACATCAAATACCGCACAGAGCTTTATCAATAATCTTCCAGAGTTATCAACTTTGATTGGATCGCCATCTGACTTCACAGAACTCGAACAGGCGAATGAATATCTAGAGTCAGCACTTCGTTATAGCTTAGATAATGTAGCTCCAGTTAAAAGGAAAATGATTAGAGATAAGAAACTCGCTCCTTGGTATAATGACCACACACGTGCTTTAAAACAAACCACTCGAAAATTCGAACGTAAATGGCGCCAAACTAAATTGATAGTATTCAAAATAGCTTGGAAGGAGAGCATCCTGAACTATAAAAAAGCTCTCAGTGATGCTAGATCAATGTATCTCTCCACTCTTATAGAAAATAACAAAAACAACCGAGATTTTTATTTAATACCGTAGCTAACTTAACTAAAAACAAGACCACTGCAGAAATCTCCACAACAACATCATGCAGTAGTGAGGATTTCATGAACTTTTTCAATAATAAAATCATAAATATTAGGCAAAAAATTCAGGCTTTGAAACCAGACAATTTAAATAATTCAGATGATCTAACCACATCACATCAGAACTTAGAACACTTTACTCCCCTTGAAGCGAGGGAACTAATTTCACTCATCTCTTCTTCAAAATCGTCAACCTGTATATTAGATCCTATACCGACACATTTTCTCAAACAGATAGTACCAGCAATAATAGAACCCCTGTTGAAAGTAATTAACTGTTCACTCAGTAGTGGGTATGTCCCCAAATCCTTTAAATTAGCCGTTATTAAACCGCTAATCAAGAAACCTGACCTTGACCCCAGTCAGCTTTCTAATTACAGGCCGATATCAAACCTTCCCTTTATCTCCAAGATTCTGGAAAAGGTAGTATCACAGCAGCTATGTTCACATCTACACAGAAATAGCATAAATGAACTGTATCAGTCAGGATTTAGGCCTCATCACAGCACAGAGACAGCACTTGTTAAAGTAGTAAACGACCTCCTATGGGCCTCTGATCAGGGTTGCGTCACTATACTTGTGTTACTGGACCTCAGTGCAGCTTTTGACACCATTGATCATAGTATTCTCCTTCACAGATTAGAAAAGGTAGTAGGAATTAAGGGAACTGCCCTCTTGTGGCTCAGATCCTATTTGACTGATCGTTATCAGTTTGTAGATTTAGATGGTGACCATTCCTCATGTTCTCAAGTGGAGTTTGGTGTTCCACAGGGCTCAGTTTTAGGCCCACTGCTTTTTTCCCTTTACATGCTTCCTCTGGGCAACATAATTCGTAAACATGGTATTAGTTTTCATTGTTATGCTGATGACACACAATTATATGTCTCAGCAAAACCAGATGAGAAAAACCAGTTTGCTAAAATCGAGCAGTGTGTGCAGGATATACGAGATTGGATGTTAATTAATTTTCTTCTGCTTAATCCTGATAAGACAGAAGTTCTGGTCATAGGACCACAAGTAGCTAGAAGTAAGCTTTCTGATCACACTGTAACTTTAGATGGCCTTTCTGTTCCATCAAGTGCAACAGTAAAAGACCTCGGTGTGATTATAGATTCCAGCCTTTCGTTTGAAGCTCATGTAGATAATATCACCAGGATAGCTTTCTTTCACCTTAGAAATATTGCCAAGATAAGAAACATATTGTCACTAAATGATGCAGAAAAACTAGTTCATGCTTTTATCACGTCTAGGTTGGACTATTGTAACGCCTTACTGTCTGGTTGTTCAATTAGGTGTATAAACAAGCTTCAGTTAGTACAGAATGCAGCAGCGAGAGTCCTCACTAAAACCAGAAAATACGAGCACATCACCCCTATCTTATCTACACTGCATTGGCTCCCTGTGAAATTTCGCATCGATTTTAAGATACTACTTTTGACATTTAAAGCACTAAATGGTCTCGCGCCACAGTATTTGAGTGAACTATTAGTGTCTTACGATCCGCCACGCCTACTTCGATCAAAGAATGCAGGCTGCCTGTCAGTACCACGTATTATTAAAACTACAGCAGGGGGCAGAGCTTTTTCTTACAAAGCCCCAAAGTTATGGAATAGTCTTCCTATTAATGTTCGGGACTCAGACACAGTCTCAGTGTTTAAGTCTAGGCTAAAAACCTATTTATTTAGCCAAGCATTTTTGTAAATAGATTAACCTTAGGTAAAGGAGCAGATCTGGGGGACTCATAGACGTAGAGTATTCTGGTGAACTGGTATGTTTAGATGCTGTCCTCCCCACTCTCATTGTTCACTCAGGTTTGTTGACGGTGAGGTGATTGGTTGCTTTACATCTCAGGGAGCCCTCATGTTT
Source organism: Clarias fuscus (assembly GCA_030347435.1). Lineage (NCBI taxonomy): Eukaryota > Metazoa > Chordata > Actinopteri > Siluriformes > Clariidae > Clarias > Clarias fuscus. The sequence continues at coordinate 9,581,534 of CM059216.1, forward strand.
GTGTTTCCTTCTGGCTCTCCCTTTTTAGTTATGCTGTTATAGTTAGTCCTGCCGGAGTCTCTGCTTGCACTTTGCACTAAATATACATTCACCTATACATGCTGACTGTGACCATACCTAACTGCCATCTCTCCTTATTTTCTGTTCTCTCCTTTTCTGCTCTCTTCTCTCTCTCTCTCCCCCCCTCTTCTTTCCCTCTCTCTGTCTCTCTGTCGAGCTATACATGTTTCGCTCCTGAATTGCCAGTGATCCAGACCCCTCTGCCCTCTGGAGCCGTCTAACCCATCCTGGAGTCCTGCTTCTGGTTGGAGATCTCGTCGCATGGATGCCCCGTGTGGTCTGCCTGGATTCGTATGGTGGCTGGGGATGGTTTTCATGAAGACTCTCCTGTCATCGAGTGATGCTCTGGGGACCTGTGACTTCAGTTGTTCGATAACTCAGGACCGGAATCCCCTACAGTCTACCTGAGCCTCCGGGAACAAACTGGACTCATTTTAATTTTAAAACATCTCTTGTTATACTGAACTTCCAGTCTTACACATTATTATGCTGAGCAATTCCTGCTATCCGTTATCACCCAGATGAGGATGGGTTCCCTGTTGAGTCTGGTTCCTCTCAAGGTTTCTTCCTATTACCATCTCAGGGAGTTTTTCCTTGCCACCGTCGCCCTCGGCTTGCTCATCGGGGACAATCTTGTCATTTTGATTCATATACATTGCATAAAAACTTACTTCTTTTTATTGTGTAAAGCTGCTTTGCGACAATGTCAATTGTTAAAAGCGCTATATAAATAAAATTGACTTGACTTGACTTGTTCTGTGCCTGAGAACACCTTTGTTTGCAGTAGATATAAAAGCTCTACACAACCATATTACAATTGTAGGGCTTGTTGGTAAGAAAGTCACACAATCTCAGCTTTCATTCAATCACCTTTAGCTTCGATTACAGCACACAATGTGGTGGCAAGTTCATGTGTTAAAGTGATTCCTTGTGCTCTCAGGATCACTCTTGAGTCTTGGAATATGAAGAAAAACTCCATAGATGTGATAATCTGGTCATTCAGTGCATTCAGGTCATCTGCTGACTTAATTCTATTACCAAATAACATTGCTGAACCTCGACCTGACCAACTGAAGCAACAGATCATAACACTGGTTTTCAGTGGCCACTATGCATGATGGGTGCATCGCATCACATGCTTCCCTTCTTTCACTGATGCACATGACCTTTTATTTTCATTGCTACAAAACCCAATCTTTATGAGGTCTCATCACATTGTGTGTTTATGGAAATGCTCTTACTTTCACTATTAAAGACGGCTATGGTTTTTACTGTTGAATCTTTTGTTTTTTACCATCAAGCATTTTAGTGATCTCCATTCATTATTTTTTTCTAACCCAATGTTGATGTTCAGCATCGTTCCAGATTTTGATAATGTCTTGAAGTGTTCTTAACCCAGTTCCTATCATTTTAGGATAGACTTTCCATGCCTCCTTGGTATTATTCAAAACTTTCCTCTGCTTCTGCTTCCTATAATCAAAGTCAGACCGAAATGACCCCACACCCCACCCCACCCCCACCCCCACCATGTGTACCCATGTACACATGCACCCACCTTCACATGTACACATTATCAAATTGGAGGGAGCAGGGGGACTTAGTGGTGTTGATTTACAGAGTGTTGAACTTCTGTGTTCTCCTTCGGCTTCTATTTCACCTTCTACCTTACTCTATTTCCTTGTTATATTTAAACTGCCTTCTGCCTTTCCTACCTCTGGGTTCCATGCAGCCCACACATGGGCAGTGAGCCAAAACAAATAAACCAGCAGCATGCTGCTTAACAAGGGCATGTTAAGGGTCAGGGGGAAGCTCAGCAGGAGGAGACCAGGAGGTGACAGAAGGGAGGGACTCAGTCACGCAATCACATCAGTTGCCCCAACTGGCTCCAGCCTTGTCACGCAGGAGTAAAGTCCCTCCAACAAAGCCCATTACTATTACGGCAAGTGATAATCAGATAATTCAGCTCACTATTTCACTAACTTGCCTGCTTTCTTCTCCTAATAAGGCAATTAAGAAGTAGTTTCCTCACTTAGAAGGATCTTGGGTACATAATCAAACAAACAAAGACATGTAGGTTAAGTGTTCCCAAATTGCCCATAGTGTGTGAATGAGTGAGTGAGTGAGTGTGTGTGTGTGTGTGTGTGTGTGTGTGTGTGTGTGTGTGTGTGTGTGTGTGTGTGTGTGTGTGTGTGTGTGTGTGTGTGTGTGTGTGTGTGTGTGTGTGTGTGTGTGTGTTCTGCGATGGATTGGCACCAGGGTGTACCCTGCCATGTGCCCCAAGTCTCCTGGTATAGGCTGCAGGAATACAGTACCCTGAATACAGGATTAAGCGGTATAGATGATGAGTGAGTGAGTGAATCATTAAATATTTCATACTAGAAATATGGTTATCTAAATGCTGTACATGAGCTCGTTATGACAGGTTGTAGAAAGTGTTATGATGGATTTATTGTGTGTTATCCATTTAATGTACAACCTGAATAGAAATAAAGTAAAATGTAAACTAAATGGATGTTTAAAGGCTGTTCTTTGCCACATTTAAAGTAATGAGTTAATACAAAATTACACACATTATAATTCGGACCTTAGACATAATAGGCCCAGACCCAGATATTAGTGGATAGAAGGAGAGAGAATAATCAGATGTATGTATTGTAATAGTTGGCCTGTACAAAGTAATGTTTTATCTGGACAAAAGTCTGTTGGCTTGGATCTGTCCACTGGGCCGGTTCTGGTGCCGCCTTTTTAGTAAAATCAGTCAGTAGACTAGTGATGTCCAAATAATTAGGTATGACCTTCTGATAAAAGCCAGATTGCCTAAGAAACTGTCTTAACCCCTTTTAGGTTTTGGGCCTCAGACAAGCCACAATTGGCACCGTTTTATTAATTTGGGGCCATACCTGTCCATGACCCAAGTGGAACCCTAAATACCACATTCATCAACTGCACACTTCTTTGGATTGATTATGAGTACTGCTGACTTCAAGGATCTCAGGACAGCTTGGAGAGGTGGCAGATACGGCTGACAGTGATTGCTGTAAATTATAACATTGACTAAAGAGGCACTGGCTATGACATTGTTGGGACAGAGGACCCTTTTCTGGCTGCTGAGATCCCTTTGTAAGATGAAGCCAAATAAAAGCAAACCACACCTTGCCAGTTGAGAATTTCTTCCATTTGGGGCATTGGCTAGGCATCAAATTTTTATACTGCATAGACTATGCAAAAGTCTACACAGAACTAATGGGAAGCAAACCTTGGGAAACAAGACCACTGTGCTCCTCCAGTTGGTGTGACCTCAATTAGCTTGAAGTTCATCCTGAACCACTATTTTTTTGGCCAGACTACCACATAACAGTATGGGGTTGCAGAAATATTGCATTGATGCACTGCTTCCAGGTATAGTGTTGCATAGTCTAACTAGCACTAATACAAAGTGATTCCCATGTGTGGTCCAATCTAATGGCGCGATAAGGTCCAAACCAATTCTCTTAAAAGGACCTCAATCAGAGGGCGAGGGTATTAAATTTGTGACATTTCCCAGGGAGCAGACCCCTGGACCACCCTAGATACTCTTGCCTTCAGCACTTTAAATACCTCCCTAATGACCACCATTTACATAATCCAAACTTGGTCGTATGTGTCAGCATCCTGTGCCAGTGCTAAGTATTTCTTTTTACGGGAATAAAGAATGTAGCTATGTTTAGGGTCCTTCCATTTTAATTGCCATTAGCATCTAGGGTGCGTAGTATCCATGCAGTGATCTGATATAAACCTCGAGGGATTTTTGTGTTCTATGTTATGCATCTCGTCAAATATGTGGTAGGCACAGTCTCAGAAGCAGGTGGGGAACAAAACAAACGTCCTGATCCTACAAGCACTGGGTCCTCTAAGCAATGGTACGCAAACTTAATATTTTTTAATTTGTAACTCATTTTGCAAACAATCTATCTGTAGCACCACAAAATATGCCAGTACTATGTGTATGGCCAAGTAGCGGCTATACTGCATTGGTTAATAAATAATTTTTTTGCATCCCTTACAAAATAACAAATACTCCTGAAATCAACAGAATACCTCATTTGACAAATGTTTTGTTATTAAATTTTCTACATCAAACATATTAACTTTTTGCGCTAGTAAATTCATCAAAGCTGATGTTTAGGAAGTTTCTTGTTGTGACAGAATAGTGGCATACGTTTTGCTCTAAAATCTGTTTCACTTACCTTCACTAGCGCAACAAGTTTGATTCTCTATTCCTCTATTAGTAATAGAATTTCTACTAAACCTGTCACTTAGAAGCTACTTTGGCCTTAATGTTCTTTGTAAACACAGCCCCCAGAGGTTTACAACAGCATAATCTGCAATGGAAAGGGTAGTAAATATTAGATGTGATACATTCAACATATGTACAACAGAGTTAGCAGACCATGCAGAATATTGGCAGGCTCTTCTAGGAACACATGTTTTGGTGGAGTGGGCTGGGTGGACAGTTGAAGATGATTAATGTTTGGAGTGAGTGGGAACAGAGATCCAGCTTCTTTGACAATGTTGCACAGCTTCATGACACAAGTGGAGCAGTCACCCAAAATGAAAACCAAATTTTTGACTGTGATAATTGTGTTTTTTTTTTACGTAAAGATGCTTGTGGTGTGCCACTAAGCTGTGCGGTAATTGGTGGTTCCGTGAATATACTTCAGCAAATGCCACCCACATTTGTCACCCTTTCATGTCTGTACTTAAATGTGCATCAATACATTGGTCAGCAATTTCAATAAATGAGAGGAACTACAATGATGCACATCATCAGTAAGCATTCACTCTACCAACAATAATCAACGAAATTCTTTACAAAGTGGAAACATAGGGCTTCGTGGACAAACTGAACTGAAATCGGTCTAAGTAAAGAAAGAGAAATTAAGATGTCAGAGATTTTCCGTAACCCAGAATCCCTTTCAACAAAGCTGGCAGAATTCAGAAGTAAAGCTTCTGGTTGGAGATCTTGTCGGTTGGAGATCTCGTCACATGAATGTCCCTGTGTCTCTTTGGGATGCGTCCGATGTCTGGGGACGGTTTCACTCTTCTATGAAGACGGTCCTGGCCTCGACTGATGTTGACAGCTGTTTCTCTGAGGACTTGGCTACAGTATCTATCGGTTGATAGTTCAGGACTGGAATTTCCTACAAGTCTACCTGAGCCTCCAATAACTACCTGGACTCCATATTAACATCAATTAACATCAACTGTTATACTGAACTGCCTGCTACCAAACACACAGTATGAATGCAGATCAATTCACCCAAATGAGGATGGGTTCCCTGTTGAGTCCGGTTCCTCTCTTTCTTCCTCCTGCCATCTCAGGGAGTTTTTCCTTGCTACTGTCGCTCTCGGCTTGCTCATCAGGGACTCTCTGACCATTTTGATTCATACACATGCACATTTCATACAAACGTAAATAGTTCTTTTGATTGTGTTAAGCTGCTTTGCGACGATGACAATTGTTAAACGCGCAATACAAATAAAATTGAATTGAATTGAATTAAAGCTGGAATTTCAGTTTCATCCAAGTAGAAACTATTGGTAGGCATACTGTATAGAAGAGGAAATCATTCAATATCTTACATGCTTAGGAGCACAATTGTACAGGGATTGTATTGCAGTGACCACCATTATAGAACAAACTACTCTTTCTAGAAACCAACTTGGCACCCTGTGCCCCTTTAGGTCATTTATTGTACTCACCTGTTCGCTAACTAACTGATTGTTTACTATGAAATCAGTCGTAAACTCTCATAATTGAAACAAGGAAGGCTAATCATGCTTTTACTTGGCCCATCAAAAGGTATGGGGAAATAATGTAGACTATTGAAGCACTTTGAAAGTAAATTGATGGTTTTACAGTAATTCCTTTATCTGCCTTTACCATTTGGGGTACTAGTATTGACATTTCATCAAATGTCACCTGTACCAAAGCTATGGATAGCTTTCGCAGACATGAAACTGCAAACTTGGAGGATATGTTTCATTTGATTGGTTTCAAAGTGAAATGTTATTTATCTCATTTTCACCGTCCAATAAGGCTGAAAATTAAATGTAATTATCAAAGATAGCCATAATGGAAAAATGACAGAACTTGAATACAAAGAAGGAACATCAACTCCTCTTTTGACCAGATACTGAACTGTAAATACTGTATATGTAGGACAAAATGAACAGCAGCATTTCTGTTCTTTTATGTTATCCCCCCCAAAAGGTTTTGCTTATATTCAGCACTCAGCACACATTCTTGAGTTTAACAGCACAAACAAAGCCCAAGTAAACAAAACTATTTTACTGCGTATTGCAAGTTAATGAGGTGCTGATCTCTTACTAATGTCTATGGTGATGTCTTGGTGAAACAAAAAGAAGCAAAGAACTGTAGTAAACGTAATTTAGTATCCATGGACTGTATCTACAAGGCTTCATTTATCATATCAGGATAATCTAATATTTTCAGGATAATCTATTATTATTATTATTATTATTATTATTACATCATACACTATATGGTCGAAAGTATGCAGATACCTGACCATAATATCCATACAGTATGTGCTCATTCCAAACCCAAGGTCAACCTAGACCTGGGCCCACTATTTGCTAATAAACTCACATGGCTGTGAGAATGTGTGTTCATTCAGCCTTAGAGTATTAGTGAGACAGTGAATTGATGTCCAATTGAGCAGGCCTAAATTCATCCCAGTGTGTTAAATGGGATTGAGGGCTGAATTCATACTGTATGAAGGTCACTCACATTTTTCCACACCAACCTTTGCAAATCATGTCTTTATAGACCGTGCTTTGTGCTCAGGGTCATGTTAGAATTGATTTGGGGCTCCTTAGTTCCATTGAGGGTTAATCTTTTTCTCTGTGCATCCTGTGCAACTGTGTGCTTCCAGCTTTGTGATATAAGTTTGATGATTACCAAAACTTATGACCATGCCACGAAAAAAAGACAGGAGAAGTTAATTTAGAGTTACCAGCCTCAGAAATCAATTTACAGCACCTTGGATTAGAGACGTAGACTTTAAGAGCAAAAGTTGCAGGTACGTATCATCAATCATATTAATAATCATTTCATATTTTGGATGCCTTCAACATCCATGATTCTTTTGTGTGGCAATTCATTCAATTCAAAGTTTTTGCTTTTTGTTTAAATTCTACCTATATATTACTCCATCCATCTGGAAAACTGGGGACAATGTGTGTGTGTGTGTGTGTGTGTGTGTGTGTGTGTGTGTGTGTGTGTGTGTGTGTGTGTGTGTGTGTGTGTGTGTGTGTGTGTGTGTGTGTGTGTGTGTGTGTGTGTGTGTGTGAGTGCGTGCGAGCGTGCCTGCGTGCGTGCGTGTGTGTGTGTTTTTGACGAAACCCGAGACTTCAAGAAATCAATGTGGGCAAAGGGGAATTTGTATAAAGCACAAACACACACATAGACAAAAACCTGTGGACCCTGGAGTTGTGATGGATATCAGTTTGATAATTGCCCACATACAGTGTATGTGATGGCCAGGAGTCCACAAACAGAAAGATTTTAAAACCAGACGGCTGTAGTAAACTGAAGTATTGACTATAGTAATTTACTACAAGCTGTAGGTAACTGCAGTATTTACTATAGTAATTTACTGCACATTGTAGTAAACTGTGGTCTTTACTATAACAGTTTTTTTTTTCTTATGGGTATGTAACAACAGTTATACTGTACCCCCTTCAAATATATTCCAAAAACATTCAAATTAATTTTCTAAAAGTGAGAGGATCGGTTCAGTAGGCTTGAGAACCACCAGTGTCCAACCAATACCACATTATCAAGTATTATGGATTTTTTTAAATGAATGCATATGGCATTGGATAATTAAATAATAATAGCAACAACAACTGTCAGTTGTTATTTAAAAACATTTTAAACGGTTAACTGTTATTTTAAAAAGGTAACTATTCTGGAATATTTCTTGCAAGAACAGTATTGTCAAACGCATAAAAACCCATCAAGCACCATGATGAAACTGATCTTATGAAGACCATGTCAGGAAAAAAAGACCAAAACTTATGACCATGCTACGCAAGAAAGACCGCTGCTACAGGAGAAGTTAATTTAGAGTTACCAGCCTCAGAAATCAATTTACAGCACCTTGGATTAGAGACGTAGACTTTAAGAGCATAAGTTGCAGGTACATATCATCAATCATATTAATCATAGTTTTTGCTTTTTGTTTAAATTCTAGCTATATATTACTCCATCCATCTGGAAAACTGGGGACAATGTATGTATGTATGTATGTGTGTGTGTGTGTGTGTGTGTGTGTGTGTGTGTGTGTGTGTGTGTGTGTGTGTGTGTGTGTGTGTGTGTGTGTGTGTGTGTGTGTGTGTGTTTGCGTGTGTGCTTGCGTGTGTGTGTTTTTGATGAAACCCGAGACCTCAAGAAATCAATGTGGGCAAAGGGGAATTTGTATAAAACACAAAAACACACGTAGACAGAAACCTGTGGACCCTGGAGTTGTGATGGATCTCACTGCACCATCCTTTACCTGTGAATGCTGATGATATACATGAGCCCTTGCTGCCTAGGACACATACTTGAAATATGATCTTACATGAGCTTCTGCAACGGAAAACCCATGCTTACAGATATATTACATATTACAGAATTATACATCTAAGACACACAAAGAGTGCAATAAGACCAGAGATTGTGTACGTCCACCAAGAATAATAAGATTGATCACTTGCTGCTTTGTGTCATCCTTAAATCGGAACACTTAATTAAGTTACATTCCCTCTGATTGGCTATTGTATGATGCGTTAAACTCTGAGAAATCAGGGTCATCTGGAAGCCATTTCTCTGAGTAGTGTTTGTTCTCCTCCCCCTCCCTCTTCTCTCTCCATCCCATTTTAATCTCTTGGCAGAATCTCCTCCCCCAGCTCCCCAGGGAGGTTGGAGCCCAGTGACCAGAAGCAGCACACGCTATAGACCTCCATGGCACGCAAACTCATCCCTGCACGCGAGAACAACTCTCAGGAGCAAAAGTATAGGTATTGATGCAGGATGCTTCTACACTGTGGTAATTGAACTATAGGGGGAAATGAGAAAAAAAGGTGTTAACAATGATTTCCTGCATGGTTGTAGGCATCACATTGTTGTACACTGCTTCATTTGGTAATCCAATCATTTTGAAAAAGCGATGGCATATAAAAAATTACATTTTATCTAAAACACTTGGAAACAGATTGGATTTGATCTGGAAGCATAAAAATTTTATGCCAGGACACGCACCATGCAGTTTTCTTCAGCGGACTGTAGAGAAATGTTATTGTGAGCTGTATTTTGTAACATGGGTTTCGCTGAACTGTTCTCTACAATGCAGATTAATCTCAGCTGAGAATGCCAAGTAACACAGAGAAAGAATTCTAGGTTATTTGCCAACACACATAATGCATACTAACTACTGTATTATGTCTAAATCAAATGAAAACCAATGCTGTTGTGCCATATTATTTCGTATGGAGGTAAGCAGTTTGGGGTCATGATCCAAGGATAAAATAGCTATATTTTGGTGGAAGTCCAGAACCGCAACAAGAGATTAAAATATTGTGCCACTGACCAGTACTCAGGGCCAGGCCATGGGTTGAATGTCAAGAACTTCATCCAAGGCTCTGAGCATCTTTGTCACTGATAGATATGTTTATTATTTGATCTTCTGTCACTTTTAATCCTATGCAGGCAGAAAGGAGAGCCTGCAAACCTTTGCAAAGATAGTAAAGCCACAGTTAATCTTTCCATAAAGGCCCAGTCACATGAAGAGGACACAATCTGTATCATACTCATATTGGATCACAGTGATGTAATATAATTACAGTTTGTTTTTTGCTTATACTGGCTACAGATACAATAATATCAAATCATTCTTGTTATTGAATCCTATTAAAAACGCAAGGTCGGTGATGTAAACCATACCAAGTCAAATTTTAAATAATTCTTAGCATGTAAGCATTATTAAATGAAAAGTCTTCGATACAAGATCTTTTGATCCAACTCACAGAATAAAAATGCTTTTTAAAAATTTCCATTGAAAATGAACATCGCCGATAATAGTTCATGTACAAATCCATCATTTTTATCACCAGTTCATTTCAAATGACCTACAGTATGCTGTAATCTTTGCATTGCTCCTACAGTGAAACAGAGACAGGTCTTTTTCGCTGTCCATTTTCTGTCATTCTGACTTGGTGAACAAGGCACTGCCCTGTTCACACTCCTGTTACATGCAAGTATGAATGCAGGGTGTCATGCAGCAACCTCTGACATACACGAAGAGGTAGAAATCAGGCCTAACCAATACTCAAAATCAAACCTGGTGTCTCATTGTGAAAGTGGGCATGGAAGTTCTACATTTGTGTGTAAGAACATCCAGTGCCATGTGCTTTCACAAGATGGTGTAAGAAGATTTCAATTCAATTCAATTGAATAGGGGTAACATCTGTATAGGGGTAACATCTGTATTTTACATTCTAGGTGCTATAGGAACGTAACCTTCGCAAACTTCAGGGGACTGTAAATCAAAATTAGCAGATTGACCCTGATGAGCAAGTTGAACGGGCCAACTGAGATGGCAATAGGAAGAAACTTTGAGAGGAACCAGACTCCACAGGAAACCAATCCTTATTTGGGTGAAGATGTATAAATACATTTTATGGTTACAATTGTATGGCTACATGCAACTACTGCATTTCCCCAGTTGGATTTAGAAAACCTGTGATGGCATGGGACATTGAAAAGTAAACTGTACTGTACGTGAAAACAAAACTGAATTTTTTTTTTTATGTATTACAAAAAAATGACCATAATCACAAATATTAGGACCATGTTTAATACTTGGAGGGAAACACCTGCAGTCTGGAATCCATGGACATCACAAAATGCTGCATTTCCTTCACTTGAGCTGCTTTGCTAGGCTTTTACTTTAGATGCCTTCAACTGCTGAATGTTAGTGAGACTTTGTGCCTTCAGTTTTGTCTTCAAAACCAACAAAGTGAAAGGCATGCTCAAGTAAGTTGAGGTCAGATAAATAACTTGGCCCTTTAAGAACATTCTATTTCCTTGCCTTGAGTTGATTTCGCAGTGCGTTATGGGCCCCTACTCATCTGGGCTGAAGCATGGGCCTATCAGTTTTGTGGCATTTAACGGAATATTTGCAGAAATTAGTATAGCGCTTTAGAATTCATACTGATTCTTCTATCAGCACTCATAATCAATAAACGCCTGTTCTATTGGCAGACATTCAAACTCATGCCATAACACTGTCCCCACCATGTTTGACAGATGATATGGTATGATTTGGAACCTAAGCCCATACCTTCCTTTTCCATATTCTTGTCTTCTAATCATTTTGATACAAATTAATCTTGTATCACAAATGAGAAATCTTTTGTTAAACTGTTTACATTCATGAAGGCGTCTGTTGATTGTAGACTTGATATACCTCCCTCCTTGACCAAGTGCTTGCCTAGGTTTCTTTTATGTGGTCATCCAACTGGCCCTTCAACTGCTTACATGATTAATGATTAATATGATTCATTTACATGTTAATTTAGAGGAACATTGTAAAAATGAGTAAAATTTCCTAAATGGTTAATGACATACATGCTTTTAGTTAAATCTGCTGAAAGTCTACCCTTCAATTAAATGTTCAATCATATCTTGCCTCATTTCAAATCCATTGGGGTGATGTCCCGAGGCAAATATACCAAATTGTGTCAACGTTAAAATCATATGAATCTGATCATATGTATTCATTTTAATACAATATATTGTTATTATTTTAATGGATTAAGCAACATACCTTCAGTAGCCATTATATTAGTGTGCATAAAAGTGTCAGTCTGGCAACTTGGAGTCAGAGCCAAATATTAACTGAGTAGCGCTAGATGGAAAATAAAGTCATTGTTATTTTTTTGTCGGGATCAGGAGAAATTCTGACAATAATTGTCATTGTAATTTGCACTGGTGTTTTAAAACTTTGATTGTTAATAGGTTGTTAAATAATTCACTACAATATATTATCTCTCTTATAACTAAAGAAAAACAGAGATGATCAACCTGAGGGACATTTTGAAGTATCTCCACAATATAAAAATTGAAATCAGTCAGTGGTGTGAGTAACTCACAGTAGCTCAGTGAGATGTGGAAATGGGACTAGTAAAGCATAATTAGCTCCAGAGCTGGACCGACTGTGTCCACCATGCGACCTGTCTGAATACGTCAAGCTTTTACACCCCCACCCCAATCCCCCCTCCCCTTTCCTGCTACCTCAGTAGAGTCAGCCTGGGGTTAGATCCCATTTTTCACAGCCAGACTACAGGGGATAATCACAGGCAAACATGGCAGCCACATGGAAGGCATATGCATGTGTATGCACACATTCACGCATGGGACGTCTGGCTCTCGTTAGTCTCAATGAGAGACCGTGTGTGCACAGAGTGGGAATGGAGAAGACGTGTGTTATGCTACTTTGGAGGATTCCCCAGAAAAAATAGGGTCTTGTGCCAGCAGGAAACACTAGATGAAACAACAGCTGTTTATCTTTTAGATAGAGGAAATACTATTTGCCCATACAGAAAGAGCCATTAAAACATTTTATATTCCACTTAATTCTAAATTCATGTCTGGATTAGCTTTGAACAATAATAATAATAATCATCATCATCATCATCATCATCATCAACATCATTGTCATCTTCATAAATTATTAAAGAAAATTAATATGAATATGCAGCACTACATGCAGGATATAACATTTGTGTGTGCTAATACCTTTATATTGTAGCAATCATTTTTCTGTGGAATGTCATAATGCTGGACTTCAGTCTTCATGTGGATCAGTGAGCTTGGGCACCCTTGACCCTGGTGGCAGTTCACCAGTTGGACCAGTTTTGTTAGGGACTAAACACTGCATACTGGAAACAAACCTCAAGAGCTTATGCTTTGGAGATGAACTGATCCAGTTATCTAGCCATTACAATTTGTCCCTTGTTAAAGTTGTGTGTGAACCTTACACTTGCCAATTTGTGCCTCGTTCAACACATCAACTTAATAGGCTGAATGGGCTTTATTTGTTGCCTAATATATTTTATTAACATTGTTGTTATTCCCATTTCTGTCTGTGCTTTTAAAGTTATGGCTTGTTGGTGTATATACACACACAAAATGGCATATTAAAGCTTTCACAAATGAATGATGTTAACGCAGTGATGGTTTTAAGAAACAGAGGTGTGCTGTTTCTACTGTACGCTTACAACATCAAATAATTATAGTTATTTGTGCTCTCATAGCAAAGAGATCAGTTAAAATTAATAACACACACTCCCCCCCCCCCCTCTCTCTCCCTCTCTCATACACACACTCATTTACATTTTTTTAAAAAAAAGATTATTAGATCTCTGTTACTCTAAACTCATTTGTTCACTCTGTTAATGTTTTAGTATCCACAATTACAGCCATTAACTCCTTACAAAAATAAACTCCACAGCTGGACACAAATTGTGTGTCTGGCTGCGAGGCAAGAAATGTTTCACCTCAAGATCTGAGTTCTCAATTAGGTTAATATGATCAGTACAGCTGTTATTTGCATGGGAAATTCTATGTTGGATAAAATATATTTTATATATTTTATCCATACGCGTGTGTGTGTGTGTGTGTGTGTGTGTGTGTGTGTGTGTGTGTGTGTGTGTGTGTGTGTGTGTGTGTGTGTGTGTGTGTGTGCATAGTCATTCATTAATGTTCTACACCACTCATACTATCCCAGGAGAGTTTGGGCACGAGGCTGGGTACCCCCTGGACAGTGTGCCAGTCCATCGCAGGGCTCACACACACACACACACACACACACACAAACACGCACACGCATTGTTATTCGTTTGATTTTATTTCATTTGATATTATTTGCCTGTGATTGTTAATGCTTGGACGTTGAAACAGATGCTGTTGTGGTATTCATGGCATTAAGTGATGCATGATGACTGTAAACATCCCTCCAATCTTTGCAAATTGTGGATGGATTTCATGAATGTGATCAAACCCATGACGAAATGTCGATCTGTGAATCATTTCTCACGGCTGGTTGCACGTGCCGTACAGCATATGCACTTTTTAAGTGCATTTTGTTGTTGTTGTTGTTGTTGTTGTTGTTCTCTCAAAATTGTTAGAGGCTAAATACGTTTTACCTGTTTCTTTACCAATGAGCACACAACTTCAGCCAACTCCATCGAGCGTGCGTGTTGGGAGATCTGTAACTCTATTTCTTCAGAATGACAAAACAATTGTCTTTGTGTGCAAAAAGACATTTCTTTTATATGAAATATAATCATAGCGCTAGGAAGAAAAACGTGTGAAGGCATTATTATTACAGGAACTGTTTTTACGGAATGGCTTGTAGATTTCGATGATTGCTTTTGATTATCCTCGCTTTGTCTTTGATCTTCAAAGAGATATTTAAATAAAAGAAAAAGGAACGCAACACTTACAGTGTATCTTTTTTTTATGTATACAACAGTCAGAGTGATGAATTCACACAAGACACGTCCGGCTGCACTCTGAAAGTGCTAAATCCACAACTTTAATTTTACAGTGTATAAAGGAACAGGTTAAAAGAATAAACCTTAGCGTTGTAAACATTCGTGGCAGGTATGATGCTGAGAATAAAGCGACGGCACTTTATCGTATAAAGCATTGAGATATTTCTTTTATATACATCGGTGTGACTAAAATATGAGCGAAACAAACCGTGTGCGCATTTCAGTTCCGGTCTGATTTTAAGCAAAATGCCTAAAATGATCCAAAAACGGACACAGACACGGGAAAAGAGTATTTGAAATATTCCCTCGCAGTCCACGAGAAGCATCACTGCCTGCTCGTTTCGCCTCCTCTTTGCTTGTGATGTGATTTTAGTTGTGCGCGAAGTTACCACAGCAGGCAGCTCTTCAGACGCGTGGGAGGAGTGAAGGGAACCGCATGGAGGCCGGCCCCTGTGCTGCAAACATATATAACACACACTGAGTAACTATCAGCCAGAGAAACTTTCAGTGACTGGAAATCGGGACCTAGGGAATATTCATAATATTGTCTTGAATATTGAAAAGACATCCTCAACATACAGAAACTCAGTTCAGGTGATTTTTTTTCTTCCCTCATTAAGAACAGGAAAAAAAAGAAAAAAGGAGAAAGATTTCATCCACTGTGAGTTTTTTTTTTTTTACTTTCTTTGAATTGTTGCTTTCCTAAACAACCCTCTAAGGAATGATGTTTTGAAACATAAACTACTATATATATATATATATATATATATATATATATATATATTATTTTTTTTTTTTTTTTTGTAATATCCAACTAAGAATTGAAACTTATCAGCAGAATCAAGAAATGGCTTTATCAGAGAATGAGTTTGACATGACGGGGGGCAACGTTATAAAGGAGTGGACTGGAGAAGTCCAACCAGCTCTCATCATTTCCTTCATTTTTCTCTTCTGCCTGGAGGCTTGTCTGTGGATCCGCAACCTTGCCCTCAAAAAAAGGCTGCCGGGGCCCTTCGCGTGGCCGCTTGTAGGCAATGCCATGCAACTAGGCCAGATGCCCCACATTACCTTCTCCAGGCTTGCAAAGAAATATGGCAACGTCTACCAGATCCGACTGGGCTGCAATGACATAGTGGTGCTAAATGGATATACAGCCATACGACAAGCTCTCATACAACATGGCACAGAGTTTGCAGGACGACCAAACTTCATCTCCTTTCAAAATATATCAGGGGGGAAAAGTATGGCATTCAGCAGTTACAGCGAACAATGGAAGGCACATCGGAGAATAGCCCAATCTACACTGAGGGCTTTCTCATCTGCAAACAGGCAGACCAGGAAGGCCTTTGAAAAACATATTGTGGCAGAGACCATGGATATGGTTCAGAGCTTTCTTGCACTGAGTGCAGATAGATGTTATTTCAATCCAGCACACGAATTTAAAGTTGCTGCTGCTAACGTCATTTGTGCTCTTTGCTTTGGAAAGCGTTATGGGCATGATGACCCAGAGTTCAGGGCACTTCTGGGGAGGGTAGACAAGTTTGGAGAGACAGTTGGCGCTGGGAGCCTGATAGATGTCATGCCTTGGCTTCAATCTTTCCCGAACCCGGTGCGAAGTGTTTACCAGAACTTCAAGAATATCAATAAAGAGTTCTTTGCTTATGTGAAAGACAAAGTAGTCCAGCATAGAGACACATATGACCCCGATGTAACCCGAGACATAAGTGATGCAATCATTAGTGTGATTGAACATGGAAAAAATCACATGTTGACTAAAGACTTTGTGGAGGGAACTGTGACAGATCTCATTGGAGCAGGGCAGGATACTGTATCTACAGTTATGCAATGGATGTTGCTGCTCTTAGTGAAGTACCCAGCCATGCAGACCAAACTCCAGGAGCAGATTGATAAAGTGGTTGGCCGTGACAGACTGCCTTCAATGGAGGACAAGATCAACTTGGCCTACCTGGATGCTTTCATCTATGAAACTATGCGCTATACCAGCTTTGTGCCTGTCACCATCCCCCACTCCACCACCACAGACGTCACCATAGAAGGCTTACACATCCCCAAAGACACAGTGGTATTCATCAACCAGTGGTCCGTGAACCATGACCCACAGAAGTGGCAAGACCCCCACATCTTCAATCCATCAAGATTCCTGGATGAAAATGGAGCTCTTAACAAAGACCTGACTAGCAGTGTAATGATCTTCTCCACAGGGAAGAGGAGATGTATTGGTGACCATATTGCCAAGACAGAGATCTTCCTGTTCTTGGCCATTCTGCTGCATCAGTGCACATTCAAAAGCAACCCCTCTCAAACTCTTACTATGGAGTGCTCATATGGGTTAGCACTGAAGCCTGTCGATTTTACAGTTACAGCCAAGCTAAGAGGGAAACTCCTTGGCCTTGTGTCACCAGCATAAATTAAAGGATGACTTACCATTCCCTGATTTTATGACTCAAACTGAGCAAAGACTAATTCATTTTCAAATAACCTCTATACAACAGTGAGTAGTAATAAACAAGCACTGAATGCTGTTGTATATTTAATATTAGATTAATGGAATAGGTCATTGTGAGGTCTTCATCTTATTTCTGACTATATAGAGAAGGAAAAAAAAGCAAAAAAAAAAAAACCTGGTATAACATTTCACATTCTGTATTCATCATCCTGTGTCTAAACAATATAAGCTATTTGAATATTTTTTATCAAGAAGTGCGTAATTGTAACCATTAAAGTGCAATGTACAATGTTAATGTTGTTGATTTTTAGAACACTGCTTTGATAGCTCAAGTTTCCTCTTTTTGATTTATGTGATTTGAAGAAAATACTGTGTATGTATATAATTTAGCCAGACTTGTATAAAATGTAGATTATGGGTACTCATTACGGATGCATTACAGGTATTTTAAATATTAATCATATATCTTATATATAAAACCATCTACTGTATCCAGATAAAATAAATAAATAGTGTGACAATGTGTAAGTAGTAAAAAAGCTATTATCCTAATCTAGTGTTTACCGTACAGTAAGTAGGACATTGCATCACTGGGATAAATTAAAATGTTTGTTTAAAATGAAAAAAGAAAAAGGTGTTGTGGCTTTTACTGTGATTTTTCATAAGACATCTTGGCCAAGTTGACTTGCTTTTTTATTTCCAAATCCTGATTTTTATATTACACCTGTCATTACAACCCAACCAGCACAGGCTTCCAGGAAATTACTCATGATGAAAGATATTGTAATAACACTTTTTTTAAATTGCTGCTGCAAACTATGCCATTATTGGGAAAATCATTCAGCTGTTTCGAAGTCAGAAAATAAAAATATTTTGAATGTCAAAGCAAGCAGGAATATAAATGATGTGTTGTTTTTTTCCTCTCTTCATACTAACTGAAAATAAGCTAATTTTGAAGTGAATCAAATAAAAGTGCAAGTTAAAACACTAAGCAACAATGTTCCTCTGTTTCTGTCATAGCTTATATTTAAGGGCTCCTGTTTCACTCCAGGTTGGTTGAGGGTTGAGCAACAGATTCATCAGGATTCCGGGGCTAAACATGGGGCTAAACCACTAAACTATATAGTCTATCTTTCTGTATTAGTAATGCTGGCACAGAGAGAGAGACAGAGAGAGAGAGAGAGAGAGAGAGAGACTTAATTGACTATTATTCAGCTAATCATACCTTTTACATACCTTTATATATATATATATATATATATTCCCATGTCAAATACAGAAAGTGAAAGACACTGGAGTAATGTGTAGATAAATCCAAGGTTACATACGGTAAAAAAGAGCTACCTTCATAATTGTACTTGCTACAGTATCTTGTATGGATTTCGCACTTTGTCATATTTCGGTGCATGTAGAAAGGTCCCATGATCGCACATCAGATGGTGCTACCAACTCCAAGGGCCAGGGTTTCATCCAGAGTTCCACTTAATATCTATGTATAGTTTATTTGTGGTTTTTCTGCCTGTATTTGTGTTAATTTTTTTCTCTAGATACTTCATTTTCATATATATATACATATATATATGTAATTATTATTATTATTATTTAATATCTATTTCTGCTCTGCAGTTTTCTTCACATAAATTGTATTAAGTAAAGTATTATTTGTTATTTGTAATAGAGTAGACAGGTTTAACCAGTCATTGTGTCTTCCTTCCTGTTCTCCTTCTGCATAAGGCCATGACTGCAAATTCTATTCCTCACTTCACGAAGCAGCTGTTAAGGTCTTTGCCTGTCCATGGGAGGCAATTTAGGGGCAGACCCAAATGCCTGGCTTTTCAAGCAGTCTCAGGTGAAAATTGATCTTCTAAATGGAAGATCAAAAAAGATTCCCCTCACCCATCAATCAAACTAAGAAATGTGTTTGTAAGAATAGGTTTATGTGGGAAATATTTAATTCCCTCGTATCATTTGACAGTTGCTGCCATTAACATAATTTGCATTCTCTGCTCTAAAAAAAAAAACTATAACAAGGCGTTTCTGTGTAAGATGAATAGCTTTGGTGAGATGAGAAGTTGAGATCAGTCCTTGAGTTTGAATCCCATTTTTCCTGAATCCTACTGAAAACCCTGAGAAATTTTAATAAAATTGGACTTGCTTTTTTGATAAAACTTTGGTAAAAACTAACCCTCATTGTCCACCTATGCGTTGTCAATGCCTATCCTCGTTTAAGGACAGAATAGGCAGGACAATAAGTATTCTATAAAAAATAAAAAAATTGTTCTGGATAAAAATCTTAAACATTTATATATGGAATATACATTATACTATACCAAAGCTATGCATGATACAGAAGAGCAGTTGAGGCAGAAAGTTAATATAAATCTAGGCTAAAAGAAAGTTTTTTACAACTAATTTCAAAACATTTTCAGTTACCATAAGTTTCTTTTAGCAGATCAATTAGGACATCTACTTACTGTACTTACAAGTTCATCAAATCAGTATTTGAGTGCTTAAAAGTTTACTGTCTTTTTAGAAAGTGTGGAAGATTCCTAGGTCTTTAACCTAGGTGCATTAGAAATTTTAACTGTTTTAGAATCCTAATAAAAGCAGGAGTTTCTAGCAGAATAAAAAAAACAATAATAATAATACTTTGGGGGAAGGGAGTATATGGGTGAAGATACAGTTCATATTGAAAGTCACCTTCCAAGTACCCATGTTCATATGCACGACTTCACCTGAAAGATGGTCTTTCTCCTATATGCCCCTTCCACCTACAGTAGGCCCCAGACCAACTCAATTTTCAGGCTGCCCAAAAATGCACAAGTTCCACCTCACTTGTTTTTTTAAATGCAGTATATTTTTAAACCACCTGTTAAACACTAATATTAGTTCATAAAAAAATAAACACAAGGAATATCGCACATTATGCTATTCAAACAAAACAGTCAGTGTGCCTTAAATTAATCTCTAAAATTGTGATAGATCTCTCACCCTCAAAACCATTTATCTCTGACATTCACCATTCCCCGAGAAGGATCTCCTCCATCCTCCCTCCTTCCCATTCCTCACACGCGAACCACTAATGTAACTCTTAGTGTCTGCATCTGGCTTCTTCAGCCTGGGTCTTATTTCAGCACTATTACACAAATCCAGTACCCATCACATTTATCCTCTACACACTCTGGACTACAGAACAAAAAAACAACAACGAAAAAAAAAGAAAAGAAAATCCATCTCCAAGTTGTGAATAAACAACAGCAAAACTAATACAGTTGGTCCCGACCAGGAGACAGATGAAACCGAATGGGAAAAATGAATTGAAGGCAGGTTTCTTTCCTGAAACACTAATTATGGAGGAAGTCGGACACTGCGCTTCTAAACATTTCCTTCTGACATCGGCACTGGACTGTAGCCATGGGTGGGCATACAAATTAATCTCTAAATTAACCCATTACTAATCACACACCTCATTTTGTCTTTACATTTGGAAATGTTGTTAACAAGAATCTGTTGTTTACAACTGTAATTTGAAGGTCACAATGGCAGCTATTAGGAATGAGGGGCTTGCCAAGCATGCACAAAGGGGTTCCTGTTTATAAGCCAAGGCAAGATTCAAGAACATTGAAGGCATCTTGGCAAAGCTTGGGATAAATAAAGAGTAAAATAAACACACTCCAGTAAACCACAAGCAAATGTTTTTCAAATGTTTTGATTGGTTGTTGTTGTAACGTAATATTATGAGCAGATGTATACTGTACAGTAAAATATGAGTAAATTAATTTCTAAACAAACAAACAATAAAAACGTGAAATTTTGAACTGACTTATATTGAACTGCTGGCTTTAGTTTGGGAACTTGCTTTGCTGTCTCTAGGACTTGATCCAAATAAAGAGTAATAAGAAAAAATGCATAAAAGTATGCATTAAGTATCATAAAGCAAGTCAATTAAACATAACTATTGATCAGGACTAGGTGGCACAGTAGTGTAGTGGTTAGCACTGTCGTCTTGCACCTTCCAGAGTCCGCATTCGATTCCCGTCTCAGGGTCTGCGTGCATGGAGTTTGCATGTTCTCCTCCGTGCTTGGTGGTTTTCCTCCAGGTACTCGGATTTCCTCCCACAGTCCGAACACATGCAGATTAGACTGAATTGCCTGTGGTGTGTGAGTGAGTGTATGAGTGTATGTACAGTATGTGTGTGCTCTGCAACAGGTTGCGCCCCCGTCTAGGGTGTACCCCGCCTATTGCCCTAGGTCTCCAGGCTCCAGGCCCCACGACCCTGTATAAAGTGGTAAAGACAATGAGTGAAATGAGAGTATCAAATGTTTCAAACATATCAGTATAACTTGACTATGCAAGAATTGTGTCCTGAACGAACATTACAGAAGTCTTACCATATTCTTCCAATAATCATTACAATTTCAATGTCACCACATCCTATGAACATTTCCTCATTACGATTGGTTAGGTTAAAATGTTCTGTACGTTGAGCAGAGAACAATGCTGTGACATTTTTCAAAATAACCATAAATAAATTAAACACAAATGTCTACACAGGAACTGCAAACCACAACCATATGTTACTCATAACTATTGTTTTAGAAATCTATAGGCTTATATGTAAACAATGTTTAAATGTATGAGCACTATTAATTATTAATTGTCGAGCTATACATGTTCGCTCCTGAGTTGCCAGTGATCCAGACCCCTCTGCCCTCTGGACCCGTCTAACCCGTCCTGGAGTCCAGTTTCTGGTTGGAAATCTCGTCGCATGGATGCCCCGTGTGGTCTGCCTGGATTCGTGTGGTGGCTGGTGATGGTTTCCATGAAGACTGTCCTGTCCTCGATAGATGCTGACAGCTGTTCTCTGGAGACCTGTGACTTCAGTTGTTCGATAGCTCAGGACTGGAATTTCCTACAGTCTACCTGAGCCTCCAGGAACAAACTGGACTCCTTTTAATTAAAATTTTAATTTTAACACATCTCCTGTTATACTGAACTTCCAGTCTTACACAGTATTATGCTGATCAATCCCTGCTATCCGTTATCACCCAGATGAGTCTGCTTCCTCTCAAGGTTTCTTCCTATTACCATCTCAGGGAGTTTTTCCTTGCCACCGTCGCCCTCGGCTTGCTCATCAGGGACAATCTTATCATTTTGATTCATACACATTCACATTCCATACAAACGTACTTCTTTTGATTGTGTAAAGCTGCTTTGCGACAATGTCAACTGTTAAAAGCGCTATATAAATAAATTGACTTGACTTGACTATTAATGGGCACTGACTTATGTAAAGCCTTATGTAACATTTTATAAGTTTAACGAATAAACTAGATACCAATTTGTGTACAGACACATTTTCGCTTGTCTTGGATGCCAATTTTATAGCTTTGAGAATTGAGCTAGATAGTTTAAACTTCATAAGGCTGTGAACTGGTAAAGTATGTCCTGTTGGGGTAGACCGGAAAGACACACCTTGTGATAAATTTTGTATATGACTATGGTGTATTAGATTGTGTAGTGTCTAACAGCAAGCACGTCACCTACTGTACACCAGTTTGTGGTAATGATAGCATTCTTGCAAAGGTCGTAAGAGCCCTAGATGATTGGCCTTTGTGAATTTGAAAAACCCAGTCAAGCCATTCTGGAAAATTATCTCATCATTTTGTGCAACTCAGTAAAAGTGAGAACGAATTGGAATATTCAGTCATTGCCAATGACTTTTCGCTTTCTGATTCATTTTTGGACCGCTTATCCTCAACAGAGCCAATCTGCACCACTACACTTTTTTTAGTGCTGGACACATGCTTGAAGGGTTGGAAAAATATACTAGCTCAGTAACCTGTAACAGAATTCAGTGGCAATGGACAGTACCATACAATTAAAAAAAAAAAAAAAGTAAATATTAGATTTAACAGTTGCAGAACTTCCAGTTGCACTGTCCAGTTTATTTATACCAAACTACAGGCATCAAAACCGACATATGTGCATTTGGAAATAGGTTGACAAACATTATAAACTATAAATGAATAAAACAACACATTCAATGTTACACAAGGATATTTTCAATATAATGCAATTTTACTGGATTAAAAAAAAAAATTATACCACAAAAGGTATTAGAAGTGCAGTATCCGTGTATTAAAGATAAACAAGCAATAAATCGAAAACCCCTAATGTTTATCATCCTGAGTATTATACCTCATAATAATCAGTCCAAGATCGGTATTTAAGATCAAAGTCTTTTTAAAAAAGCTCTGAAAAGGTGAAAAAGATGGTTAAACATTTATGGATTATAAATAATAGTAGACAGGGATGAAGGGCAAATAAAGGCACTTTCAACGAATAGAAGGTTGTACTGTAGATATGCTACATGATTTAAACAGCCTGCTGATTTTAGCCAGCAGTTTCAGCTGCAAACAGAGGGGCACAAGAGGTTGGCACTGTGTTATTTTGGTTTTCAGCCTGGGCTAGAAGAGGCATTTTCACTCCCTGACTAACTGACTGAGCCAGATTATTATCTTGCCTTGGAGGCAAAGTTGCAACTTGTCTGCAAAATTCGCTGACTACAACTGGCAATAATCATCAAAGACACCCCCTTGAAAGTTCCACTTGTAAACTTGGGGTAATCTTCCCAATGATCAGTTCCTTCCCAGTTTTACGAGGGCTGTCAAATCAACATGGCTGCACACACTGTGAACAGGGTATCTATACTGACTACACTCATTCCTGCTCTGAGGAGGCAACCACCAACGTTACTATTGTCTGCTTTTGCTCTACTGCAATTACAGTCCAAAATGATACATAGATGTTGAAAACGTAGTAGAGTGGATGGATGGATGGATGGATGGATGGATGGATGGATGGATGGATGGATGGATGGATGGATAGATAGATAGATAGATAGATAGATAGATAGATAGATAGATAGATAGATAGATAGATAGATAGATAGATAGATAGATGCTTTATTCTAGAAATTCCAAACATCCAGCAGCAATTAAGGCAATAACACAAAGGCAGAGTTGACCAAAGTTACTAGTGCAACACTATACTACAAGAATACATAAACAAACAAGTGTAGAAAGGTAATACAAAAAAAAGTAACTACTCAAGCCTGTAACTGTAAAATGCAGTTAGAGCAGCTTTTTATGAAGCTTATGTGCTCTGACACAGTGGAGGCATTTGTGTTTTTTTTTCCACTTGGGTGGACAATTACATGATTATAACTTGCAAATTACCACTTACAAAGCATCCCAAGTGGAAAATTGCATTAAAATATTAAATAATCATGAATGCAGCATAAAACTAAAGTGCAGGACATGTATACACTAGGTGGCATTATGCACTTAAAACACAGAGCAGCAATCCATCAATAAACTAAGAAAAGTAGCAAAGAACTCCAATAGTGTCTTTCTGCAGTTACACACTTTTCACCTCACGCTCCACTATCAGTCAGTGGTAAGTTACCAGTTTAATTCCTTTTTTTTTTCTTTTCCTTTTTTACAAATTATGTTGAGAAGGATCCTAAATTGTGTTATTGTAATATTGTATTGCACTTGTTTAAAATCCAAATTACTGTCACAAGTAAATAAATATTTTCTACTGTTATGTAAAATCTGCTTGTGTTATGACACCTCCATGCTAGGAGAGAGCCCCACCGCTGAGTACTACCTGACCTTTTGCTGCGTCAACCTTTTGCTGCATTGTTACTTCCTGACTATGCCTAACTGTTCCTTTTTCCTTAAGAGAAATATGTCAGAGGCAGTAATATGTACATGCTCCATTATAAACCAAATCAATCTGCACAAAAATGTACCTGTTTATGTGGACTATCCTGGGATAGGCTCCAGGCCTCCAGCGACGCTGTGGTATTGTATAGATAAGAGGTATAGAAGATGAATGAATGAATGTACTCGTCTATATCATTTTATCTACTAAGGCATTTCAGTTTCCCTTCTGTTTAAACTCACAGTCACATAATGATGGATGGATCACCTACATCGTAGCTTTATTATATAGTCAAAACAAAAAAGCAAAAAAGTGCCAGAGCCAAAGCTTTCTCTTTTATGAGACATTTTATTACAGACATTAGACAAAGAAGTAATACTGGAAGAAGTAATCACTACAAGAAAATAATAACTTAATGCAGTCTTCTACAATGAATGAACCCACTATGGTAATAGCACAAGCCTGAAGAGGTTGTTGTGAGAACTCCACTGACGTAGCAACAATACAGTGACATCCAAATGACCACTCAGTCAGAACACCAGCCAACCTTTTCCGTCCATACCATCCTTGTAGAACATCAATGAAGCCTCTAAGAGGTGTTAATTACATCATTAACTGGTCAGTGCCGTCATTAATATGTTCTCATTAAGTTCTTCCTGCGTCTTGCTTTAACATGTCCAACAAAAAGCATGGCAGCTCCACGTCAAGTTGTTTTATGAGGACATTAAGAAAATGGTTTAAGCACAGAAGGAATTGCAGTCTGCAGTAGACTGCACATGAACAGCGTTACTATAGAGAGAGATTTAAAAGTTCCAGTTTCATTGGTGTGCACATCGCACCTGAATAAACCAAAGAGCACAGCAGCATCTCTGTTCCCTGCTGAGACTGTGAAGGCAAAGCTATTCTTTAATCTTAAGTACACTCTGCAAAACAAATGGGTCAAAGCAGTGTAAATAGAAACAAATGTGTGTAACATTTATTAGCAGTATGAAATATATACAAGACTATTAAACCTATTTCTACACTCATTTTTTTTAATTATCAATGTATTAGCTAAAAACTGCATGTTTTGAAAAATGAATCCTTCAAAGTGGCTAAATTATCTACTAATAATTTAAAGGTTTCAGGACTGGCAAAGTGACAAAGATATTTATTATGTTATGTACAGTATTTTCACCTGTTACTCCAAATAATTCGTCCTCCACATATAATATAAATAAGATTTCCTCCACAACAATGTGAGGAATTGATAATCCTACAGAAAACGATTACTTCAAGTTATTGCTGCTAAAAGTAGATCTACAAGCTACTGAAAGATTAACATACTGGCCACATGGTTTTTAGTTATTTATTATCATTTATTATTATCATATTTGTTAAATACAGTAAATGTAAGAAAAAAGGTGAGAAAAGTTACAGTATATGTTTTTGTTTGTATGAGGTTATATTTGCCCTTACCCTACGTTCTGCTACATTGGTAAATTCACCTGTCAGATAAAACAAATACAGTGGAACTTTGGATTGCAAGCATAATTCGTTCCAAAAGCATGCTTGTATTTCAAAGCACTCCCATATCAAAGTGAATTTCCCATAAGAAATACAGTGGAACCTTGGATTGCAAGTAACTTGGTCTGTGAGCATTTTGCAAGACAAGCAAAACAATTTTTTATCAATTTTGACTTGTCAAACGAGCAATGTCTTGATATACGTCTTGGCAGCACTTGACAATAGCCACCCCTGCTCCTGTTTTTGCAAGAAAAAAAGTTTAAAAAGCTGTAGCAGTGTGGGAGATCAATCTGTTGAACATGCAGTGTTTTGTTTTCTTTATTCACAAATGTTTGGGTGGCAGCTCTCAACCATGAGCTGGCATCAGGGTGCTACAAATGGACTTTACTTTTTTAACTATTTGAAAAATTATTGAGAAATTTTGGTCCATTCACTTATGCACAGTTAGCTTATGCACAGCAAAAGTAGAAATAATTAAAACATTAAAGCTAAAAATGAGCTGATCAGATTTAATGAGATTAATGATATTGTTTTTTCAGGTTGAAGCACATGTACATGTCTGCCTGTCTTTACATCTCAGGGAGCCCTCATGTCTGTGTTTCCTTCTGGCTCCCCCTTTTAGTTATGCTGTTATAGTTAGTCCTGCCGGAGTCCCTGCTTGCACACTATAGTCTTGGCTACAGTCGCTCGATAGTTCAGGACTCTAATTTCCTACAAGTCTACCTAAGCCTCCAATAATTACCTGAACTCCATATTAACATCAATTAACATCTATTAACAACTATTATACTGAACTGCCTGCCACCCAACACACAGTATGAATGTAGATCAATTCCTGCTTTCTGTTTCACCCAAATGAGGATGGTTTCCCTGTTGAGTCTGGTTCCTCTTAAGGTTTCTTCCTACCGCCATCTCAGGGAGTTTTTCCTTGCTACTGTCGCCCTCGGCTTGCTCATCAGGGACTATCTGACTATTTTTTTTTATTCATACACATTCAAGTCAAGTCAAGTCAATTTTATTTATATAGCGCTTTTAACAATTGACATTGTCGCAAAGCAGCTTTACACAATAAAAAGAAGTAAGTTTTTATGCAATGTATATGAATCAAAATGACAAGATTGTCCCCGATGAGCAAGCCGAGGGCGACGGTGGCAACGAAAAACTCCCTGAGATGGTAATAGGAAGAAACCTTGAGAGGAACCAGACTCAACAGGGAACCCATCCTCATCTGGGTGATTCACATTTCAAACAAACTTAAATAATCCTTTTGATTGTGTAAAGCTGCTTTGCAACGATGAAAATTGTTAAAAGCGCTATACAAATAAAATTGAAATGAATTTTTGTACGGAAGAACCCTCTACCTAATGCATTAATACTAAGAAATACAATTTTGTAATGTTGAGTAGCTTAGTTGTACTTCTTTTGTCATCAGCTAAATACAATGCCTATTTAAAGTAGATTATTAAATTAAAACATTTTGATTTTAACACTGCTCTCAGTTCGGGTATTTTACGTGCCTTCACCTCAGACTTTGGAGGATATGTTTGCTCTAATGACCCATGTTTTATCTCATAGTAGTGCTTTACATTACCTGTTGTTATTAACTGGTTTTAAAATTCCTTCAGGAAGTATAAACATATATTGATCTCTCCATTCATCTTTAGCCCTATTCGCAGGGGACATCGTGTGACTTAATTGCGGAGGTTGTCTGTGATCTTAATGTAATTTAGTCTGTAATTTGTAAAGTAAATGCTGCCCCAAAAATGACATACAGTACCATATTTCGTCAAACCATGAGGTCCTGTGATCATATTAGTCTTGTGTGAATCAGAAGTCTGTGATTTGTCCTGGATTTGGCAGGATCATATATATATTTTTAAGGTTTTTTGTTTCCTGTGCACCTTTTTATCCATCTTCCGGGAGATAAGTAAAATCGAGGGCTTCACATACTCTACAAATATGCCACACAAAGTTCAGATATGGGGGTAATTTCTAAATCACACTATGTCCCCAGATAATTCTACTCTAGTGCAAATAGAACATTTGAAGGATAGTGTACTTGCCTTTTCTGTGTATTCAAATAAACTATCGCTTTGTTTGACTTTGTTGTGTGACATGTATAGCCAAGCTGAACTTGAAAGAAATAGCGCTATATTTGTCCAAAAAAGCGCTGCCTGGCACAACGCTGATCATAGCGTCTCTTCTACTATACATTTTAATTTCATTCATGGTGCATTTTCGGCTTCAGGCAAATGCAAAGTTTCATTAAATTCTGACTAGCCAGTTTTGCAGATGCAATGTATGAAACGCAAAGATATTGTTGAAAAAGTTAATTCTGACCCATGTACAGTCAAGATGTAATACAAATAAATAAAGAAGTGATTGGTAACTGGTTTTGGTATTAGCATAATACCAATTTTTTACAGTACATGGACATTTTCCAGTCTTGCAAAAGCGTGACCTTAATTATCTCAGCTTTACACAACGGTCCATTGTTTGTGAAGTTCACCAGATGAAATCTATAAGAGGAAACTGTTTCAAGGGTTATTTTATCTTCAGAGTCACGTAGCCCAAAAGACCTTCGTTGGAGCAAGGCCTAAATTAATCACTCTCACTTACTCATCGTCTATAGTGCTTGGTTTGCAGGGGGCCTGGGGCCAATCCCAGGACGCTTAGGGCACGAGGTGGGATACATCGGGGTGCCAAGCCATTGCAGGGCACACACACACATACATACACACACACACACACACACACACACACACACACTTATTCACACCCGACGGGCAATTTGGGAATGCCATTTACTGTAGACTAATCTGCATGGTTTTGGACTGTAGGTGGACATTGGAATATCCGGAGGAAACCAATCAAGCACAGGGAGAACATGCATACTCTATGCACACAGAGGTTGGGATCGAATGTGGACCCTGGAGCTGCAAGTCAACAGTGCTAACTACAAGTCCACCATGCCACCTAGACCTCAAATCACAGATTAAAATTCACATACTGTAACTGTTTTATATTTCCCATAGGAACACTTTTAAACATAGATTCAGCCTAAATGTTTGAACAGATTCAGTCCAATGTATTCCACCACTGCTACAGTAAATGCATCATTTAAAATGTAAGTGATAAATCAATCACCAGACATGAGTTATTTTACTGTGGTACGATAACACCAACTGCTAGGTGTTAAAGGGGTGAAAACCACCTGTAATTTCTTCTTGCCAAGATCTACCTTCTTTAAGTATGAATGAGTACTTAATAAGTAGGGTTGGGTACCGAAAACCGGTGCCGTATAGAACCGGTACGCACCGGACCGAAACAGAACGCGAATTTCGGTGCCGCATTTCGGTGCCACTTAAATGCCTGAACTGTCGATTAATATGTTTGTTCTCTGGGGCTATGATGACACAGTTGTAATAAGCATTAGATTCATCAACACACATGATCGCTAGTAAAAATTGCTGCATTCATGGGGTGTCAGAAATGATCGGAAAAATAAATTATTTCCTTAATTAGAAAAATATTGAAGACTTCGAAAAGCTTTGATAATACAAATCCAAAACATTGTTGCAG
The DNA here is from genome assembly GCA_030347435.1 of Clarias fuscus. Taxonomy (NCBI): domain Eukaryota; kingdom Metazoa; phylum Chordata; class Actinopteri; order Siluriformes; family Clariidae; genus Clarias; species Clarias fuscus. The sequence goes on from CM059216.1 coordinate 9,611,488, forward strand.
TAATGTTACTGTCCATTTTATTTTTGTACATTAAAAGTTTATTATTAGGTAAAAAAAATAAAATAAAATAAAAGCACAAATCATCGGTAAATGAGACCATCCGAAATGCGCGTGAACGCAGCCACTAACGTTACACTCGCTCTGACGTCAGCAGGTGAGCTACCGCTACCTTAACTTGCTAAATTAACTTTCGTTAAAATGCCTAAATCTAAACGGTCGAAAGTGTGGCTATATTTCACAAGAAAGGATTCCGACCCCGCGACGTGCAGTAAATGTTTTACAGCAGTTGCGTGTAAAGGCGGAAACACGTCAAATCTAATGAAACATTTGAGGGCACACGGAATAAAGTTAAAAGAAGAGGGATGCGCCGTGTTTGACAGCTTACACACAACAGCTGGCACTATCGGTGTAGATGACTCCAGCCCCAGTCATACCAACCGTAGCAAAAAGGAGTCCACTGATAATGATGATGACAGCAGCCTTTCCGCATGTTAATAGTAGGCTAATGTAATGTTAATTACAAAATGCTAATCTTGCATTTATGCTAACAAATGGTCAAACGATTTGTAAAATACTAATGTAACATGGATTCTGTTTATAATTATGGCTTTCCAGCTAGTACTTAAACTTTTAATTATTAATATTATTCAATTTTAAGGATTAAATTTTTTTTGTTAAATAAAACAAATATTCTTGAGTTCACCATCATTTTGTGGTGATTTTTTTCCATTTTTATCGATGTGGCATATCCTTATTCTATTAATATGTATGAAACCATACTGTAAATGCAATAATTATTTCTATCTTACAGTCTTTTTTGCCTGGACCTCCCCAAGGTCTCATCAGTGTTGGTTCCAAATGACAAGAAACACTGGAAGGTTTTGGGTTTTTATAGAAACAGATTCTAATTTCCTATTTTAACTGGATGGTTAGAATTGCTTGAATAACATATGGCACAATGTCATTAGGAACCTTATTATGTACCTTATGGCGAAAGGTCTGAAGATGTTTGCTACAATCATTTTATTGGAATGGGCAGTGTTAACCTGCTGAGATAGCAGCAGGCTAGCAAACATCTTGTAATGGTCACCACATACTCCTAGACTTTTTGTTTGTGTCAGTCTTTGTAGAAAAGTATGAATTTGGGAGTTGGGTAATGCACTGTATCCAGTTAATGAATAGATTTTTTTAAGGATTTTTTTTCCAGTTCTTGACTTGATTGATTGATTGATTGATTGATTTGATTGTGTAAAGCTGCTTTGCGACAATGTCAATTGTTAAAAGCGCTATGTAAATAAATTGACTTAAATTGTCTTCTGGATTGCTAGGTCACAGTTCTCTAATTTAAAATAATTCCAAGAGCCAAATTTACATAAAAAAAATTTCTGTCAAATTTCTTCATCTATTTGATGCAGTATATCTGCTTGGGGAAGACACCTGTGCATTCTGACCAGCAACAAAACCAGCAGTGGTAGCAAAGGTCTTGCCAGCTAATTTGGTGCCATAAGCAGAAGTTTGAGAAAAGAAAAATAGGACAAATTACCCCCTACAAATATGAAATGTAATGTGGAATTAATGAGATTCCTTTCATTTTGCTAATGAATGTGGACCTTAAAACTAATGTTTAGATTTTCCAAATGAAAAGATATTTTTGGTTTATTAAAATAAAGAGTCTTGTAACAGCCTGAAACCCAACAGGCTGTAATGTGATAATAATAGGTCAGTCAAGCCTTCATCTGCCACATTATTTCGAAGCACTGGCAGATGACAAATTAAAGGAAATAACAAGTGAACAAGTGTTTTGGGATAATAAGCAACCTGAGAAGGATCAGTGCAGCTTGGCATAGATTCTACAAGTCTTTGGAACCGTCCTTTATAAATACAATTATTCTAAAGATATTTCCTAAATTGGTGTTTTGATGACAATGATCAAGAGTGCTATAAACACATCCAAATGAATCGTGCTATACAATAAGGCTATATCTGTTTAAATGTGATATTACATATTATTTACATATTCATCCATTAGGCCTCCATTGTCATCCTGGAAGAGCCCATTCCCATCAGGTTAAAAAATATTTCATCACAAGGCCACCCAAACTATGCCAAGAAAATGCCTCCCCCAAATAACCAACACTTTCTTTTCCGTTTATTTGAGGTCCATACATTATTCAGATCTCTGAGCCCCGACTCCATCTCCTATTTCTTTCTCACACAATGAATATTGTAAATCTAAGGGGAGCAACGTTTATCTATACTTTTAAATCTAGGTTTCAGATTTGAAACAAAAGAAGGCACATATTGATGGTCCAACTTCACTTTCAGTGAAGTTTTTTTGGACAAGGCAGCTCTCCTCTCAATAGCATCTGGTAGCAGTTTCTGCATGTTACTACATGAGGTCACTCAGCAGATGCTGCAAGATCGTGCACTTGGGAGAAATCCAATTTGTTGTCAATGTTGTAGCCTCAGTCTTGTGAATTTCCTACACATTTAATCTGAATCCAATATCAGCTCCAGATACAATAATAATTCATGTTTAATGGAGACCTACCATATTGGCCTAAAGCTTCTAAGGGTCAGCCATGTAGTTTGTCCTTCAACAGGTCTATGATATTGTCAGCTGAGGCAACCTTTTCTGTGCTAAAATATCCTGGTACTTAACAGAATCCCTGATACCATAAAACTTCACAAGAGTTCCTGGACCAGCTACAAAACAGCCCCAGTGATCATCAATCTGATCCATCCCCATGTGCTACAGTGAGTATTTTTCTCTCATGAAATTTCTATCAATGCACATGATGAAAAAACATTTTTTATACTTTTAATCTGAATACCACACTGCACAATGATTTTAAGTGTGGTTTCAATCTTAGGAAGTGCCTTCAAAATAGCTTGTTGGTGTAATGGTGCTTTGTAAGAATTATGAAACTCACTAACTCACTCATCAACAATACCGCTTTATTCTGTATTCAGGGTCATGGGGGGCCTGGAGCCTATCCCAGGAGACTTAGGGCACAAGGTGGGGTACACCCTGGACAAGGTGCCAATCCATCGCAGGGCACACACATACACTACGGACAATTTGGAAATGCCTATTAGCCTAATCTTCATGTCTTTGGACTGTGGAAGGAAACTGGAGTACCCGGACAAAACCCACCAAACATGGGGAGAACATGCAAACTCCATGCACACAGAGACGGGATTCGAACCCGGACCCTGGAGGTGCAAGGCGACAGTGCGAACCACTACACCACCGTGTCGCCAATTATGAAACTTACCAACTTAAATTAAATAAACTGCTTCTAAATGCATATAGTTTATTAAGTTTTCATCCTTATCGCATCCATGAAGTCAAAATGCACTATACAAACATATTTTAATTATGTTTAGAAACAATTCCTCCAAACACTTTTAATTATTCCATGGACCACAATCAAGTTCAGATGCAGTGTGTAGGCAGTTTGAGGAAACCAGACAGCTTAGGACAAACACACATAATCATGGTGAGAACAAGCAAACATCTGAATAGACATTAATCTAAGCTCAGGCTCAATTCACGGACTTTGGACCACTGAGGCAGCCATGCTACCTCCTGCACCACAGTCCTTATTGATTTATATTAGAATAAATATTCTACGCTGTATTGTATTGCAGTATCAGTTGTGGCAAGAAACTTTAGGTAGCCCAGTCTGGCTAATGAAACAACAGGTCACAGTGGGGCACTGGGAGAAAGGCATACACACAATCTACACACAAGCATGTATGTTTACCTTTTAGATTACACACCGTCACACAAATTTAGCATTGCAGGAGCAGGAGACAGGGTGTCTTGTGCAATTCTCCAAGCTGAAAACATGAAGCAGAGGGGGAAGCCATTAAAGCAGCCTTGCACTTTGGCTGACTCCGGAGATATAAAGGTCCCTTTTCCCTTCTCAATCCCATTCTCCTCTTCAATCTCTTACCTATAACTCCTTCTTTTCCTCACTTCCATGCTGCTAGGGGGTAAGATATATAGTCCTGAACAGCACGCCACCTCCAGTGTAGCTGTAAGCCACATTGCCAGTAAAAATAAATAGCCCTGGTCTCCTGTAACACATCACTGCTGCTCTGCATCACAGAGGATCTGTAGGCTGCCAAAAGCAACACTCAGCTTTGTTGAACCTTTTTTATACTTCCTTCAACTGAATGCTCAGTTTAAAAAAATTTTTTTTTTAAAGACTCCAGAAAGCAAATGCAACATGCCAAGCTAACAGAAAGATTCATGTGCAGTAAGAGAAGACTACAGCTCAATCCACTTACTCCATTTCACTGTTGCCTTTTAACAGTCTTTAGCACACTGAATGTAGAGCGTTAGACCTTGTAGCTATCTAGGGTTGGATCATCAATCTTTGGTGCACTGCACTTTACACATTAATCACCCAGATTAACACTAATCTCTGATGAAGTTTATCTATCATAAGGTTTTACACAAATGCCTGCTCTAGTGCACATTCTTATTAATGCAAAAATGACTCGTACTAAGAAAATTCATGGAAATATTTCAAAAAATTCTACTATTTCTCTCAAGATGTAAATAATATAGTGTAAATTTAAATGGAAATTGTCCTGCAGCCATCTAAGGCTTTTATAACCCAGGCCCAACATCAGTTATGATGCTCTTAGGCTGTTAATCAGTACAGGCACACAACACCTCATCATGTTCCTGATCAAGCTCCACTTGAATGTGATCACTCTATCTATGGACAAAATTCATACACTACTCATCAGAGGAGCTACATGTTACTTTAGGTTTCAAGGTCTTGTTAGGGAAGGCTTTATTGTAGGAAAGCATAGTTGGGTGTGTAAGAATTTTCGGGCTAGCAGGGATTGTTTCTGTTGACATATAGTTTTGTAGTGTCTGAGAAGTCTCTGAGCTGTTGAGCTATTAGGCTGTGATAGATGTTTAGACTTTTTTTCTTGCTAGGAAAGGAAAACTAGATATGAGAAAACAGGTGCATATATCGTGGGCAAGCCAGCCACTGGAACTTGCACTGTCTCTGCATCAGGCCAAAAGTTAAAAACACCACCGTCCACATGTCTAGCATCTTTGTACCGCTCACACTCATCTGGCAAGATAACCAAGAGGCTTGTCTTCACTTTGCCACATCCCACCACTTTATCCAAATTGAATGGGAACTGTTAGGATCATGATCTCATCCTGAAAGTGCTCCAGTTGTTGGTTGGTCCGCTCCGTCTGACCGTTAGTCTGAGGATAGTAACCAGAGGATAGACTACAGGTGGAATTGATCAGACGGCAGAAGGCCTTCCAGAACCGTGCAGTGAACTGAGGCCCCCTGTCCGAGAAGATGTCCTTTGAGCATCCATGCAGACAGACTACGTGTTCTAATATCAGCTCAGCTGTCTTTTTGGCTGATGGGAGTCCGGCGAGGGCCACCAGGTGCACGACTTTGGAGAAGCGATCGACGATGGTTAAGATGGTGTTTTTCCCTTCAGAGACCGGCAGGCTCGTGATGAAGTCGATGGCAATGTGCGTCCAGGGGCTGGCGGGGGACGGGCAGTGGTTGAAGTTCTCCCGGCGCCGGTTGGTTGGTATCCTTGGCCCTGGCGCACACTGAGCATGCCTGGACGAACTCTTTGACGTCTTTTGCCATGGATGGCCACCAGAAGGTGCGTTGCATGAATTTTAGGGTGCGACGAGTGCCGGGGTGTCCGGATAGAGGCGAGGAATGACCCCATTTCAGGACCCTCGGCGTGGGGCACATAGAGTCGATCAGGCGGCACACCTGCCGGTTCGGTCTCCGCTGCCTATGCTCGGCGAACCCCTCGTCTCCAGGTCTCAGTGAAGTGGTGTGATGATCTTGGCTGGTGGGATAACAGGCGTGGGGTCAGCCCGGGGGACGTCTTCCTTGTGTTGTCGAGAGAGGGCATCAACTTTGGTCTTCTTGGACCCTGGGCGGTAGGATAGATGGAAATTGTAGTGTTCAAAGAACAGTGCCCATCACGCCTGTCTTGGGTTGATTTGTCTCAGATTATGGATTGTGATCAGGTTCTGATGATCGGTCCAGACAATGAACGGCTCCCTGGCGCCCTGGAGCCAGTGTCGCCATTCCTCCAAGGTCCACTTTATGGCCAACAGCTCACACTCCCCTACTCCGTATTGCTGCTGAGTGGGGTCAAATTTCTTGGGCAGATGGCTATGTGATGCACCGCTGTCCCACAGTAGGCACAGAGCCCCTCTCTGAAGCGTCATTCCCATTTTGCAGTGGTCAAGGAGGCGCATCCTAATTGCATGGGTTCCCCGGTTCCAATGTCAACCACGGCGGGAGGTGGAGATCCGACATGTCCAGTGGCGGTTGTGGTAAAGAAAGGGCGAGCTTCAGGAACCGGGGTGTGAGGGCCGAAGGTTGACTATCGGGGCATGGGGTGCAACAGTGACGGCGTGGTTGGCGGCAGGGACTGGGGTGCTGGCCTCGGACGAGAGAGCAGGCGTTGGTCGATCTGAAGGGCGAGCTGGATTAGACCTTCCAGTGTAGCCAGAAGCTCTCGTCCCGCGTTAATGCGTGAGGCCAGTCCCTCGTAGTAGGCTGTCTGGAGGGCAGCGGCTCCCCAGGCTCCCCAGGTGGTCTGGATGGCGAGGGTTCGGAAGTCCACGGTGTAACGGCTCACGAACGACCCTCCCTGCCGCAGATGATACAGCTTGGTGTCGGTCTCCACCTCGGCAGCGGGATGTTCAAATGTGAGCTTCAACTGGCGGGTGAATTCTCCGTATGAGTAGGCTGTGTCTGAGTCTGATCGAAGAACCACCGTAGCCCACTCAGCTGACTGCCCGGATAGCAACGAGACGAGGAGGGCAATGCGCAACCGGTCTATGGAGTATCTGGTGGAATTAAACTCAAACACAAGATCCAGTGTGGTTAGAAAAACACTACACTTCCCATCCGTGCTATCCCATTTATCGGGTAGAGCCAAAAATACATCAGAAGGGGCGGGGGGAGGGGGGCGGTGGCGGTGCAGCAGCCGCTGCGAAGGACGGAGGGCTAGTCGGCTGTGCGGCCACCTCTCGGAGTTCTCCTTCCATAGCTTCACCACCTCGCGGCGTAAAAGCTGCGATGTCTTGGGCGCTACTGCGGAGAGTCGCGACTTCACCGCGAAGCTGCTCGATCAGCTCGACATGCCGGTTAACCACATCACAGAGGTGCGCATAATCCGCTGGGTTCACTGCTGGCTCAGTCATTCTGTCACGGGCTATCTGAGATTGACCAGAAGACGTAGCAGTTAGCCCTTGTAGCGTGGACGGTAAACCCAAACACAGAAGTAGCGCTAGCAGGCAGGATAACCACACAGGTTAATCTAAGAACTCTCTTATGCGAAGAGCAAGGATCTACACAAATAAATCTGCGTTCCAGCGACACACACTCAATCAGAAAGATAACCTGAATCGGTAAGTACTCACAGTAAATCCGGCAATGATTCAGCAAGGACAAGGGCGAACCTAACATGGGCCACGATAGGTAAACTTAGAAGCAGAACTGTATATAAATATAAACACCTCGACCTAGTTTCTAGCTGCATTAGGTAAACAATACAAATACAATAATTAAATGTGTCAAATTGTTAATACGTATACTGTATATTTATTATAGTTTATTCATTAATATGTTTAAATCACTCAGGGTAGTTTATGCAATCTTCTGAAATTTTGTGGTTCTGTTTCCCAGAAAGCAGCTGTGAAAACACTTAAGCTGACAAATTCTGAGTCATATTTTACACATTCTCATCTTACGCCTTCTCTTGAGACTGAGCTAACATCAACAGCAAAAAATAATAATAATACATCAGCTACTTTTATAATCCATAATATTACAGCTTCCAACTTGGTAAGGTCTGTTCTCCACAGGACATTTACCAGTTCAAATAGCAGAATGTGCATGTAAGCTTTTCCCTCTATAAAAAAAAAAAAACAGTTTATCTTACATCTTAATATGAACTAGAATATGTGGTGATAATGAAAAGACAAAAAATATTTATGTTTGACTTCATCTGGTTGACATTTTTGAAATTACATAATTACAAATTCAGTGAAATCCTTAAATGTGGCTGCTTACTGCTCAGGAAACTATAATATTTTCTGAAAGAAAGTGGACAGCCAGAAAATGTACAGTAATGTACAGTTTTTTCAAATCATATTTTTGAAGCAGTTATGCTGTATTTCAGATATTCTGGGAGTGTTGACAATTCAATTATGGCAAGTCATCCAGGTCCAGAAGTTACAAAGCAGCCACACTACCACCACCACTAAGACTTGGGGATAATCAAGATTTATTTATTTTTTTTGGCAGAGCATTTGTGTTCTTTTTGATCAGCAGTGGCTTTTGTCATAGAACTCTCCCATGGATGCCATTGTTTCCCAGTCTCTTTCTTATTGTTTAATCATGAACACTGAACATATCTGAGGCAAGTGATTTCTTGATTCAACCGATCTGGTAGTTGGTCAGGGGTAGCTCAGTGGTTAAGGCATTGGAGTACAGTTCGGAAGGTTCCAGGTTCCATGACCACCAAGTTGCCACTGTTGGGCCCTTGAGTAAGGCCCTCAAACCTCAGGTGTATAATGAGATAAAAATGAAAGTCACTCTGGATAAGGGTGTCTGCCAAATGCGTAAATGTAATCAGGCCTGAATGGGGCAAGTGAAATTTAACTCAGCTTTTCAAAAAAAAAAAATGTGGGTGATTACATTTTAGGGTTTTTTTTCTGTTGCTTTTTATTTTTTGATTGGCAATTACGTTTTTTACATAGGGCCAGGTATTTTTGGACAGTTTTTTTCCCCTTTATAAATGAAATCAAGATTTAAAAACTGCATTTTGTGTTTATTCAGGTTGTCTTTGTGTAATATTAAAATTAGTTTGATTATCTAAATCATTTCAGTGTGACAAATATGCAAAAATAAAAAATCAGGAAGGGGAGAATTAATTTTCATGATGCTGTATTTGACAAATTAGTACAGTATGATCAGCAGTGAGAGAAAACCCAGAAGTTAGTAACTTATATAAATCTGTCCATTTTAATTCATACACATTCACATTTCATACAAACTTAAATAATTCTTTTGATTGTGTAAAGCTGCTTTGCGACAATTACAATTGTTAAAAGCGCTGTAGAAATAAGATTGAATTGGATTTATTTGAATAAGGAAAATCAACATTAAGTTTAAAAGTAATTTCTGCAAAGCAGGTTGTTATGAAATGTCTAATAATCTCAGCAACTGTTCTGGTCATAGAGCAAGGCAAGTATACAATGATACTTTGCATTCACTAATAAACACTACGTTGCCTATTTTGAATTAGAATTTTATAACTGTCACTTTTGTTCTAGGCAAAAACTAAACAGATTTTTGTGAATTACTTCTAAGTAACACTTATACAGCTGAATATTTACTTGCTATGACTACGAACAATATACTTTATGTCTCATTCTCCTTAGGGAAAATTAAATAAAGTTTTAGGCAAAACTTCAAAAACATTTTAATTCAACTTTTAATGTTAACTAATCCATTGCATATGGAATAACGGAGTGGCACGGTGGCTTAGTGGTTAGCACTGTCACCTTGCACCTCCAGGTTCTGGGTTCGATTCACAATTTGGTGGGGTTCCTCCAGGTGCTCCGGTTTCCTCCCACAGTCCAAAGACTTGCAGATTTGTCATTCCAAAATTACACCTAGTGTGTTAATGAGCATGTGAGTGTGTGTGCCGTGCGATGAATTAGCACCCCATCCAGGGTATATCCTGGGACAGTCTCCAGGACCCCAGCGACGCTGGTATAGACAATGACCGAGTGAGCGTTTTGCATATACTGTAACTAATTTATTGTTATATGATGATTTCAGGTAGCTTTATTTATATGGCCATGGAATTTTTTAATGATTTGATTGTGTAGCTTTCCAAAAAGTATTGCACTGTATTGAAATAAAATTGTATTAACAGCACACATTACATATATAGAGTAGTTGCATATTGCATAGTTGTTATACTTTTCATGGCTCCAGTGCATTGTATACAAAAATGTTCAGTACATACTGCTTTAGGTAACCTATTAAAATATTTATTTACTAAATACTCTCTGTCACAGCTAGTACCGGTGGAACAGAAAGTCCAGAAACAACAGAGACCGTGAGAGCTTAGCACAGATAAGGAGAGAAGGAGTGAGAACATTTCCTCTTTGGTAGAGGGAAAGTTCCCAAATCAAACAGAGCTGCAATTCCGTGGTCTAGGCTTTTGTAACTGGGCCCCTTGCTTTGGACATATTGGCCCATTTGCACACAGGGAGGTAAGTATGACCGTTTACTGGAGTGTAATAAGGGTCTGAGGACAAAATGGGGAATTGCCGCAGTGAAGCGTATCCCTCTCCTGAGATCTGTTGCTCAGCTCTTGTTACATGCTAATGTAGGGACAGGCACGCACACACACACACACACACACACACACACACACACACACACACACACACACACACACACACACAAAGACTAACATATATGCAGTGTACACATATATATACAGTTCTCACACACACACAGGGTGCTCTGTAGTGTAAGCGCACTGCCAAATCATACAGCTTGAGCAACATGCATGTCCAGAAGGCCCCTAAGGGAGAGGATTACGTGACAGACTGCAGGTTGCAGCTTTGAGAGCGAAGGAAATGGAATATTCCATAATATATTCACTAATGTGAAGCAGAAATGGGAAATAAATATCATTATGTTGCAAGTTAAATAAAAGATAATATACCTCTGTTTGATACCTTTGTTGATGATTCACTGACCTGCCATTGATATTTTCCAGGCTTTCCTTCATATTGCTTGTTTCAAGGCAGACAACATGAAAGTTGGTTATTTGCGATTTAATCAATGTGACTGTTGTAAATATCTAAGAATGAAATGATGGAACAACACATATGCGATCATATGACTCAGATTACACCTGATCATTTCTGTTGCCTAAATATATCACTATAGGACCTTCAAATACCTCCAGGACAAATGCAAAATTAAACTTGGTGTCACGCTCTCAGCGCCTTCGCACTGATCAAAGACCGACACTCCCCCCCTCACCGCCCCGCCGGCACACCGGTTTCTCATCTGGTGCTGATTTCTTCTTTCTTTCATAGTTTTCACGTTACCGAGCCGGCTTTGTTTTCTCGCTTTCACGATTCTCATCTCACGTTTTGGATAAGTCGCCTCACTGACGGATTTAACGGCATTGAACTCTCGTTTTTGTTCCCCGACTATGCCAGCCCAAGCATCTCGAGATCATCACTGCTCCTCTGCATTTGGCTCCATCTCTTCGCCCTGTCGTCGTTCGTTCATGACAGAATAATTCAGCCACACGTGATGGATCCAGCAGAGTACGACAGGATGAGGCAGGCCCTGGAGAGCCAAGACGCCCTCCTCAGGAAGCAACAGCAAGAACTCCTCACCACTAGGCAGACCCTCGCTGACATCACCACTCAGATGCAGCTGCTCCGGTTATCCTCAACGCGCGCCACAAGCTCAGATACTCCATGTGAGCCATGCTTACCAGCCCTGCCCACCTATGGAGGAGAGCCAGGTACATGCAGAGCGCTCGCAGTGTTCGCTGATTTTTGAGCTACAAGCCTCCACCTTCTCCTCGGAGCGATCGCGAGTGGCCTACGTCATCACCCTCCACACCAGCAGATCCCGGGAGTGGAGCACGGCTCTCTGGGAAGCCCGCGACCCATGCTGTAATGACTTTGAGGCGTTCCAGGGAGATGAGGAGGGTTTTTGATCGCTCTCATGTCGGCAGGAAGGCCGGGAGCAGGTTATTGATACTTCGCCAAGGAACACGCTCAGCTTATAATTACACCATTGAATTTCAGACCCTCGCCTTCACCAGTGGATGGAACGACAGGGCCCTATTGGATGTCTTCCTCGAAGGTTTATCAGAGGCAGTCAAAGATGAACTCGTTTCTCAGGAGCTACCGGCCGACCTTAACGGACTCATGGATCTTGCTGGTCGGATCGACGCTCACAGGCCCCTTCCTCCACGACAGAACGAGCAGGAGGAGCCCATGCAGCTAGACAGGACTCGAATTTCTGAGGAGGAGCGTCAGCGTCGCCAGGAAAGAGCCTGTTTCTATTGTGGAGACTCAAGACATTTTCTTAAGAACTGCCCATCAAAAGGAGGCGCCCTCTAGTCAGGCTGGGAGCACTAAAGGGCGTTCCTTCAGGCAGACTCCCAGAACCACGTCCCCTACTCCCTGCTATGATAATCATCTGCGGCCAAGCTCACCAGGTCCAGCCCTCATCGACTCCGGTTCTGACCGTAACCTGATCAGCGCCGCAGTTCGTGGTGGAGGTAGATGCATCCAACACCGGCATTGGAGGGATCTTGACCCAGAGCTGGCCCCTGGATAACAAACTGCACCCTTGTTCATTTTTCTCCCGTCGCCTGTCCCCGGCCAAGAGGAACTACGACGTGGGCGATCGGGAACTACTAGCCATCAAGCTAGCATTAGAGGAAAATAGACACTGACTGGAGGGGACAGACCTCCCGTTTCTAGTGGGGACCGATCATAGGAACCTCGAGTACTTATATAGTGCCAAGAGACTCAATTCCCGACAGGCCCATTGGTTGCTTTTTTTTCCCGGTTCAACTTTGTCCTATCCTACCGGCCAGGTTCCAAGAACACCAAGCCTGATGCCGACTCACGCCAGTTCTCTTTTCCCCATGACTCCATGCCATGCAACATGATCCTGCCCTGGAACTGGACATTTACAGACCCCCAGGGCCGTACTCGGAGTTTCTCTGCGAATTTGCAGATTTCCTCTCAAACCTTGTTGTTTCTGTAGACAAAGCGTTAATTGCTGGAGACTTTAATATTCATTTTGAGAATCCAGAAGACCCTCTGAGAACAGCATTTATGTCCTTACTGGACTCAGTAGGAGTAAATCAGTGTGTAGTAGGACCCACTCATAAAGCAGGTCACACTTTAGATTTAATATTATCCTTCGGATTAATTATAGGAAATATAACCACAATTCCACAGTCTGAAGTTATCTCAGATCACTACCTTGTCTCGATTAAAGCGTGTTATAGTAATAATGTATGCAGCACAGCACCGCGCTTCCACCTTAAACGTACATTTACATCAAATACCGCACAGAGCTTTATCAATAATCTTCCAGAATTATCAACTTTGATTGGATCGCCATCTGACTTCACAGAACTCGAACAGGCGAATGAATATCTAGAGTCAGCACTTCGTTATAGCTTAGATAATGTAGCTCCAGTTAAAAGGAAAATGATTAGAGATAAGAAACTCGCTCCTTGGTATAATGACCACACCCGTGCTTTAAAACAAACCACTCGAAAATTCGAACGTAAATGGCGCCAAACTAAATTGATAGTATTCAAAATAGCTTGGAAGGAGAGCATCCTGAACTATAAAAAAGCTCTCAGTGATGCTAGATCAACGTATCTCTCCACTCTTATAGAAAATAACAAAAACGGGGCCTCCGAGTGGGGCAGTGGTTAAAGCGCTCGCCCTATCATCCGGAGATCGCCAGTTCGAATCCCGGGTGGTGCTGTAACCTCTCGCACCCGGAGGTCTAGAGAGAGCTGATTGGCCGAGCTCTCTCAGAGGGGAGGGATGAGAGGTACTTAGTGCTCCCACATTAATCACGGCTCTACAGCCAGTCAGGGGCGTCTGTGAGCTCGCGCAACGGAGGGAGCGGATAGCGCTGTCCTCCGAGTGTGTTACGCCGCCCCCAACGGTGCGCGAGCGAGCAGTTCGAAAAGATGCGGTCGGCTGGCGTCACGTGGTTCGGAGGAAACACGTGATAGTCTTCGGCCCTCCCGGCTGAGTGGTAGTAGTAGCCTTAATGTGGGAGCCCTCTAGTGACGGGGAGGAATTGGACATGACTAAATTAGGGAGAAAATCGGGGAAAAATCCAAAAAAAAAAAAAAAAGAAAATAACAAAAACAACCCGAGATTTTTATTTAATACCGTAGCTAACTTAACTAAAAACAAGACCACTGCAGAAATCTCCACAACAACATCATGCAGTAGTGAGGATTTCATGAACTTTTTCAATAATAAAATCATAAATATTAGGCAAAAAATTCAGGCTTTGAAAACAGACAATTTAAATAATTCAGATTATCTAACCACATCACATCAGAACTTAGAACACTTTACTCCCCTTGAAGCGAGGGAACTAATTTCACTCATCTCTTCTTCAAAATCGTCAACCTGTATATTAGATCCTATACTGACACATTTTCTCAAACAGAGAAATACCAGCAATAATAGAACCCCTGTTGAAAGTAATTAACTGTTCACTCAGTAGTGGGTATGTCCCCAAATCCTTTAAATTAGCCGTTATTAAACCGCTAATCAAGAAACCTGACCTTGACCCCTGTCTGCTTTCTAATTACAGGCCGATATCAAACCTTCCCTTTATCTCCAAGATTTTGGAAAAGGTAGTATCACAGCAGCTATGTTCACATCTACACAGAAATAGCATAAATGAACTGTATCAGTCAGGATTTAGGCCTCATCACAGCACAGAGACAGCACTTGTTAAAGTAGTAAACGACCTACTATGGGCCTCTGATCAGGATTGCGTCACTATACTTGTGTTACTGGACCTCAGTGCAGCTTTTGACACCATTGATCATAGTATTCTCCTTCACAGATTAGAAAAGGTAGTAGGAATTAAGGGAACTGCCCTCTTGTGGCTCAGATCCTATTTGACTGATCGTTATCAGTTTGTAGATTTAGATGGTGACCATTCCTCATGTTCTCAAGTGGAGTTTGGTGTTCCACAGGGCTCAGTTTTAGGCCCACTGCTTTTTTCCCTTTACATGCTTCCTCTGGGCAACATAATTCGTAAACATGGTATTAGTTTTCATTGTTATGCTGATGACACACAATTATATGTCTCAGCAAAACCAGATGAGAAAAACCAGTTTGCTAAAATCGAGCAGTGTGTGCAGGATATACGAGATTGGATGTTAATTAATTTTCTTCTGCTTAATCCTGATAAGACAGAAGTTCTGGTCATAGGACCACAAGTAGCTAGAAGTAAGCTTTCTGATCACACTGTAACTTTAGATGGCCTTTCTGTTCCATCAAGTGCAACAGTAAAAGACCTCGGTGTGATTATAGATTCCAGCCTTTCGTTTGAAGCTCATGTAGATAATATCACCAGGATAGCTTTCTTTCACCTTAGAAATATTGCCAAGATAAGAAACATATTGTCACTAAATGATGCAGAAAAACTAGTTCATGCTTTTATCACGTCTAGGTTGGACTATTGTAACGCCTTACTGTCTGGTTGTTCAATTAGGTGTATAAACAAGCTTCAGTTAGTACAGAATGCAGCAGCGAGAGTCCTCACTAAAACCAGAAAATACGAGCACATCACCCCTATCTTATCTACACTGCATTGGCTCCCTGTGAAATTTCGCATCGATTTTAAGATACTACTTTTGACATTTAAAGCACTAAATGGTCTCGCGCCACAGTATTTGAGTGAACTGTTAGTGTCTTACGATCTGCCACGCCTACTTCGATCAAAGAATGCAGGCTGCCTGTCAGTACCACGTATTATTAAAACTACAGCAGGGGGCAGAGCTTTTTCTTACAAAGCCCCAAAGTTATGGAATAGTCTTCCTATTAATGTTCGGGACTCAGACACAGTCTCAGTGTTTAAGTCTAGGCTAAAAACCTATTTATTTAGCCAAGCATTTTTGTAAATAGATTAACCTTAGGTAAAGGAGCAGATCTGGGGGACTCATAGACGTAGAGTATTCTGGTGAACTGGTATGTTTAGATGCTGTCCTCCCCACTCTCATTGTTCACTCAGGTTTGTTGACGGTGAGGTGATTGGTTGCTTTACATCTCAGGGAGCCCTCATGTTTGTGTTTCCTTCTGGCTCTCCCTTTTAGTTATGCTGTTATAGTTAGTCCTGCCGGAGTCTCTGCTTGCACTTTGCACTAAATATACATTCACCTATACATGTTGACTGTGACCATACCTAACTGCCATCTCTCCTTATTTTCTGTTCTCTCCTTTTCTGCTCTCTCCTCTCTCTCTCTCCCCCTCTTCTTTCCCTCTCTCTGTCGAGCTATACATGTTTCGCTCCTGAGTTGCCAGTGATCCAGACCCCTCTGCCCTCTGGAGCCGTCTAACCCATCCTGGAGTCCTGCTTCTGGTTGGAGATCTCGTCGCATGGATGCCCCGTGTGGTCTGCCTGGATTCGTATGGTGGCTGGGGATGGTTTCCATGAAGACTCTCCTGTCATCGAGTGATGCTCTGGGGACCTGTGACTTCAGTTGTTCGATAACTCAGGACCGGAATCCCCTACAGTCTACCTGAGCCTCCGGGAACAAACTGGACTCATTTTAATTTTAAAACATCTCTTGTTATACTGAACTTCCAGTCTTACACATTATTATGCTGAGCAATTCCTGCTATCCGTTATCACCCAGATGAGGATGGGTTCCCTGTTGAGTCTGGTTCCTCTCAAGGTTTCTTCCTATTACCATCTCAGAGAGTTTTTCCTTGCCACCGTCGCCCTCGGCTTGCTCATCGGGGACAATCTTGTCATTTTGATTCATATACATTGCATAAAAACTTACTTCTTTTTATTGTGTAAAGCTGCTTTGCGACAATGTCAATTGTTAAAAGCGCTATATAAATAAAATTGACTTGACTTGACTTGACATTGAAGCTAAAGTTAAGCAGGGATTGAACCAGGAGCCCGGTCCAAGCAACATCCCCCCAAATCGCCTCTTTGTCCCTCTTTGTCTACGCTCAAATGAGTCCTCGAATGAGGCCATGGCTCCAGATTGGCTTGTCACCCAGGCTCAGTCCAAACGCATTTTATCATTCAGCAGCGCTTCTGGTGGCCCACGTTGTCTCCTCAGACCCTTACCCATACCGCATCGCCCCTGGTCTCGTAACTGGTCTGCCTTCGTCAGATGGGAACACATGTATCATGACCATTGTTGACCGTTTCTCCAAGTCAGTGCATCTCGTTACACTTCCCAAGCTGCCATCCGCCAAGGAAACTGCAGAGCTACTCATCCTCAACGTGTTTCGGCTCCATGGCCTTCCCACAGACATCATGTCAGACCAAGGCCCACAGTTCACCTCTCGGTTTTGGGGCTCCGTCTGCAAGCTCATTGGAGCCACTCCCAGTCTTTCATCAGGTTTTCATCCCCAATCCAATGACCTAACAGAGCGAAAGAACCAAGCGATGGCAGTCGCTCTCCGGTGCATGACCATGCACGATGCTACCACCTGGAGTAAGTTCCTCCTGTGGGTCGAATATGCTCACAACTCCCTGTCGTCTGCTTCTACAGGGCTCTCTCTATAACAGTGCTGTCTAGGTTACCAGCCACCACTGTTTCCAACTCAAGAGGAGGAGGTAGAGGTCCCCTCGGTCCAACATTTCGTTCTTCGATGCAGACGGACATGGCTACGAGCTAGACGAAACCTGCTGCAAGCATCCAGGTTGTACAACCGACAGATGGACCGCCACCATACCAAGGCGCCCAGGTACTGCATAGGGGAGAGGGTCATGCTCGCTACAAATGACATCCCGTTAAGAACACTCTCACGTAAACTCTCACCTTGCTTCATCGGCCCCTTCACCATATCCAGAATAGTCAACGCATGTGCTGTAAGACTCCTACTTCCCTCTTCTATGCGACGCATTCATCCCACTTTCCACGTGTCTCAGCTTCGACGCATCGTAAAGTGTCCTCTAAGTTTGAGTATCTCACACTCTGATGTCACATTTGGCACATTTGGCATGTTTACAGTGTGCTCTTACATGACAAAAATTGTTTTTTCCTGTTCACACATCAACACTGAAAACACTCTCTGTGCTGTTTATCCTGTAAAGGGCAATGGGAAGCCTAGGTTCTGCTATCCAGGGGAATGAGGTGAAACTGGGTGCCAGTCCATTGTAAGCACATTATGGAGAATTTGGAAACGCCAATTGGCCTACTCTGCATATCCTTGGACTGTGGGAGGAAACCGGAGTACCTGGTGAAAACACACCAAGCACAGGGAACATTTCCATATTTTCTTTTGATTTTGTAAAGCTACTTTGCAACAATGACCATTGATAAAAGCACTATACAAATCAAATTAAATTAAATTGTTCAGGTTTTTCAGTTTTTCGTTCAGTTTTTGGTTGAAATTCTGGCACAAGTCTTCAGTGTGGGTTGGTGTAACAATGCTGCTTTACTGTCTAAAATCAAGGTCAGCTTAAAGTGAACTTAAAAAGAAATGTACATGTAAAAATGCATTATCTAAGGCTTAGTCCACCCATAAATGGGTGTTTTTCTTAAAATAATAATAATAATAATAAATTACCTGTTGGAAACACACAAAACATAGGGAACATTCCAACTCTATATACACTGACCTGAGGTGAGAACCCTCAACCCTGGTGGTGCAAGGCCACAATGTTATCCACTACACCAGTACTAAGTATCTAAATATATTTTCACCCTGGAAGGAGTTTTCCAAACTTCAGTAATCTAAAACAGATTTTGCATGTGAATGCAAAGCCAAAACTTTGACAAAATCATAACCGTAAACCTAAAACCCGTAACACTGAGTTTATTCTGTAAATGAATACGGAAATTAAAATCTTAAAAATACAACCTGCAATCAAACAGCTAATTTGCATTGTGCTTTTTTTTGTTAGTCTACATTTATTTTTATTTTCCTGCTGTGCTTTTCACTCCTTTTTACTCCAGAACTGAGTAAGCAAAGACAAATCAAATATTGAGTCATGATATATGTGTGAATATAAGTGTAATATTATAGACATTTTGTGTAGTAGTAGAACATGGAAACCTCATTTGTCCAGAGAAGCTAAAAAGGAGCTGGCCAGTGAGGATGCAATACTGTCACACCCATCCAAATGTAGCATACAAACAAGAAAGCAGTATGTGCCCATGTGGGATATTTGTGTCAGAAATACAAATGAAAAACTGAATTAACGACATGAAACCTGAGCAGTAAAACTGAAAAAGTGATTGGTAAAAGAAAAGCAGACAATATTGTAATTAATTGTTACGAACTGGGTCTCAGAACATGCAGATACAGCTAAGAATTTAATTAAAACAACACTGCTTGTTATCCAAACAGACAAGGGTAATCCAAAAAACAGGCGGGAGATGTGTGAAGGGCATAAACTGGGTATAAACAGGTTAAACATGAGAAAAAAAGAGAGAGAAAAAACTGCACTGAGATCCATTCAAGTTCAAAAGGTAACGAAGTAACAAGGGTGTGTCCGTGTGTCTCTTTTACGTATGTTGCTCCCTCAAGCCAATGACGCCATTTTTCCAGTGCCAGCTTAAGGGTGAGTAGTTCCCGGTTTTTCACCAGGCTTGATACTAAATCTTTTGAAAATATTGCTTCAAAAAATTTCATTTTTAGCTGCCGGGGTCCATAACATTAAAGAAAAAGTTTCATTTTAAAGGGTTTGCGAGTGGTGCTGCAATTCGGATAAACTTTCTAATAAACCTTCTACAGAAATGCCCATCCGTATGCCCTCCTGGCAAGAAAGAAATTTCCTTTCAAATAAATTGACACTAGCTTAGGTGAACACATTCTTTCCAATCTATGATGTATTTTCCCAACATTGCAGGTGCTGAGAATAGCCTATAAGTCAACACGCAATACTCATAATGTCCTGAATATGGTACTGAAGGCCATATTCCATTCATCTCCTTCACAATTTCTGATTAGATTATAGTCACTGGATAAATCTGTTACTGAAACACAATGATTCAAAGTTTCTCAAAGTTGCTCCAGGGCTGTGGGGACTAGAGCGACTTAACAAGACCAGCAGAAATTGGACATGATTAAACCTGGGAGAAAATAGGAAAGATCAAAAGGAAAAAACGCCGGGTAATGGAAGCAACATTAATAGCAGAAACTATGTCACGTTTCTTGCACTCTCTCCTTTTTCTTTTGAAGAATGCTTTATACTGTGCAAACTGCCTTCTCGTCAAATTTGTATTCTGCATTTTATTATTTTATTATTTTATATTATATTTTATTCCTTAGAAAGCAGAAATGACAGGGTGAATGCAGTTGAAGTTTATAAAAAAAATAATAGGAATCTTAAGAAAGTTCAAGCAAATCTAAAAACAGCAGGCAAGGTCGAAGTCAAAAGGCAGTGTCTGGCAATAAGCAAACAACAGTCCAAAAGGCAAAATCAAAAACAGACAAAGATCGAACCCATCATTAACGATATAAAAACCTGAGTGAAGTCAAGTAGCAACACTGAGTTAATACTTGGCAATGTTTCAGTGTACAGAGTGTGCTTAAGTAAGTGCTGTGGTCATAAGGAACAAGTGTACATGATTAGTATTCAGTTGACTGTGAATGTGAAGATGAACATGGTGCCTGTGTAATTTAAAGTGAAAGAGTAATTCAATTCAATAATGAAAGCTGTAAAATGGGGGGGAAATGGAATAAAAAAGACATTGAAGCCATAAATACTATTTATAACCAATCCTGTTATTTTTTTACTCTAAAATGCATAAATCAAAAAGATTTTTTTTACAAAATCTATCTTAAAAATTAATGGTGCAAAAACACCATGTCTTAATGTCTAGACTGTCTTATGCACAGACTGTACTTGTAAATCAGTGGATTTTTTGTGAATAAGCACCATAAAGTCCATAAGTCCAAATAAGACAAATGCTAGTTTATTATTTTCTGTCTTGCCTACTATGCAATGTACATGGGGCATTCCACTCAAGCTGGGACTTGTGATGAATTTATTGTGAATGAAGACATAAAACCGATTGACAATTACTGAAGACATCAAGCACAGTACAGTTTAACAGCACATACATTTTAACAGCTTAGAGGTCACGACTGGCTCCAGGGTTATGCCGCATTCTACTTTTAGTTCACTATGAGTGTGTGCTTTATAGCTGCAGGAGACATAATTTGTTGCGTATGAAGCAATGAACTTGGATGACATTTTTTGGTGATGTGGTGATTGTGTGGTCTCACACTAGCAGTATGGGGAAATAGGGACATCACCAGGGAGCTCTGAAAGTCATTGTTAATTGTCAGAAACAGAACAGCATATTAGTATTATTTTAAATTATTAAAGACTTTTATGCTAAAAGTATATTCGAACAAGGATTATAGGTCAGAAATAGATGAGTTGCCACCTGCTTAACATCAGTGGTGGCCCAGTGGAAAGTGAACAGTTTACAGTACCTTGGTGTCCAATTCACACAGGAACGGTCATGGTTTTATCACTTTAAAACTCAAGCAGTCAAGCGTAGGTAAGTGACAATAAAATATATATATATATATCTGCTTGTGTGCTTATGGAAGCCTTGCCAGTGTGTGTTAATGGGGTTGGCTTCAGACTGTACATTTGGGTTTTCGGACATGTCAGGTAGAACAAAAGTTATCATTACTTTCATAACGTGTAAATTTTACCACTACCGGAATATGGGAACTCTCAAAATGAGCATATACAATTTTGGGGGGGGGGGGGGGGGGGGTTTGGGGGGGGGGGGGGGTGTAATAGAAACAACCGGAAACAACAATAAAAACACATCATGTTCCTATGTGACCCTTTTTTTTTTCTTTTTTTTTTTTTTGCTCAGTCATTTTTGGGTAGTTGGTTAAAATTTACTAAAATTCAGTTTATCATATTTCATATTACCTAGGTTGTGCTTAAAAAAGGATATGTAAATCTTTAAAAAAAAAATTTTTTTTTAAATAAAAAAAAACAGCTAATGAAATAATGGCTAAAATGCTTTGAGCTTTAAGAGCTACCACCCTGGTGAAGATGGCATGTCAGCATCTTTTCTACCTCATTATTCTTGCCCTCAATATTGTTACTATTGTATTTTCAGTATCCCTGCGAGGAGCTATTTTATTTTGAAAAACCACCACTGGCTCTAACAGTTGACAGATTTTCAGCATATGTTTCAGATGAGGATATTCAGAAGGCAGAATTCCACCAATACCACTGTGAATGCCCAGTCTCATGTGGCTATTTCGTATATTGTTTGATATCAGGTTTCTGTTTTATTACTTTACATCGATCTATAAATCAAGCTAATGTTTTTTTAACTTTTGTTCTGAGCCCTTCATTGTTACATATTATCTGTTAATAGATTACAGGCTAGTTGACATACGTATACTGTATCAAGGGCTTTTGGACTACAATTTTTTTTTAAAACCTATTCAATTATAAGATTACGTCTGGGTAAGCTCCACTATAAGACATAATCTCCCTAAGGAAACCACGGTATCATTTACACATCTCCTCAACCACATTTCACAAAGTTTTAGGAACAAAATACAGACAGAGAGAGAGAGAGAGATCCATGATCCTGTCCACTGAGATCCAAGACATATGCTTATAATAAAAATTTAGTAGGCTGGTTACATCACTGTCACTTAATTAACTTCATATTCTCTATCTTTTCCACTTCATGTGCTTGCAGTACACAAGATAAGTGGTATTTAACAGTGATGTAACGTGTTCCCAAATAATTTCTCATGGCTCAAATCAGTGAATGTTGATTGTTCAAGTCACATATCAGGAAGCAAAGTATAAACAGCCAAAGTGTTTCTGAGGTTTTCTACAAAAAAAAAAAGAAAAATGAAAATTTGAAGAATGAGTGTTAGAGCAAAGTCAATTTATCTTCAGTTAAATTTGCTTCCTTTTTATCATGGAGAATTACATACAACAAACACATAATTAATTATTCCCTAGCAGGAATATCCTGGGTATCCTAAGTCTGAGTGCTGTTTTTTAAAATCTCAAACTTAATGTATGTTACCTCTATAGAAATTAGACCAAAACAAGTTGGATCGTTTTATTATGTTTTCCTAAACTGACAAAAGTCAAAATTAGAATGTCACCTTTTCTAAATGTTCTGGATATAGGACATGCTGGTCAGATGCATAAGAATGAAACAAAAATCACAATTCACAATTGCAAAATAATTTTATATCTATTATCCTTAATATCCCAAATATATTTCCCAAATCCAGACCTTAGAGCTGCAACGGGTGAGTCTAGTACAGTTTGGTAATGTACAGTACCTAGCAAAACTGTTAGAAAGAATATGTTTATTAAGGTGCCTGTGAGTGGAAAAAAAAAATCACCAAAAATGGAGTGGTGGGACCTAATTTTGATAACGTGTTTTTGAATAGCAGTTACAGCACCCACATACTATTATATATGAAATAATATACTATTAGATCTACAGATCTACAGATTCGATCTACAGCAAGAACTCCCATCCCTTTTACTTTGCCAAAAAAACAATTATATTGATGAATCTTTCTTGTCTGCCTGTCAATCTTTTCTTTTTCAAAAACACAATCTTTTCTTGTGTTTAGATATGATCTAAACACATTCCCCTCCTCTATGAATATTATCTGCTAATCGAATAACAAGTGAATAAATACATTTTCCCCAAAATTGTTTACTCTGCAGTCATTGAGCTTCCTTTCACTGTTTTCCTGCTTTATTCAAAACTGCTATAAACAAACGGTCTGGTTTGTTTCATAACATGTAATCTTGTACGTGACATTTGCCATTTGCAATGCTCCTTCACTGTTCTCTCAGGGAGACATAAAGCGTAATGTGTGTGCTGTGTCTATGCTGCAGTCAGGAAAACTTTGCAGGCACAGGATATGAGCTAGTGTGTTCTGTTCTTGCACAAGCCTCCAGAAGAGCCTGCAGCCAGCAGACTGTTGATAATTAATCAAAGTGAATACAGATTACAGATACAGAGTCCTCCACTTCCCATGGCTCTCTTCTGCCAAGTCAGTGAGCCAGGAACGGAAATGCAAGTCAGGCCTTTTAAACTGAAATAACCTGCTGCTGCATTCACAAACATTGCATAGTGTACAAGCTTATTATATTGCATGGACAGTAGAAAGTAGAAAATTCGAAAAAAAACTTAAAGATAATTAAAGAAAAATCAACAAGGTCTGTACAGGTACTTTGCTAGGCATAGTCCTGCTTACAATATTAGATAAGCAAAATGCGTTCTGAATTTTGAAGTTGTAGAAATATTTGGTTTCACGAATGAATTGTCTGTCAAGTTTTCTGGGTGTTCTTTTTGGAGTTTCTGGCATTTTTACCTACTCTAAATGTGATGCTACCACCACCGTGCTTCACTGCATGATCGATGTTCTCAGGTTGATGAGCAGTGCTGGGTTTCTATCACATGTAGCACGTTTTGACAAATGCAAATGTTCAGTGTAAGTCTCATCACAACAGAGAACGTTTATTGAGTCCCCAATGTGCCTTTAAGGTTTTATTTATTTATTTATTTATTATGGTGTCTGATGGCAACTATTTAGCATGAGGTAAAAATTAATATAGAGGGGCCCAAAAGATACAGTATACAACAGTATACAACTCCAACAGTTGTTATTCATGCTCTTTTTTAAAACTCAATGTGTAGTATTATGTTTCCTCTAAAGATACCATTAGTCACGTAATCATTGATGAACATTTTTCATGTTGAAGTGTGTATACATTCTTTGGGCCACTCTCTGTATATTCACATTTGCCCTCACTATAGCATAATAAACTAATTTGTGTAGAGTAATGACATATAATCCTTAAAATCAATTATAGCCTATGACAACTGTTCTTATAATTTATTTACACACTGTGAAGTCAGTTTAAGTTAGGGAGGTGCAAAAGTTACATCAGTAATTAAACTAGAAACGTAGCATGTATTCAAAGATGCATTATGCATGTTGGTAGATGTGTGTAATTTTTTTTTTGTCTTTTCTTGTTTTTTTTTCTTGTCTTTAAACTACCCCACAAAAAAAGAAAGAAAAAAAAAACACTCAGGGATAGTGGGACAGTACATTATTAATGAGGCCATGAAATCCTAATGTGTGCATGGGATGTATGCTTTTAATTCAACATTTAATTCACTATTTACAGTTGTTGAGTTAATATGATAATGCCAAGGTTTAAGTTGATTTAAAGTGCTTTCCTACAAAGAAAACCTTCTCACTGTTTGAAGGGTAAACTAACCAATCTTTATCTACCACACTTACTACGCTGCTTATTTGAATTTAGTGGTGTTTATAATTGTATCCTAACTTTGTTCCTCAACATAAGCAATGCAATGGTTAATGTGCCGTGTTTTCCAGTGTTCAAAATGAAACAAGAAAACTATGCTTAAGTCCAAGGTCAGAATCACACATAACTAATGCATGCCTCTGTTTTAGGCATGCTCAACCCTGCACATACTGTAAAAGCATCACACAAGTATTTACTATTAAGTGCACATGTGTCATGAATGGAAGGCGGATGAAAGGGCAGATATATTTACATAGCAAAGTGTAAAAATATATATATATATATATACAATCACAAGCAAAAACATTACAAAGATAAATATACTGTACACTGTGGGCCCAAGGGGAAAAACCTACAGACTGTCAGCACCACCACCACAGTAACAACAATAATTATAACAACAGCTTGACAAGGTATTGTAGGAAGGGTAGTCCAGTGTCTCTTTGGCGTTTGCATTACAAAATTTTACTCAGCTTTGTATAAGGCTTATTGTCATGTTGTGAAATCAGTGGCCGAATAACGTACTATTATTACAATCATTATCAAAAAAAAAAAAAGTTTAGCACATTTTAAGAATGTGATTTCTAGAATGTTATCATTTAAATTTGTTTTAATAGTGGCCACCCTTAAAGCTCAAGCAGCACAGATACATGCTACACGTTATTGAAAAGATTATATGTGCTTACATGGAAGCTCTTGTGTGTTAACGGGGAGTCTTCAGACTTCAAACTGTGTATTTGAGTTTTTGGATATATCAGGTAGAACAAAAGTTATCATGACTTTTATAGCAATCATACAATTTTACTACTACCAGAATATGGGAATGAAGCAGGGGCGCCCCCCTTAAATTTAGGCAGAGAAGAATGCTACTTAAAATGTAATTATTTAACATAATAATTACTCATTCTAATAATGAAATAAAGGCATTTAGTCACAATATTCAACTGTATTTCTTAATATAATGTATTTGCAATAAAAAAAATCTAAACTGTACTACATTCATTTGTGTTCGTGTACGCGGGGCGCCGGACAAATGAGTGTCTACGTAGACACGTAAATCTTTGAAAAGCATGTGACCTGAGGCTGAGCCCTGATTGGATCTTTTGAAATCATCCTTCGGGTGCAGCTCTGTGCGCCCTGAACCCTCCCACTTTTGTTCTTAGCGAATCAGTATTGTTTTGAAATATAGTGGGCTCATGTGATTGGACCATTCTCAACGAGTCTTTTCCAGCACATCTTATGGCAATCGGAGCTGCTGACTGGATGCGATGTGAGTCATGCCTTGATTTTATGCTAGTCGTAATGATCACCGCATAATCCCCTCATAAATACCTATTTACAGGCGAGTATTTTAATTTTGTTTGCGCCCCAGACAAAAAACAACAACATTTTTGCACCAGCCGCCACTGGAATGAAGTCTTGATAATGTAGAACTCTCAAAATGAGCAGATTTTTATTTTTAAAAATTTCATAGAAACCACCGAAAACAACAATAAAAACACGTGATTGTGTCTATCTGTGCTGTTTCTTTGCCTATGTGACCCATTTTCAATTTTTCTGCTCAGTCATGTTTGGGTAGCCAGTTAAAATGAACTAAAATTTAGTTGATCATATTGTCTATTTGGTGTTGGAAAAAGGATATGTCACGCTATTCTGTACAATCCTGAGCCCCATATATGTTAAAGGTAAATAAATAATGGCTAAAATGCTCTGAGCTTTAAGGGCTACTCAGCTCTTAAATTGCAATGTGTTGGACATTGTGTGAGCAGTGTCTTTGGATCACATTTGTTAATACAGTATTCATAAATGTGAATATTACCTGATCGGTTAATTGGATAAATGCGTGAATGTGCATGTCCATATGAATGTGTGAACGTCCTATTAAAGTGACAAATGAGTGTGTGTTTGGTCTTAAAATAAAAAATTCTATATTTTTAAATTCAAATAGGCTTTTTTTTTTTTTTTGATCCAGTACCAGTCAAAAATTTGGACACATTCCTATTCCTATTCCTAAAAGTTTTTTCTTTATTTTTATTGTTTCAAACATGATACATTAACACTGAAGACACTGAAATTATGCTTGAAAAAATATGGAATTATGTAGTAACCCTTTTTTTTTTTTTTTTTTGGCTTTTGCTTTGATGACAGCTTTGCACATGCTTGGAATTCTCTCAGTCACCCTCATGAGTTAGTCATGGAATGGTTTTCCAACAATCTTGAAGGAGTTCCCAGAGGTGCTGAGTACTTGTTGGCTCCTTTTCATTCATTCTCCAGTGAAGGAAAAACAGGAGGCCAGGTCATTAGATGCAGCACTCCATCACTCTAGCTCTTACATAACCTTGAGGTGTGTTTGTGGTCCTTGTCCTGGTCGAAAACAAACTAGGGTCCCACTTAGAACAAACCAGATGGTATGGCATGCTGCTGCAAAATTCTGTGCCCTCAGTTTTGTCACCAAGCAGAGCACCCCACATCATCATACCTCCTGTTTGTCCGTCCTCTCTACGTCTAACAAAGACACGACAGTTAGAACCAAAAATCTTGGAGTGTGAAATTTGAAATATGGATAATAATTCGACTATTCACTCACTCTCCTCTGAACAGTGGATGTTGACATATCTCTGCCACTTGAACTTCGAGAAACATTTATGTGGGCTCTAATCTGAGGAGCTGTAAATCTGTGGTTTCTGATGCTGGTCATTCTAAATGCAGAAGAGGTAGCATAATACTACCTAGTAGTACATAATTCCATACATGTTCTTTCATAGTGTGGAAGTTGAACAAAATAAAGAAAAAACACTGGGCCAAAAGGTGTGTTCAAACTTTTCACTGGTAGTTTCCTTTTTTGGCCAGTCTACTTGACATTGGGTGAAGTGTGATATGGATGATCCTAGAAATTAATTTGACAACCCAGATCTTAGGTAAAAAGTGGAATGTAGAATTTCTAGAGTCAAAAGTGATTCGCGCTGCAGTTAAAACTTCTGTTGTCTTATCAGCACTTAAGAATTTTTTTTTTTGCGTTAAAAAAAAAACCGTCAAGGTGAAAACTTGTTACATCAGTTCATTTGTAAGCGCGATGCCAGCAAAAAAATGGATGCGCCACTTCTGATTTGCATGAAGAAAGAACAGCTTGCAGTGATTTGTTTTTTGGGCTCTGAGGATGTACCCGATGTCGAAATAACTCACAGCAGGGGATAAACAGAAGCGTTTGGATATCTGCAAACAAAATATGGACCGAGACGAAGGTGAAAGTTTCTTTAAAAGAATCATTACTGATGACGAGTTATGGATTTATTACTATGAGCCTGAGAGTAAACGGCAGAGTATGGAATGGAGACCTCAACTGCAGAACAAGAAAAAGTTTGAAAGCCAACCATCAGCTGGAAAATTTATTATTACAATTTTGCTTACAGCCCCAGGAAACTGGGATTCTCAAAATGATGTATTTGTCTTTTATAAAAATGAATTTCAAATAAATTATATATTTCTGTGATATGAATTTATATGATTTTTGACACATCCTCATGGTTTAACGGAATTGCCTAAACCTTCACAAGTGATAAATATTTAACTAATAATCTGTGGTCACAGAATATTCTAAAGGTACCATATACTGTCCTACTGTAAAGTCCTCCACTATGAGTTCAGACTTTAATATAAATCTGAGGTCAGTGCAGATCCCATCTCACTCTATGCTCCGTTCTATCAACAGGAGTCAAAAAGAAATACTCTGCCTTAAACAATGTGCAAAATGCTGTGTGTTTATGGCCCCAGCTTGTACTGGGATGGCACAGTGCCCACAGCATCTGTTTCTTTTCCTGACTCCCTATCCATCTATTAAACACTTTCTGACATTGTGTTCACACTTTGAGGTCAGAGTAGCTGTTGTCTTTCATCTCTTCAACATCCTCAATCAAATGTTGCCAATAGTATGATTAAAACATTTTCACTGCTATATGTATCTGCTAACAAGAAGCACCAACATGGAAAATAAATTACAAGAGAGAAAACAAGCATTTCTTAGTCAATTCCTTAGCAGCTGAAACTCATCCAATACTACTTTTGTTGCTTGGCATTCTCAAAATGATGTATTTGTCTTTTATAAAAGTGAATTTCAAATAAATTATATATTTCTGTCCCACCATTTTGCCTGGGCAAATGAGGTAACATTCATTTATCAGGACCTTGTTTATCAAACCTGACACACTCTAGTGATGTATCAGTGGCTTTTCACTTCTGTCTCATAATTAAGATTATGTCTGGGTGTCTATGATGGTGATGTCAAAGTTTGATTAAATGTAACTACATCAACGTTAAACAAAAGGATTGTAAAAGAACACATCAAATCTTGCTGTTCTCTTGATACAGATTAGTCAGACATTTTTAACATTGTTATACATTATCCATCTTCCGTAATCACTTTTTCACTGTGGGCTTTTCTGGGACCAATAGGCACAGTCCACCATGAATGAGGCACCAATATGGAACAGGTTGCCGTTAATCAATTTGGTGCGCTAAGCAATCTGCACTTTCATAATGTACCCCCACCCCCATGTCATTTCTAGCATGGTGGCTTAGTGTTTTGCACCGTCACCTTGCACCTCCAGGGTCCGGGTTCGATTCTCGGGTCTGTGTGCATGGAGCTTGCAAGCTCTGCTTGGTGCTGTTCCTCTGGATACTCCAGTTTCCTCCCACAAATTAGGCTAATTGGTGTTCCCAAATTGTGTGAGTATATATGTGTGTGCGCTTCGGTGGATTGGCACGCCATCCAGGACGTGCCCCTCATTGTGCCTTAAGTCTCCTAGGAGAGGATCCAGGCCCCCGCGACACTGTATACAAGATAAAGAGCTACAGAAGATGGATGAGTGAGTGAGTAAAGGTACAGATTTTTCGCCAAATAATGTAGCCGAAGTAAAAGGATCACATTTGGAAAATACTCAAGTAAATTACAGATCACAAAAAAAAAGAAAATCACACAAAAAAAATAACTTGCGTACAGTAACAGAATACTCACTCTCACTAACTCACTCATCGTCATTACCGCTTAATCCTGTATTCAGGGTCGCAGGGAGCCTGGAACCTATCCCAGGAGACATAGGGCACGAGGCAGGATACACCCTGGACAGGGTGCCAATCCATCGCAGGGCAAGTAACAGAGTAATTGGTGTAATTTATCATTATGATATAATGACACGGTATATATTAAAGAGTGCCACCTGAATGGAGTTTTGCAACGTCAAGTTTTTGAACACATATATACAAGTGTAAAAAATAAGACATGCCATTAATACAATATAAGGACAGATTGCTTGCTTCTTTAAATGTACAGAATGTATGAAATGATGAAATGGTTTGAAACATTGGATAAAACGTGAGCACACGTGTTCTAAACATCAACATTTTTATTTTAATGTCAGCTCAGTAAATATGCAATTATTTTGTCTCAAAAATCCTGAAAGTTTCAACTTGTTACGCAGTTATGGAATGTCTATTAGTATAAAGGTAACTGGTGTGTGCATATCAGTTTTGATCTGGGACTTTTTTTTTTTACTATTTAATTAATTTATAAATGTATTTATAAATTCCTGTATAGTAATTTCCTAATTGCACATACTAAAAAATATGTAGTTTTATTAAATTTTCTCTTTTTATTCTGATTCCAGTAAAATAGGGAATTTTAGAATATTTTGGGTTTTTTTGTGGACTTTCCAACAGTGGATTCCAACAAAAAAGGTCTGGGTGTCATCTGACACTTAAAAAAAAAAAAAGTGGCATACCCGCTGGGACATCATGAAGGTTTTACCACTATTTTCACCGATCTTTGTCTCTGGGACAGCAGGGACACCGAGGCACATTACTGAAGGTGGGACTGGCCACTTCAGTCCGAGTTCACAGTGGTGAGGCACAACGTCAAGTAAAACTCATTGGGGACCCCAGAAGGTGCTGATACAGCCACTCCACATCAAATGAGAATTATTAAACAAGTTGTCACAAATAAAGATAAAGAATCATCAGCCTTTGATTACATTCCAGACATCTTTGCTAAGCTGCCCAAGTCAAAATCTTTGCGAGACCACAGATAAAGAAGAGTGCAAGGAATTCCCCAAGAATCTCAAAAGGATGGAAAAAGGTTTTTAGTAAAAAGGTTTCGAACCGCTTTGTCGCAGTGGTTTTTGGCCTGGGCAATCACAGGACTGAAAACTGTGTGGCTCTGGTTGAGTCGCTGGTGAAGGATAAAGCACAATGGGCTTCAGGATGTCTCTTCAATTCACTATCTCACATTTTCATCTGTAAATTCAATACAAACATGGGAGGATATGTAGAGAAGACAAATACATTTTTTAAAAGTGCACATGTTGGAAAGGTTTTGTTTCTTGTTTCTGGTCTTAAGGACAGAATTAGTAAGTGAAGCACACTGCCTAAACATTCCTCTGTATGTTTATTCTCCATTTTGTTTCAGTCTCCTCAGAGCAGCCAGGTGCTGTAGTTTAACTGCGGTTTATGTGCACCATGTGGTTTTTGCTCATTGTTTCTATGTTGTTTTCATCTAAAAGCTCAATTTTGAGCTAGATGATACAGTATATCCTGTATACAGGGTCCTCCTGAGGAAGGAATCAAACCCAGACCCTGGAGGTGACCAAAAAAAAGTCACACTTCTCAAATATTTTTTTGGACCGACTTTCGCTTTAACTATGGTAGTGGCATTGTTAAAATAAGTTTAGACAACATTAATTTCTCTCCAAGATCTTGTATTGTTGAGAGGAGAGTCAGATGTGCGTAAAGTCTTCTCCAGTACATCCCAAAGAATCTCAATGGGGTTAGGGTCTGGACTCTGTGGTGGCCAACATGATGTGTGAATGATGTCTCATCTTTCCTGAACCACTCTTCCATCATTTGTGCCGGGCACCGTTGTCTTGGAATACGTCTGTGCCTTATTATATATAATATTCAGGTAATCAGCTGTCCTCATGACATTTCTGAACCTAGACCCCAGATTATAACTGTCCCCAAAAGACTTGCACGGTAGGCACTAGGCGGTTGTATCACTTTATCAAGCATTTATGTGATCTGCCCATCATACTCATTCAGGATGTTTTTCTGACCACATTTCTTCCTTGAAGATGATGGTATAACCACTATCTTCCCGGGTTTTAATAATGTGTTTTACACATTATTAAAACTCAAAAACTCAAATTTACTAGTTTCGGCAATCACCTTAATTGTTTTCTTTGTTTGATACAGGACAAATAATCGGACCCGTCTGAAAAAGAGTATTCCACGACATCTTTGCCATGACCACATGATATGTCTTCAAAAGTGGTTGTTTTAGGAAAGAGAAGCTACTCACTGCATCAGATAGGGTTAAGAAAGCTTGTTAAAAGCTAAATCATATTAACTACTCCAGTAATTGTCCGATGCAAGGCTCTTAACGGTTTACCCAGGTGGGGATTTTTTTTTTTTTTTTTTGCCAGGCATTGTACTTAGATGCATATTGTTGTAAGTGATTTCCCTGGTTGATTATTTGATTGATTTAATTAGAAGTTAGAATATAGAATGAAACACTAACACTGAGGCAATCAGACTGAATGAAAAAGTAAGGAGTGTGTATAGGTTACTTTTCTCATTATGTTATGAAACAGCCAACAGATGATTTATTTCTCCTGCTGGCACCACAGCCATATTGCTGATTTTATCAAGCCCACTCCTGTTGTTCAGTTGGGGTCCTTTTTACTTACCCAGAAGCCCTGAGCTCATTTTAGTGTGATTAGATCAGTTTCAAGGAGGAAATTAGCCATTTTCCCAAGAGGAAATTAAAAGACCAGGCACCAGGACTGAGGATTGAGTCCTTAAGAAATCAAAGACCTGAAGCACGCTGCTGCTTTTCACACCTAAACAAAATTAGTTCTTATCATACCATCCCTCAACATGTGTATACTGCAGATTTTTCTTGTTAGTATAATGCCCCCTAAGACCACATACAAAATGTGGTAGCAATTTAAATTAATCTAATTCAGATATTTGTGAACTAGCCCAGTCTGGATGTAAATAAAGATTCAGCACAATACAATACTTGTAATATATAATATAATACTATGTAATGATGTATATACTGTATGCCAGGCTGTCCAATATCCTATGCAAAATTTATAGCATGAAGTCTGGCTTTCATGGATGAATTCTTTTTTGCAAGTCACAGAACTCTGTGCCAGTAGTTGAAAATGCTATTTGATTTGATACAAGTACATTTATATTGAGTGTGCATAATCCTGCCAGTGTCTACCGATCTGTTTAAAATATTATATAGTTGTATATGTTGTTGATTATAATTTTTGGACTTACCCTTACAGCTTTTGTGAATTAAGATTAAAATGCACACAAAATAAAACTCCAAAATATTTATATATATTTGAATGATGTGTTTAATACTTTACTAGTGGAAATATGATCTCACAATCAGTCTGTAATTATGGATCTGTCATGGCAAATTTTGTGGACTCCAAAAAATTTCAAACATAAACACTAGGCACACGTGTACAAGACAGACAAATCTGAATCAGTCAGAAAGCGGGTCATCAACGCGTGACTATGCCCTTAGACATCCCAAAGCCAAAAGAGCACAAAAAGAGGTCAAAATCAAAAAGAGTGCAAGAAAAGGGATAAAGACCCAGAAAACCATTGTGTTGCTGATTATTAATTAGTTGTATGGTGTAGTGGTTAGCACTGTCGCCTTGCACCTCCAGTGTACGGGTTCGATTCCCAGCCAGGCACGATTCCTGTCTCCATGTGCATGGGGTTTGCATGTTCTCCCCATACTTGGTGGGTTTCCTCTCACAATCCAAAAACCTACAGATTAGGCTAATTGGCATTCTCAAATTGTCATGTGTGTGCGCTATGAGATGGATTGCCACCCTGTCCAGGGTGTACCCTTCCTCGTGCCCTAAGTCTCCTGGGATAGGCTGCAGGCCCTCCATGACCCTGAATACAGGATGCAGTGGTATAGAGAGTGAGTGAGTGTGTGATAATTTATTCAGCATCTTAATTTATATAGATTATATAAAGGCCCACTTTATTTCTCACCCGTCTCCTATCAATTTCATAAACATTCACCTGTGGAAGCACAAAAAGCCAGGCCACATCTTAATGACAATTAAGATCAATGAAAGATTTTCATTCAAAAAGACATTACGTAAATTGTCAAGTCAAGTCAATTTTATTTATATAGCGCTTTTAACAATTGACATTGTCGCAAAGAAGCTTTACACAATAAAAAGAAGTAAGTTTGTATGCAATGTGTATGAATCAAAATGATCAGATTGTCCCTGATGAGCAAGCTGAGGGCGACGGTAGCAAGGAAAAACTCCCTGAGATGGTAATAGGAAGAAACCTTGAGAGGAACCAGACTCAACAGGGAACCCATCCTCATCTGGGTGATAACGGATAGCAGGGATTGATCAGCATAATAATGTGTACTGGAAGTTCAGTATAACAGGAGATGTGTTTAAAATTAAAATTAAAAGGAGTCCAGTTTGTTCCTGGAGGCTCAGGTAGACTGTAGGAGATTCCAGTCCTGAGCTATCGAACAACTGAAGTCACAGGTCCCCAGAGCATCAATCGATGACAGGACAGTCTTCATGGAAACCATCTCCAGCCACCACACGAATCCAGGCAGACCACACGGGGCATCCATGCGACGAGATCTCCAACCAGAAGCAGGACTCCAGGACGGGTTAGACGAGTCCAGAGGGCAGAGGGGTCTGGACCACTGGCAACTCAGGAGTGACATGAATAGCTCGACAGAGACAGAGAGAAAGAGAGAGGGAAAGGAGAGAGGGAGAGAGAGAGAGGAGAGAGCAGAAGAGGAGAGAACAGAAAATAAGGAGAGATGGCAGTTAGGTATGGTCACAGTCAACATGTATAAGGTGAATGTATATTTAGTGCAAAGTGCAAGCAGGGACTCCAGCAGGACTAACTATGACAGCATAACTAAAAGGGAGAGCCAGAAGGAAACACAAACATGAGGGCTCCCTGTGATGTAAAGCAACCAATCACCTCACCGTCAACAAACCTGAGTGATCAATGAGAGTGGGGAGGACAGCATCTAAACATACCAGTTCACCAGAATACTCTACGTCCATGAGTCCCCCAGATCTGCTCCTTTACCTAAGGTTAATCTATTTACAAAAATGCTTGGCTAAATAAATAGGTTTTTAGCCTAGACTTAAACACTGAGACTGTGTCTGAGTCCCGAACATTAATAGGAAGACTATTCCATAACTTTGGGGCTTTGTAAGAAAAAGATCTGCCCCCTGCTGTAGTTTTAATAATACGTGGTACTGACAGGCAGCCTGCATTCTTTGATCGAAGTAGGCGTGGTGGATCGTAAGACACTAGCAGTTCACTCAAATACTGTGGCGCGAGACCATTTAGTGCTTTAAATGTCAAAAGTAGAATCTTAAAATCGATGCAAAATTTCACAGGGAGCCAATGCAATGTAGATAAGATAGGGGTGATGTGCTCGTATCTTCTGGTTTTAGTGAGGACTCTCGCTGCTGCATTCTGTACTAACTGAAGCTTGTTTATACACCTAGTTGAACAACCAGACAGTAAGGCGTTACAATAGTCCAACCTAGAGGTGATAAAAGCATGAACTAGTTTTTCTGCATCATTTAGTGACA
The DNA here is from genome assembly GCA_030347435.1 of Clarias fuscus. Taxonomy (NCBI): domain Eukaryota; kingdom Metazoa; phylum Chordata; class Actinopteri; order Siluriformes; family Clariidae; genus Clarias; species Clarias fuscus. The sequence continues at coordinate 9,647,309 of CM059216.1, forward strand.
ATATGTTTCTTATCTTGGCAATATTTCTAAGGTGAAAGAAAGCTATCCTGGTGATATTATCTACATGAGCTTCAAACGAAAGGCTGGAATCTATAATCACACCAAGGTCTTTTACTGTTGCATTTGATGGAACAGAAAGGCCATCTAAATTTACAGTGTGATCAGAAAGCTTACTTCTAGCTACTTGTGGTCCTATGACCAGAACTTCTGTCTTATCAGGATTAAGCAGAAGAAAATTAATTAACATCCAATCTCTTATGTCCTGCACACACTGCTCAATTTTAGCAAACTGGTTTTTCTCATCTGGTTTTGCTGAGACATATAATTGTGTGTCATCAGCATAACAATGAAAACTAATACCATGTTTACGAATTATGTTGCCCAGAGGAAGCATGTAAAGGGAAAAAAGCAGTGGGCCTAAAACTGAACCCTGTGGAACACCAAACTCCACTTGAGAACATGAGGAATGGTCACCATCTAAATCTACAAACTGATAACAATCAGTCAAATAGGATCTGAGCCACAACAGGGCAGTTCCATTAATTCCTACTACCTTTTCTAATCTGTGAAGGAGAATACTATGATCAATGGTGTCAAAAGCTGCACTGAGGTCCAGTAACACAAGTATAGTGACGCAACCCTGATCAGAGGTCAATAGGAGGTCGTTTACTACTTTAACAAGTGCTGTCTCTGTGCTGTGATGAGGCCTAAATGCTGACTGATACAGTTCATTTATGCTATTTCTGTGTAGATGTGAACATAGCTGCTGTGATACTACCTTTTCCAGAATCTTGGAGATAAAGGGAAGGTTTGATATCAGCCTGTAATTAGAAAGCTGACTGGGGTCAAGGTCAGGTTTCTTGATTAGCGGTTTAATAACGGCTAATTTAAAGGATTTGGGAACGTACCCACTACTGAGTGAACAGTTAATTCCTTTCAACAGGGGTTCTATTATTGCTGGTACTATCTGTTTGAGAAAATGTGTCGGTATAGGATCTAATATACAGGTTGACGATTTTGAAGAAGAGATGAGTGAAATTAGTTCCCTCGCTTCAAGGGGAGTAAAGTATTCTAAGTTCTGATGTGATGGGGTTAGTTCATCTGAATTATTTAAATTGTCTGGTTTCAAAGCCTAATATTTATGATTTTGTTATTGAAAAAGTTCATGAAATCCTCACTACTGCATGATGTTGTTGTGGAGATTTCTGCAGTGGTCTTGTTTTTAGTTAATTTAGCTACGGTATTAAATAAAAATCTCGGGTTGTTTTTGTTATTTTCTATAAGAGTGGAGAGATACGTTGATCTAGCATCACTGAGAGCTTTTTTATAGGTCAGGATGCTCTCCTTCCAAGCTATTTTGAATACTATCAATTTAGTTTGGCGCCATTTACGTTCAAATTTTCGAGCGGTTTGTTTTAAAGCACGGGTGTGGTCATTATACCAAGGAGCGAGTTTCTTATCTCTAATCATTTTCCTTTTAACTGGAGCTACATTATCTAAGCTATAACGAAGTGCTGACTCTAGATATTCATTCGCCTGTTCGAGTTCTGTGAAGTCAGATGGCGATCCAATCAAAGTTGATAACTCTGGAAGATTATTGATAAAGCTCTGTGCGGTATTTGATGTAAATGTACGTTTAAGGTGGAAGCGCGGTGCTGTGCATCCATTATTACTATGACACGCTTTAATCGGAGCAAGGTAGTGATCTGAGATAACTTCAGACTGTGGAATTGTGATTATATTTCCTATACTTAATCCGAAGGATAATATTAAATCTAAAGTGTGACCTGCTTTATGAGTGGGTCCTACTACAGACTGATTTACTCCTACTGAGTCCAGTATGGACAAGAATGCTGTTCTCAGAGGGTCTTCTGGATTCTCAAAATGAATATTAAAGCCTCAGCAATTAACGCTTTGTCTACAGAAACAACAAGGTTTGAGAGGAAATCTGCAAATGAGTACGGCCCTGGTGGTCTGTAAATGATGATTAGCGGGATCGACTGAGCTGACTTTGTTACTATAGAGAACTTCAAATGCATTAAATTTTACAACTGTGTTTTTGTACGAGAGACAGATTATCGTTATAAATAACTGCGACTCCTCCTCCTCTACCAGTTAGCCGAGGCTGGTGTATGTAGCTGTATCCAGGAGGACTAGCTTCATTTAGAGCTACATACTCGTCCTGTTTAATCCAGGTTTCTGTTAAACATAATATGTCAAACTCCTGATCTGTGATAATTTCATTAACAATAACTGCTTTAGATGCGAGAGATCTAATATTTAACAGTCCTAGCTTCAGATCAGAGGTGCTGGCTGCGAATTCAGTGTGATCTGAGTTTGTGGTATCTATGTTAATTAAATTATTAAAACAGACTTTCTGAGTCTTTCTAAATTTATGTTTATGTTTAGCTCGGGGAACAGACACAGTCTCAATATGATGAACCCTGAGTGACGACTCTCTGCAGCTAGCAGACGGTTGGTTTAGCCTGTCTGTCTGCTCCCTGGCCTGGGCTCTGGATTGTCACCGGTTAACTAGGCCTCTTCTGAGACTATGTGCTATACTGCAAGAAATGAGTGCAGCACCTTCCCGAGTGGGATGGACACTGTCCCGCCCTAACAGGCCAGTTTTGCCCTCAAAGATCTTCCAGTTGTCTATGAAGCCCACGTTGTTTTCGGAGCACCACCTGGACATCCAGCGGTTCAGCGACCATAACCTGCTGTAAGCTATGTCGCCACGTCTCATTGGGATGGGACCAGAGCAAACTACTTCATCGGACATCGCCTTCGCTATTTTAAACACCTCTGTAAAGTTATGCTTGCTAACCTCTGACTGACGAAGGCGTATATCGTTAGCTCCAGCATGTACCACTATCTTAGAGAACCTATGCTGTCCTAGAGCCCTAAGATTACCTGGCATTAAATTGTATTTACAAATGTGTTTCTTTTTTTATCTGATAAACATATAAATGATAAACATATAAATGTGTATGCAGATTTACATACGCATTAGGTATCATGAAAAATAGTGTTATATGATCCTATATGAAAATTCACTTTTTCACCTAGGTGAGACCATTTTTTAGAGCAGTAGCATGTTTTATCCGCTAATTAATGCGCTTACTCACAGAACTTCTTAATTAACTACTTAATTAAGGTGAATTAACATAACATTGAAACAGCGACATGAATTACTTGTAAACGTTTACTTTTTTATGTTTAGTTTTTTCCCACTAAGATTTCACTGGACCTGAGGCTTGTTCGTGTTAAATCCTGAACTGCTTCATGCTCCCTATATTGACTCACAACGTTTTACAGGTTTTTTATAATGGACTTTCCACTGCACGCAGCGCACTTCGTGGCCAATAGGAACCCGCTCCGGACAGAGCCTCGCTCTCTGATTGGTCCGACGCGGTGGGCGTTGTTTCCGCATTCCGCCGCGATAGTGAACTGAGTGAAAGGCGCTGCCACTAATCCTGCAGCGCAACACTGACTGAGACCCTTTGGGGGAAACGCGTCCCAGAGATCCGCATCGAAAACAGAAGATGCCGTACATTCTGATCAGCACACAGATCCGGCTGGTGTGTATTTCATATATAGGATAAACTTTGTATCTTTGACTGAAATGTGACTGCTGGACAGGTGTGTCAGGTTGCAGACAGGTTATATAGCATTAGGCTTGACCGTTTGCTTTAGTAACGACTTGTATATAAATCATTTTTAAATACCTAGATACATTTTACTTTACATGAATGAGCACGCAGCCGTTGTAATCAGCATGTGTGTGTTGTTTCCGCCTGTTTCTCTCGTCTTGCTGTAGAAACTGAACCCGTGATTGTGATTTAAGTGCCGTTTGCATCCCGCTGGTAGATCAGCTGGACTGTCCACTGTTAATCAGACATGTCTGTCAAGCTGAACTTCCGGTTTGTCCTATCCGGGGATGAGTAGACTTCGCTCCATGAGTTACAGTCGGTCAAAACACAGTATTGGATCTAAAAACCTAGGTCTCACCTAGGCGTAGTGTCAAATCTTTCAAAGATCTTAATTATCATTGAGATGAACTTTGGCCAATTTAGATTTCACATGAAAATACATCAATCTTAAAGAGTGTATTATTCTAAAATGCAAAATTGTTAAGATACTTTAACATGAATTTGGCATGGTTACGGACACTACATATTTTGTTGGCTTTTAAACTTATCTTTCTCATGCAAAGCACTGAGGTAGCCCTGGAATTGTAATGGTATCTGTGTTAACCTGTTCATGGGCAGATTACGAAAAGCCATTTTAACTGAATAAACTATAGTTTTCTATGTTTTAAGGTCATACAATATAAGGTGTGTGTCCAATCGCTGGGTTGTATCTAATTACTGGTTTAAATCGAAACCAGGCAGCACGGTGGCTTAGTGGTTAGCTAAGCCGCCTCCGGGGTTTGGGTTTGATTCCTGTCTGAGTTTGCATGTTCTCCCCATGCTTGGTGGGTTTCCTCTGGGTACTCTGGTTTCCTCCCACAGTCCAAAGACATGCAGGTTAGTCTAATTGGCCTTCCCAAATTACCCATCGTGTGTAAAGGAACATGTAAATGTGTGTATTTGTCTTTGTGCCCTGAGATGGATTGGCACCCTGTTCAGGGTGTACTACGCCTCATGCCTCAAGTTTCCTGGGAAAGGCTCCAGGCTACACGGAATGCTTTAATTTAAGCAACAATTTATACAGGTCATATGCTTTTAGAAGCTTACACTCACTCACCATCTTAATCCTGTATTCAGGGTCACGGGGGGCCTGGAGCCTATCCCAGGAGGCTTGGGGCACATGGCAGGGTACACCCTGGACAGAGTGCCAATCCATCGCAGGGCAGAGACACACATACTCACACACTCATTCACACACTTTGGGAACGCCAATTAGCCTAATCTGCATGTCTTTGGACTGTGGGAGGAAACCGGAGTACCCGGAGGAAACCCACCAATCATGGGGAGAACATGCAAACTCCATGCACACAGGGGCCGGGGATCGAACCCAGACCCTGGCGGTGCAAGGCGACAGTCCTCACCACTACACCACCGTGCCGCCTAGAATCAATACTAATATAAATAATTTGTATGTAAAATTATTATTGTTTGAGGTGAGAGAGTATAATGCTGAAAAATGTCTGTTTTGGGGGTACATATAAAATCATCTCTCCAAAATGGAGAAGTTAGCAACTTAAAGTTTTATGGATGCAAGATTGGTCACTTCCATGTTGCATAAACTTCAGAAGTAGTTTCTTTGCCAAACACATTTTCTGTATTATATGTATAACAAAAAAATATAATCACCACCAATACTGTGTTTTGGAGTATGTGTCACTGCATATTGTGTTTGGTCCTTTCGTGTTTTTGTCAATAAATCATTGATACAAGGCCCTTAATTATACACCAGAAATATGTTTCTGAAGCTCCAAACTATTATGAGATCACAGGACAGAAATTCTCTCTCTCTCGCTCTCTCTCTTACTCACTCACTCACTCACTCACATGTGTGTGCGCTGCATGAATGCGTGTGATGGCTTTTAGGAAAAAATAAAATACTATTATGCGCAGTGACCTTTGAGAAAAATTGGAACAACAATATCAACTCCTTAGTTTTTGCCATAAACTCAGTTGTTTGAGTTTGAGATCAAACGATGAATATGAGACAATGTATCAAATCTTTAACTTCATTTTAACTTCAGCTTACCAGTGCAAACACCTCAGTCAGATGTTCCAATATTTATGGTCACATGAGAAATGGATTGGTTCAAACAAAATATGCCACATTTAAATGTAAATACCAGAAAATCATAGCTGAAATGTGGATCTCCTGTCTCATACCCATCTCTTTATCTCAGACCCAAATGTCTTCAGTGTATAGAAGAATAACTAAATTGGCCTTACTCGTCCATGTTTTGTATCTTTAGTCTGTATCTTATACTTGGATTTACTTTTAATTAGCTTTTTGAACAATTGTCTGCAATTTTCTTTAAAGCTTTGTACCATTTAGCAGGTAAAAATATCCATAATAAATGTACAGCAACTGTCCCTGTGTTGGTACACAAATAAAAAAGGAAGGTACAGTTTGTTAACATTTGAGAGCAATGTTCAGTATACTCCATTCATCCATCTAGGAACCTCTGTAGTTCAACTTGGAACCGCAGTATTTCAATCCCCATTTGTAAATATAATCACCATTGTATTTATTCCCATTTTATGACCCACAGGATGTCCAGTCAGCATTCACACACCAAGGGCAATTTGTTAATGACAGTTAGCCTGATTTGCAGGTCTTTGGACTGTGGGAAGAAACCAAAGTACCTAGAGGAAACCCACCAAGCACAGGGAGAACATGCAAACTCCATGCACACAGACCCCAAGTCAGGAATCGAATTCGTATCCTGAAGGTGCAAGGCAACAGTGCTAACCACTAAGCCACCTCATTGAGTGTACTAGATGTCCCAAAAGTCTGCATCCAAACTCAAAAATTCAAATGCTACAGCAACTATGTGAAGAATCCTGTCTTGCATTAAAATGAATTCTAGTTAATCGTCTAAAGCCATTTTGGATCTGAAATTTCTTTTTAAATATTTCCTATAAGGACAATGTCTACAGTGTGTATATATATATATATATATATATATATATATATATATATATATATATATATATATGACACGTGGACAAAATTGTTGGTACCCTTCGGTCAATGAAAGAAAAACTCAATGGTCACAGAATTCACTTTAATCTGACAAAAGTAATAATAAATAAGAATTCTATGAATGTTAACCAATGAAAGTCAGACATTGCTTTTCAACCATGCTTCAACGGAATTATTTTTAAAAAATTAACTCATGGAACAGGCCTGGACAAAAATGATGGTACCCCTAACTTAATAGTTTGTTGCACAACCTTTTGAGGCAATCACTGCAATCAAACGATTCCTGTAACTGTCAATGAGACTTCTGCACCTCTCTGCAGGTATTTTGGCCCACTCCTCATGAGCAAGCTGCTCCAGTTGTTTCCGGTTTGAAGGGTGCCTTTTCCAGACAGCATGTTTCAGCTCCTTCCAAAGATGCTCAATAGGATTGAGGTCAGGGCTCATAGAAGGCCACTTTAGAATAGTCCAATGTTTTCCTCTTAGCCATTCTTGGGTGTTTTTAGCTGTGTGTTTTTAGTCATTGTCCTGTTGCAAGACCCATGACCTGCGACTGAGACCCAGCTTTCTGACACTGGCCAGCACATTTCTCTCTAGAATCCCTTGATAGTCTTGAGATTTCATTGTACACTGCACAGATTCAAGACACCCTGTGCCAGATGCAGCAAAGCAGCCCCAGAACATAACAGATCCTCCTCCATGTTTCACAGTAGGGACAGTGTTCTTTTCTTGATATGCTTCATTTTTCCATCTGTGAACATAGAGCTGATGTGCCTTGGCAAAAAGTTCCATTTTTGTCTCATCTGTCCATAGGACATTCTCCCAGAAGCTTTGTGGCTTGTCAACATGTAGTTTGACATATTCCAGTCTGGCTTTTTTATGAATGGTGTCCTCCTTGGTCGTCTCCCATGTAGTCCACTTTGGCTCAAACAACGACGGATGGTGCGATCCGACACTGATGTTCCTTGAGCATGAAGTTCACCTTGGATCTCTTTAGAAGTCTTTCTGGGTCTTTTGTTACCATTCGGATTATCCGTCTCTTTGATTTGTCATCAATTTTCCTCCTGTGGCCACGTCCAGGGAGGTCGGCTACAGTCCCATGGATCTTAAATTTCTGAATAATATGTGCAACTGTAGTCACAGGAACATCTAGCTGCTTGGACATGGTCTTATAACCTTTACCTTTAACATGCTTGTCTATAATTTTCTTTCGATTCTCCTGAGACAATTCTTTCCTTTGCTTCCTCTGGGCCATGTTGAGTCTGATACACACCATGTCACCAAACAACACAGTGACTACCTGGAGCCCTATATATAGGCCCACTGACTGATTACAAGATTGTAGACACCTGTGATGCTAATTAGTGGACACACCTTAAATTAACATGTCCCTTTGGTCACATTATTTTCAGTATTTTCTAGAAGTACCATCATTTTTGTCCAGGCCTGTTCCATGAGTTTATTTTTTTCAATAATTCTGTTGAAGCATGGTTGAAAAGCAATGTCTGACTTTCATTGGTTAACATTCATAGAATATGTTTTAATTATTACTTTTGTCCGATTAAAGTTATTTATGTGACCATTGTGAGTTTTTCTTTCATTGACCGAAGGGTACCAACAATTTTGTCCATGTGTGTATATATATATATATCCCCTTACAGTAAGTGCCTTACTCACACACCATGCACAAATATACCTACTTAAGGGTTTGTTTTGGGAGGTGAGAAACTCCACACAGACAGTAATCCAAACTGGGGCTCGTCCTCAGGACACTGGTGCTGTGATGTAACAACACTGCAGTACTTGTACACCATGAAGAGTTGCTAACCTGTTCACATTTTCATGATCAGCATTACTTCTTATTTACAATCTTAGCTACATTCTACGAATTTTAAAATTAGCAACACATATTGTAAGTATTTTTAAATTTGTTCTGCCCCTCGGTGGGTAACTGATCTACTGTACCACAACCCTTACTGAGATGAAGCGCTTACTGAAAGTTTTATTTATTTATTTTTTTAGACTTTATTATTAATGCAGTTAATGTTCTTAATACCAAAGAGCAGTTAACATGGTCAACATTGTGATAGTGGCTAAACTGTATGCTTTCAGGAAACTGGACCCACCATGGTAGGGGATGAGTTTTCAGATCCTGGTCTCATGTCCTATCTGGGAGCAAGGAAAACCACCCAGCTGGGCAACAACTTGTAAGTGTTAAGCAGTACTACACCTAGCACAGTGTGGGGGCATTTTCACATTAGGCACGATTCTTTTGTACTTTGCCCATGAACGATTGCTCTCATTTCACCAGCATTCCCATTATTTTTGCTCTCTGTTCCCGGGTACTGAATTTACATTCTCAGATACAGCAGGTGACATTATGCACCTACTCGCTTTGCTGCTATTAAACACTAGAAGAAGTGAACAAAGAAAAATGTCAAGAGTAATGCTCTTGCTTGCTTTCCTACATTATTGGCTCTTTCAGGACAGCGTAGAGCAAAGGATGGGATTGACGTGTGCTACACACACACACACACTGAGATTTTGGAGGAGACAGACGGGACTGATGATGTCGTGTTTAAACAATGATCTGCTTCTGTTCTCAGGGAGAGATTGGAGTCAAGTGTTCTCGAAAACTATCCCAGGGCCCTCATGTGCCATAATGAGCCTGAAAATGCCCTCAGACTCGGGGCCTGAAGAAACACAGTTCATTAAGGCTTGTGCATTTATATTATGATCATAATGTGTTATAAATGTGAGCATACTGTGAGGTCAAATTATCAATGCTGTACCAACCAGGACTGGAAACTTATTTACAACCTTCTGATTACAGCTGTCACTAGCCCATAAATGTACCACTATACAGTATCTTATTTCTCTTGATTGTAGCAAAGGCAAAGCTTGTACGTTGAGTGAAACATACAGCAGCTTAATTGCTGAGACTTACTTACTTATTGGTCTTTCCTAGCGAATAAAACCTTGCCAGGTCTGCCAGCACTTGTTATAAAAGAAACTGGGCAGCTCTAGCCAAAGCATGCATTTATTCCTGCCAGATCTTACATTATAATGTAGACCAAGCATGTAGACCTTGTGACCCAAACTATGTTGGTCAAAAGCTTATTATTGCCATATGGTGCGAGTTAACATACAATGTCATTTCCAATTTTACTGGTTTGATGTGTTGCCCCACAGTAGCTCTCCAGTAGATAAACAAAAGTATTGGTCCTGTTTAACTTGCCATAGAAATATGAAGGAATACTGTACATACGAAGGTTTATGGAAAAATACATAAAGTTAACAAAGGTTCTGAGATGTTCATTGATAAAACACATTCAGAATACTGTGTGTACAGTATATAGGCAAATCATTTTTGTGTGATGATATAGATTTGGATTAAAGCCATTAAGTTTTAAATGACCAGTCAATCTGCCGAGTTAAAGACCTTAATAATAAATATAATTATGTTGAGCTTTGATAATAATCTTCACCATTGTAAGAAAAAAATTGAAAGCACCACAGAACCCTTGGCTATGTCTCATGAAACCCTGCAGTCCCTGCTCCACATTTTAAGAATCATAAACATACAGTAAATCAGTACTTTTTCCATTTTGAAAATATTTCTATAAATCCAAACTATTTATTTAAATTATAAAACCACCATTGTTTGTTGAAAAACAAAGTATTCGAAAACAAAATTTTGAAAAACGGATTATCTCACCAGGGGCCGATAGAACTAATGATAAGAATGCTGATTTTATCTTCAAAGCGCTTTCAGAGCAATTACGCTTAGTTTGTCATCGTGATCAAAAAAGAGAAGTCTTAGACTTGTAGCACAAACATGTGATGGCTCTAGTTTAAGTAAGGAGCAACAGCTGCTATAAAAAGGAAAAGTTCGGGACATGCACATTTCATACATTGTTATGTGCATCATCTACATCTGGTATTTGAACAAGCTGAGGCAGTGACATCACCAGTAAAAAAAAAAAGTGTGTGTATGTGTAGATAGATAGATAGATAGATGGATGGATGGATAGATAGATAGATATCACACACACACACACACACACACACACACACACACCCGAAACATATTTATATATTTTTTTGAAACAACAGTAATTGATGTCAGTTATTACAAAAATATTTATATTTCTTCTTTTGTTTTTATAATTGACTAATGTACATGAATGTACACCCAATATTTATGATTAACATAATAAAAACTTCAAGCTCTGATAGACTCATTTTGGAAATGGTCATGTAGTTGTTGTCTAGTGAAACCTCTGGGGGCAGCAGCCAAGAATTTCTGAAATAAATCAACAGGTTTAATTCATAACATATAACCTTCTTGCTTACATAAAATTAAGCTTAATAGAGAAATCAGTCTGAAAGTGGGAGTAGGAAAAAAAAGCCTAGTGAGAGCATAAGAAACTGGAAATCTATGGATTTTTGTCTATGTAAGATTTAGATAATTTTGTATTATAGCATGGAATAATGATAATTTTCGTGATTAGCCATAGAGGGCAGTCACTAGTGAAATAGTTTTTTCACAGTTTTGTTTTACTGTTTTGTCATAAGACCCTATGGCAGCACAAGGCAGACCACATACATAGAGAGCTGGGGTAATGGAAAATAGGGGTGAAGAGGCAGGAGGATTTAGGGTTCTACATGATTCAGTACGGGAGGTGAAAATCACTGATGGATGTCAGCTGTAGTGGGACACAGCATGGAATTAGTGGCTGCGGCAGCAGGCAGAGGAAGCCGAAGAGACAGTAGGAGGTTGGCTTCAACCGTGTCTCAGTGGGCTGCTCAGCAGTAGAAAAGCCTCTGCAGAATTCGAGTCTGCAAAGTAGAGCGATCATAACGTGGGGTGAAGCACTTAATACACTACTCTGGTGGCTTTTGGTCTTTTTGGAGTGGCAAGTCAAAGAGAGTGAGTGATTATGGGCTGCCAAACCTGCTGAGTTCCATAGGCCCGTGCCTTAAGCATGTGTTGTCTGACTGTCTGCAGAACTGAAGGTGCTTAATGGGTACTATACATGGATTGATGTTGTACTGTGAACAAGTTTTCCTGCCGTGAGAGGATCCATCTGTTAGTGTACTTAGCCCTTGCCATCCACTAAAGAGGCATGTGGTGGCAACCACCCAAGTAGTATTTTAACTAGTAGACTAACTCTTGATGGTAAGTCTTTGACGGACCTTCTCCGTGTGATGCAGATGATTCTCCAAAGCTCTTGAGTGGATGATGATGTCAAGTTAGGCGACAGGGTTTGGATGGTGGGCGATGGTGGGTCATTGGGCGATGTCTATAAATCTATAAGTCAATCCCTTCAGCTTCGGGAGTGAGGGCTAGCTGCCTGTACCATTTATTTAAGTCCATGGTGGAAATGAAGCACAATCTTTCCACAAATTTTGATTAGGTCATTCCCTCAAGGCAAAGGGTGTGCCTCGAATTTACCTGGTTTGGATACCTGGTTTAGATGCCACAGGTGGATTGACCCTGGCCATTTTAGCCACCTCTGCTTTGACGGCATGATGGTGGGCTTCCAGGGTTCAATAGGGCCACTGTCTGATGACCACTACTGGAGGTCTTTCAATGTTTAGGTGCAGACATGTCCTGGTATCTGTCAATCAGCTCACTTAGCGTCTGATGCTGGAGAGGTGTAAGGTCCTGGACCTGGAGGTACTGAACCTTGTGGTTCTGCATAAAGAGTGAGGAGGGCTGAGACAGCATGTAATATTGCAATCCACTTTTTAAGTAAAATAGCCTGATACAGCATTTTCTCATATCGGGTTGTTGCAGAAGACAGTTTGGCGCTGGAAAGAAGCAGCAATCCTAGATCCCCTGTTTGGAAATCTTTGAGTGCTTTACTATCTGTGAGACTGTGAACTCAAATGTCTCCAAGAATGCCTCATCATGGGGAGTAAGCTTGAAAAGTATTCTTTTAAGCATCATGACAGTGGTCAGGAAGAGGCATGCCTCAAGAATGTAGCTGCTTAGCTGCTTAGCCAAGTTAGCTCCTGTGTTGGAGGTACCAGATATACTGCAAAATCAGCAACTGACAAAAAATATAATAATAATTATACATTATTATTAATGTATAATTATTAAGGTAATTACAGTATGTTATGAGTGAAAATCCTTGATGGTATATAAAAATATTGCAATGTTAAATTTACTTTACAGTCAGCCTCAATAGCAATTAACCTATTTTTCTGTCTAGCTTTGTTACAGCTTTTGTCAATGAGCATTTGTTAGCATTCAAATAATTAAAATACAACAGGTAAATTTACAGCCATTTGCCGTACAGATTATAGGTATGCATGCTGAATGCTAATGAGTTAATGTTTGAGACCGTAAATGTCCAGACTAATTGAGCCACTCTAAATTAAGTAAATATTTCTATGTTTGTGTCTTTCAGTTCAGAATACTATGTGGATGAACCACCACGATTAGTCCTGGACAAGCTTGAGAAAAGCGGCTTCAGAGTTGTGTCCATGACAGGAGTTGGTCAGTCTTTGGTGTGGTGCCTTTACAGAGAGACCCCAAAATATTTATAAAAGGAAATCATATCAACACATAAGGTTATATGTCATAAGTGTAAAAAAAAGAAAGTACAAAGTCTACTTTTTTCAATGTGAAAATCTTTTATTACCGCACATGGAGAACTTCTCTCTTTCTAAATTTAAGCCCACAAATCTGATATTATATAATCAAAGCAGAAACCGTGCAAGGCAAGTCAGTCCAATAGTGACTGCTGTTTATTCCTGTTTAGTCATGTTTAAATGTATGCACTTCATATTTCCCATATGAAAGTCAAGTAATGAGGTTTACATATTTATGTTTAAGAATGCTTAAAATAATCGCATTTTTGTAGACAAGTTTTGTGGTTTGGAGAATCACAATATTATTTTTAGCTGAAATGTTAAACTCATTCCAGAGAATACATTCCCATCCAAGCGGCATGTCATTTAGTCTATTGCATTTTTTACCATTGTCACATATCCTTTATCGTTTGCATTTTTTTTGCTTAACTGTGTAAACCATTTGTGTTTTACTCTACCACATCACTGCAGAGTTCAATATACAGTACCACCTCATTCTAATATCTGATTTAAATCATCAAGTCCTTCTGGGCAGAATTTGAGAAAACACAAATCTCTGTAAAGTAATGACCTTCTAGTACCTGTTTAACAACATTGTTATAAATGTAATATGATATGTGTGCTCCCACAGAAAGACTAAATGAAAATAAAGTTTTGAAGAAAATGTCATGTGAGCATTAAGGTGGGGTTAATAGTTCTCTTCCTCTTTATCAGTATCACCGAGAATAAACCGGAATACCTTCTTTTGTGTGCAACCATGTACACTGCTGACTAAAGATGCACTGATAGCTTATACAGTAATATTGGATTTATTATGACTTGTGCATCAGCCATGACGCACACCTACTGTATGTAGAAGTGGAGTTTTATCAACTGGACTTCTTTCTTAAGTTGGTGAGTTCCAAAAAACTGGATATTTGTGTCAACTGTGTTAATAGGTTCTGTGAAGGCCTGTACTTTCTGAATCTTTATCTTCAAGAAGTTGTCTTCTACAGTACATACAGTGTCTCAACCAATGGGTCAGAGCAGTCCCCTGGATGCAGTTGAGTGCTTTCTTCTCCACTTCCTCCATGAACATGTACATGGAGGAAGTGGAGAAGAAAGCACTCAACTGCATCCAGCCACAATACAGTAGGTGGCACTGAGGAGTCAATGGCGCAGCCATGCTTCTGTCTGCACAAGTCACCTCTGTAAGTTCATTATGTGGTATTGAGACATAGATCCAGGAGAGATGGTCCAGGTTCAGGCTCCTTCTAGTGTTGAGGGTGCTGTCTTCTTCCAACCTCTTCATAACAGGTCTTATGACATCAGTGGTGGGAATGCTTGTGAAGAGTGAATGTTGTAATGTCAGTTTCAGCTCCCCAGTCTTTGTAACTAAATCTTCTACATTTATTTGCAGAGTACTTTGCTACTCAGGCACAATTTTTTTATGTTACATGTTACTGAGATAGTGACAAGCCTTTGCAGATAGGTGAGTATTCTTGATCCTGGGGGTTATAAATATGTGCATCCTCAAGTTTTAGAATAACTAAACCAGCAATGTTACACAGGTGCAGCAATTAAGGTCACTCCCCTTAGCAGGAAAGGCCTATGGCTCCTACTAGGTATCTCTGCATCTCCCTTCCATTTTGTTAGACAAGGTCTAAGCCGTACATTATCATCCCAACCAAATTGTTGCATGAAGCATAATTCTGAAGGGTGTAACCTACCAAACACAGCCAAAACATTGCCCACTGGACAGGGAGTACATCAGATCACCAATGAAAGAATTGCAGGGATGCAACTTTAATTTTCACCAGCCTTCTGGGGGTTTAGGGCTCCACTGATGTCAGACCCCAACGAAGGTGTTGTTCTGGCCCAAGAATTTTGTTCCCATTTGGACAGAGGCATGATCAAAAAGGTAAACACCATTAAACATTTCTATGTGCATTAATTGCTTTTTTCAGAATTTGAAGACTCTCCCATTTTCCTCATTAAGATAGTTAGAAATTGTTTAAGCCATGCAGCCATAGGCTGCTTCATAATGGTAGACCTGTGCAATTCCTATTTTCATTTCCCAAACACCCTAGCTTGCAGATGTTTCTAAGGTCATACAATCCAATTCAAAAGTCTGGATTTTGTTTTTGTGCCACATGTTTTTTTTCTAGAAGAAAACAGTCTTGTTGCTTCAGATGGCCATTGGCATTGGATACACACAGTTACCCTATATAGAGAGATTCACAAAATAACTCCATAACTCATATTCCGGCATAATTAATAGTCAGGATGTTAGATTTGGTGAATCTAGCCACCCTAGCGCCCAGTGGGATCAATATAGCCAAGTTAGCATGTGTGATGCATTTTTCTATTGAGGACTGATGGTGGTTGTTGCTTTGGTAATTTCACTAGACATGCTAAGCTACAACCCTTTCTGAAGTGAGTTATCAGCCTATGCTTAAATCTTAAATGCCACAAAAAGAAACATGTTCTTGATTCAGAAAGATGATACAAAATGCAAGGAACTTTTATCGAAAGAAGTCCTCCTGGGAGCAGTGCCAATAAACCATAGTGCCAGGAATGTACGTCATCTGTCCAAGATATACAAAGTTGAACAGTACTCCCCAGTATGTATAGAATGTCCTTAGTTGTTCCCATTGTTTACCAGTGCTCTAATTCATTATGCACTGGGAAGTGGTAGACTGGAATCTGAGGAAGGTATGGTGAGGCAAAAGTGGATGTTTTGCTGGTGTTAAGCCAGCGAAAGTGTTTTAAGGTGTTAAAACATCCAAAAAAGCCTGACCTAAGCAATTTGGCCACAAGCTCTTGCGGGTGGCCTGAGATATATATATATTACTTACAGTATTCTAGGAATAAGGATGCATAAAAATGCATTTTTAAATAATAACTTTAAAAGAAAAACTCAAGTAAATGTACTGTGGTTTATTTACACTCAAAAAGTACAGTTACCATGCATTAGTACACACATGTTCATTGGTAATTTTCACACTTGGTGAAACCTAGGCTATTGGTTAACTCCTGGCAAAATTAATCAATTAAAATAAAAAGATTTCTTACATACCATACACATGATGTGCAGCAGATATAGAAGAGTTATAGAAAGATATAAAGAATTCCCTACAATCAAACACAGAGGTACTAGAAGCTGTCCACTCTTTCCACTGGGATTTGTTGTTGACAGAGACCTGGTAGTATGCGGTCGTTCCTCTGGCACCAGTTCTTCAGGTTTCTCCTCCAGAAGGAGGCCATCCCGTTGTCGTCAAGGAGTAGGCCCAACAGTGTTGTCAGCAACGTGATGGTGGAGTTGGCATTAGCCACGTAGCCATAAAGTGTAAAGTGAGTACATCAGGGTCTCAGGACACAACCCTGGGGGACTCCAGTGCTGAAGGTGACAAAGGCTGAGACATCTCTGCAGTTCCATTCTGCCTGTGATCTGACAGTCAGGAAGTTCCAGCTTGGTGGTAAGTGTGGAGGGAATTAAAGTATTAAAAGCTGAACTTTTTAACATAATTACACTTCCTGGCATCCGGATGAGTTAGTGTTGTGTGTATAAGGTGTGAGATGGTATCACTGGTTTATGGATTTGGGCGGTATGCAAACTGTAGTGGGTCCAGTGAATCAGGTAATGAAGAGATGATGCACAGCTGATGTTAATTTTTAACTAAAAGTTAATTGGGACCAAAAAATACTAAACAACACTGAACGAGTCACGTGGGATCGCCGAGAAAGATGGCGGCATAGCTGGGTAGCTCCGTAAACCCCACCAATATTTTCAATTTATTCGAACTTATTCACTCCACGTTTTGATTAAAGCTAGCGTCCCTGGTAAGGTTGATTATCTGTGGAATAAAAAGGTGCCTTCTATAGCAGATGTCGACCACCACATCTAAGTATTTTAAGGGGGCTTCGACGAGCCGCATGGCAACGAGACAAACTTCACCGCCACACGAGACACCGTCACCCCAGCGGAAAGACCAAGATTTAAAGATGGAAAACTTATTATCCGAAATAAGCAAAATGAACTTCACCTTACAAGGGGTGGCGACAGATGTGTCATCAATCAAAGAGGTGGTTATCGATCTCAAAAATTCGGTAAACGCAATCCAAGAAAGGATGGATGAAGCGGAGGGCCGCATCTCCAACATGGAAGACGTCACCTCGAAACTCGTTAGTGATGGCGAACGGCACGATAAACGCCTTGACGTTTTGTGGAATCGAATTGAGGATCTAGAAAACAGGAGCCGCCGCAACAACGTGAGGATGATCGGTTTGAAAGAGGGACTGGAGGCGGGTGAAATGATTAAGTGCGTGTATAAAATCATATCGGAGGGACTGGGAATGGATCCGGATGGAGAGTTTGAGATTGAGAGAGCGCATCGCGCTCTCACTCCCAGGCCCGATGCCGATAGACCACCGAGAATAGTTTTGATCAGGTTTCTGCGTTCGTCAGCCAGGGAGAAAGTGCTACAAGCGGCCAGAGAAAAAGGAATGATCGAATGGAGTGGATGTAGGATTTCCTTTTTCCCCGACATGTCAAGAGAACTGGCCAGAAGACGAAGGGAATTCACCGCGTCCCGGAGGATGCTGAGAGGCGTCAATGTTAAATATACACTGGCATATCCAGCCTCACTCCGTTTCACATGGCAAGGGAAGAACAAGGTGTTTACATCGAGTGCGGAAGCAGAGCAGTTCATTAAGGAGTATTGCAGGGCACCTGAATAACGGGACCGAAGGTTTTCTACAGGATAGTGGAAGTGGAGTTTTTGGGTCAAAGGGAGTTGGTGGGAGGAGTCGAACACCTGTGCTGTCTCGGAGCAGTTTTGACAGCCAAAAACAAGGCTGGATAGCTGATTCGGCACTTCACGGACCGCAATCTCGGGGTGTTTGAACGTAGACGGTCCTCATTGTTGGGTATGGCCGTTCTTTTTTGTTTGTTTTTCGTTTGTAGTTTTTCTGTTGTTAAGAACAGGGGAGGGGTTAGTTACGCTCTGTTAAGCAGAGATGGGGTTTTGGTATTTGAAATGTTCAACTGCTGTTTGTTCAACTTGAAAAAAGGTACATCACAGTCTAATATGTCACCCCCCAGTAGGGGGCAGTCTCCTAACGCATTTGATTACGCGCACGATAGTGTGCGATTTATTTGTTTTATAAATAGGTAGTCACATCAGGTTTATAACATGGAATATTAATGGATGTGGGAGCCCAATTAAGAGAAAAAAGGTCCTGACATATCTCAAACATAAACAAGTAGATGTTGCTTTTGTGCAAGAAAGTCACTTAACAGATATTGAAGCACAAAAATTTAAACGAGATTGGGTAGGCCATGTATTTTATTCATCATTTACGAGTAAACAAAATGGGGTAATGATTCTAGTTAATAAGAGGCTTAATTTTCTAAGGTTGACAGAAACTAAAGATGATGCTGGCAGGATTATATGTATAGAATCTCTCATTAATGGAGTTAAAATGATATTATGCAATATATATGCCCCCAATAAGGCAGATCCAGATTTTATTAATAAGATAAACAAGATTCTTGGAGACAAAGAGGGACAAATTATTTTGGCAGGGGACTTTAATCAGGTTATGGATGGGGTTTTGGATAAGAGTAAATATCAAGGACCCTCTATGCCAAGGGATAGAGCTGCCCTCCATATGCTAACGGAGGATATTGGATTGACTGATATATGGCGCCTAGTCAATCCAACGGAAAGAGAGTATACTTTTTTTTCTCATTGCCATAAATCTCACTCTAGGATAGATTTTTTTTTAGTTTCAAATTCTATTATCGGTCAAGTCGTAGATTCTAAAATTGGAGCAATAGTGTTATCAGACCATGCAACAGTAGAATTGGATATAGCTTTAAACACAGAAGCTGGTAGAAAAGGAAGGTGGCGGTTAAATACGGCACTATTACAAGATGGGGGTTTTGGAGCATTGTTGGCTGATGATCTGACCTCATTCTTTAAACTGAATATTGGAAGCACTGATAAGTTAGCATCTGTATGGGAGGCCTCAAAGGCATATATTAGAGGAAAATGTATTGCCCAAGCAGCAAGAAAAAAGAAAGAAGAAAGAGACGTGGTTGAGAACCTGGAAGCAACTATTTGTATAATGGAGAAGGAGTTAGCTAGACGTTATTCTAATGACTTATATCAAGATATTTGTAAATGTAAATTTAAGGTACATGACGTATATAATAAAAAAGCTGAGTATGCATTATTCAGACTACGGACTAGGTTTTACGAAGGAGGTGAAAAAGCGGGCAAGCTCCTTTCTAGACAATTAAAACAACAAAATGCTGCTAACATTATTCCAGCTATTAAGAAAGGGAATACTATGGTGTCACTGACAAAGGAAATAAATGAGGTCTTTCAGAAGTTTTATAAACAATTATATACATCTTCAGGCACTTCGGATGAAGAAAAATTTGAACAATTTTTTTCTAATATTGAGTTACCCAAGTTAGACGCTTTACAATCAGAGTCACTAGACTCTCCCATTACACAAGAAGAGGTCAAAGCGGCAATAATCTCAATGAAGCCGGGTAAATCGCCGGGAATAGATGGGTTCCCATCAGAATATTATAAAAAGTATGTAGACATATTGGCTCCAATTTTAACAGAAGTCTATACAGAGGCGTTTGAAGCTGAAGTATTACCTGGTACCTTTATGGAAGCATTAACAACACTGATACCTAAAAAAGATAGGGATTCAACAGATCCTGTTAATTTTAGACCAGTAAGTCTTATTAATGTGGATTGCAAGGTGTTGGCAAAAATTCTGGCTTCACGGCTGGAGAAGGTTCTACCGGGTATAATTCACAAGGATCAAGCTGGCTTCATTAAGGGAAGGTCGTCAGCCGATAATATGAGGAGGCTAATTCATCTGATGTGGCTAAACGCCTCAGAGAACACCCCAATCGCAGCGATATCTTTGGATGCCGAGAAGGCTTTCGATAGGGTGGAGTGGGGTTTTTTGACCGCAGCCCTGTCGAATTTTGGGTTTGGTCATTCTTTTAGGACATGGGTTAGCTTATTATATAAGAATCCTAGAGCGGCAGTGATGACAAATGGCCTGATTTCCCAGTTTTTTACAATTTCAAGGGGCACTCGTCAGGGATGCCCACTGTCCCCGTTATTATTTACAATAGTTTTAGAGCCTTTGGCAATTATGATTAGGGCAGACACAAACATTATGGGAGTAAGGGGGGCGGGGGAGGAGATGGAACATAAATTAATGCTATATGCAGACGATATTCTATTATTATCTCGTGACCCTCTTAAATCTTTACCTCCATTAATGAGAATTATTCAGTTATATTCAGATATGTCAGGATACAAAATAAATTGGGAGAAATCTGAGGCTATGCCAATATCTAGAACGTGTCATTCTCATACAGTGACCCAATTTGGCTTTAGATGGATTCCAAAAGGTATGAAGTACCTGGGGGTTAAGCTAACTCATAATTTGGAAGATATAATGATATTAAACTATGATCCACTGCTGTCAAAGATAAAGAATAACGTGAACAAATGGAAGCAGCTGACACTGTCTTTATGGGGTAAAGTGAATATTGTCAAAACGGTTATCGCTCCACAGTTCAATTACATATCCATGACGATACCTGTGAATATTCCAGACTCTATCTTTAAAAGATATGATATAATAATCAGGGACTTTCTGTGGGAAGGAAAAAGACCTCGGATTAAAATGAGTAAATTGACCTCTCCAAGAGACAAGGGGGGCCTCGGATTACCGGATGTGAGGATGTATAATTTTTCTTTTGAAATGGCCAAACTGGCTAAACATTGGAGTGAGAAAGACTCTGACTTGGACTGGATCAAAATAGAACAGAAACTGGCCTCACCATTTCATCCCATTAGCATTCTCTCACAAAGCACTGGAGCTGAATGGGACTCCAACCCAGTGATAATGCACTCAAGAGACGTTTGGAGCAAAGTGCATAAACTGTGCAAGACATCACATCATAAACAGTCATATGCTTCACTATGGAAAAATCCGGAAATCTGTATAGGCAAAACGGGGGTGTTCTGGAAACAATGGCAGCTTAAAGGGATAACTGTAATTGGTGATCTATATGAGAATGGAATTTTTATGTCATATTCTGAATTGGTGAAAAAATATAGTATTGTGGGCCAAGGGAATTTTTGGAAATATCTGCAGATCAGGCACTGTGTTAAGAACAAATTTAATGCAAGTGATAACCCTGTGTACGCCTATGTTAAGTTACCATGTGAAACCCGAACTGCTTCTGTGTGCTACAAATTGATGCTTAGTGTAACTGCAGATACTTGTAATAATCTGAAAACAGTATGGCAGAGGGATTTGGGGATTCATATTCATGATAATGACTGGTTGGATATTTTAGCTAATGTGGGTAAGAATATAAGAGAAGCTAGGGGAAAATTTACTCATTACAAAATAGTACATAGATATTATTATACACCATCTAGACTTTATAGGATGGGGATAGCTGAAAATAGTCTATGCTGGAAATGTAAGGAAAAAGAAGGCACCTACTTACATATGATTTGGGAATGCTCTTTAGTTCAGCCATTTTGGCATAAAACTCTGAGAATATTTGAAGAATGGTTGGGCGTTAACTTGCCGGTAGAACCACAATTATGCCTTCTTGGAGATAAATCACTTGTACCTAATATAGCAAAAAATGCATTTATCCTTATTAAGACTGGTTGTATCACAGCTGCTAGAATGATTTTGCGCAATTGGAAATGCCCCAAATCCCCGGATCTGAAAGAGTGGATAGATGGGATGATTGAAATCGCATCATATGAGTGCATGTTGGGAAGATTGCAGGGTGAGAAAGGGATGAGAAAAACATGGGATCATTTTTGGCAGCATATAAAAATGGTGAGATGAGCGAAACAACTGTCTTTTCATGTTTATTTATGTGCTTTTTCTTCTGGTTATGTCAAGTTGATGGTGACTAATGGCTGAGTAGATAACTGATTGTAAAGGAGAATTTTGAGTGATATGATGTACGAAATTATGACTGTTGAACAATAAAAAACTTGAATTATAAACAACACTGAACAACTCTTAAGTAGCAGGCAGTAACATAGTTCATAGAAGAAATAGAAACATACTGTTACATACTGCTCTTCTACAAGTTCCAAATGAAAGCATACTAGCAGACATGTAGCATTTTCCTAAACTTCTTACAAATCACTGTCATCTTCCAGTTTCAGTAGCATGGCAATAGGACAATGGAAGGCAGCCATAGCAGTGGATGGGAGATGGGGGAAATCTTTTTTACTTTATATTTTGGGGACTAGATTCAAGCAAAACTGGAAGGAAATCTAAGTACTGTTCTGAACAACTGGCCAAGAAATCAATGTACAGGGGTGTCCAAAAGTATTAAGGCAGCATATGCCATGTATTATATTTCTCCCTGTGCACAAATGGGTGATGTCACTAATTAGTTCTGGCCTATCCGGTTAAGAGCTTATTAGAATCAGCTGGTTTAGTTAATGGATGTAACAAATATAAGGCCTTTTTACCTTCTGAACCTGGGGTGTCCATCTTTGTACAAAAATTGCTAAAATGAGGAAATTTTCAAGTGAATTGTGACTTTTTGTGGCAAATTTCTGTACATGGTCTTCAGGAAGCAACCAAGCAACCATGGATTGAGCAAGTGACACCCTAGCACTATAGACTCATTTTGACTCTGTGCCCAACCTGATCCAGCAGGTTTTGACGAAAAAAGGACTTCACTCTAAATATTGATTGCTATAAAGCAATTTCTTTGCTTTAAATAAATAGTTATCCTTATTATTCTCATTATTTAAAAAATGCTTTTGACCACCACTGTGCATATGCAGGGTGATTTGGGGGTACAGGTACCATCACACAGTGGAACCTTGGATTACGAACATAATTTGTTCCGGAAGCAGGCTCGTTTTCCAAAACACTCGTGAACCAAAGCGAATTTTCCAATAAGAAATAATGAAAACTGCAATTATTCGTTCCACAGCCCCCCAAAAAAATACATAAAAATAATTCATACAATATATAAAATAAGAAATGAAAACAAATTAACCTGTACTTTACCTTTTAAAAAAGAAAAAAATAAATCCAGACAGATAAGTGTTTCCGTTTTTGTGCGCAGGTGCTGTGTTAACGGAAAGACTGTTGTAATGGAAACATTTGCAAGGAACATCGCTACTGACACTCACGTGAGTGCATACTAACGGAATCACTGCTGTAAAGTAAAAACAAACAAACAAATGAACCTGCTCTTTACCTTTGAAAAGAATCGCGACAGAGCAGAGATTTTGTGTAGAGCAGAGAGTGTGTCTGTATATGTGTGTGAAGACGGGGGGGGGGGGGGGTGTAAAGGCGAGAGTGTGTGTGACATGGTGTCAAATTACGCGCGCACACATAAGAAGGAGAGAGAAAATTGATCTTTACCCTCTAATGAGACTTGCTTTTGCTTTATATGCACGCACATGTGTGTTATAAGAAACAGTACATGCAGCTGTACATGCTTACAAACACAAAATAAAAGATGTTTTACGCGCACACTCGTGGTCATAGTGTTATAGTACACAGTACACGCGTGCACAGATGTTGATTATACCAGTAAGAGACGAGCACTAAGACCCACCAGGGAAGACGATTACCCACAATTCTGCAGCGCAAGAGAGAGAGAAAAACCACTGGCTTAGTTGTGATCATGTGACGCTCGGCATCAAAACAAGAAGCGCATGCGTGATACATGATACTCAGCACTCGTAAACCAAGACTTGCTCGTTTTTCCGGTCAAAATTTATTACAAATCTTTGCTTGTCATGCGGAACACTCGCAAACCGTGTTACTCACAATCCAAGTACCACTGTATTTATTCCCATTTTTACAACTATAGCAGGACCTTCATTCAACATTCACATGCTCCTTCAAACGGTACGAGCAATTTGGGAACGCCAATTAGCCTAAGCTGCATGTCATTGGATTGCGGGAGGAAACTGAAAGACATGGAGGAAACCTACCAAGTGAACCTGGACCCTGCTGTGTAGGCAGATTAGTGTTTCCAAATTGCCCATGGTGTACAATTAAGTGTATATTTGCCTGTGCCCTGCAATGGAATCCAGTGCTCTATGGTGCTCCCGACCTTCCACATTATGAACGATATGGAAAATAAATAAAAAAGTGTGTTTTTTAAACGTAATTTATACTTATAGAATTTGAGTCATGGTGGATAAAGAATTTTGGAAAATGTAAAAAAGACATTTAATATAAAACAGAATTCTGAACATGAAAATGGCCAAATGCTGACTTCACTTTCACTTAAAGCCTACGTCAACCAAAACACCACAAAAATCTATTGGTAATGAAACTGTACTGAGGAATAAATAAATTAGACATAAATCAAGTTAAAAAAAAGACTATTTTTGAAAAGCAGTTTTCATGGTTAAGTCTTGATTTGATCTTAAAAGCATGTTTATATGGGTTTATATGATTTTACCATGAATTATATTGACTGTTTAAACTAGTTAATTGCTTACTAAAGATATAGGAATGTCGTGCCTGTTTATTTGGTATCATGGTTTAGATGAAGGTTACAGTTTAAGAAGCTGAAGTGTTTTTTTGTTTTGTTTTGTTTTTTTGGCAGTATGAAAAATGTTTTACAGATGTTTCATCAATTTTACAAGTAACAAAACTGATCAAATAGTGGATTCTAAGATATTATTGCTGATACAATTGTTCTAGCTGTAATTGATAGAACCCTGCAAGATGTCATACGGTGCCTTATTTAAATTAAATGTGATAGAATAATCACAAAATATTGTTCTGAAGAATGTTTTCCATGTTTCTGATTATTGTCTTGTTACAGTAAAATAACTTAATTTTTTTACATACTGGAATCTTATTTATTTATTTTTATTTGTCAACACAGAATTTAGCGGTAACATTTGCAAAAACTCTACTACTTACAGTAGTTTCATTCACTAGTTTTTGTAACTTTAATTGTATTGGAAATTGCCTCTTAAGTGGAAAGAAACCTGCAGCCAATAGCAAAAGTAGAAGCAATCAATTTAAAGTATTATCACACCACATGCCAGGGGAAGGTGATGTAAGCATTTGCCTGCACTTGTTTGTGTTGGGATTTCCCTTTTTTTCCATTCCTTGATGGGTAAAGCTCTACACATTAGGTTCTGCTCTACTAAACATCAGCTAATTACCAAGCCATTCATTAGCTCAGTCAAAATAAAGGAACAAGAATCCTCTTTATACATACTACAAACCTTAAGCACAGTGTTTGCTTTAAGTAGAAACTCCTTCTTAGTTATCATGTGTATCTCCGTATCAGCCAAATATTTATCCAGAGCTCTCCTCACTTGGCTCTAAATGTGTACCTCCACCATGCCTTGGCCGGATATTTACACCAAAGTGTCTGATAATATTTTCCTGAGGAACATGCTTGAACTTTCCAAGCTTTCTACCCTCTAAGGACCTTATACTGTAGCTTGACAAACAGATCTAAGAAGCAGTAAAAAGACAGAAATGGGATGCATTCAGACATAGTATGAAGGTGATTTCTGGGGAGATGGGCACGTGGAGATAATAGCAGCGGTGGATGCCTTGGGAGTCTTCGGAGTGCAGCAGAAGCTGATCTGGCTCATCCCTCCAGCAGGACTCATGTGTGCGTGTGTGTGGATGGGCCGAGTGTAATTGGGTTTCCTGTGTTGTAATTTGAAAACTACTTTCCAGGGATGTGATAGAGCCAAGCTGTAAACAGAACCATGTGACTGGAACGTTGCACTGAACAACAAAAAGTTGAGTAGAGTGAGAGCAGCATGGCTCTGAGATGGGTATTGTGTAACAGGAAGATGGATTTGCTGGGACTTTGGAAGGTGTGACTCAAAGATGAATGGCAGCATGGAACCTTGGAAAAAGGTATAATAAAGCTGTTTGGTTGTGAAACGGCGACTCAAAACTTAAGTTTTGAGTCGGCATTTAAAGTTTATCTATTTCTATTACAGGACTAATCATACACACATATATTTACACCCATGAGAAATTTAGAGTAGCCAAATCATTTGATAGAGAAAAAGTTAGTGAAAAAAAAAAAGGGCCGTAGTCAGAAGTTTACATACACTTACCATGAACATAAATGCCATTGCAGGTTTAGGCCTTGTATGATTATTTGAACTTTATTTTTTCTGGGGCAGAATCACTGAATGTTTAACGCTAAATGTTTTTTTTCTTCTTTTTTTTCAACACAGGGTCGAGGTTACACATACAAGGTGAAAAATATACAACCACACAGTTAGATTATTAATTCAGTGGTGCCAAACGTCCTGAAATGTCTTTTAATTTGCCTACCCATGGCCTCTTCACTTTTGTTCATGATGGCGATTGATTACAGCTGGTTGTTTCACCGTGCCAACATAAAATGGGTTTGTTTGACAGCATTTACCGGATTGAGCTAAATACTGAGCATTGAGCAAAAAGAAAAAAGAGCAGGGCAGATTTAAGATAAAATAAATCTTTATTAATCCCAAAGGAAATTTTAAAACAAAGCAATTTACACAAGTCAAGAATGTGTCTCAGAGCGATTTCTAAACAACTGCAGATTCCAAGATCAGTTTTTAAAAAAAAGTTACTGGGACGTGCAAAAACATGGTCAAGGTCTGGAAGACGGCCCAAACTATCACCTTGTCACATCTGAGAAAAATTGCTTTGAATGATCAGACACAGCCAGGAACCACCAAGACACAGGCCTGCCATGAATTGGAAGCTGCTGGAACACTAGATTTATATCACCATGGACAGAAAGGCAGGAAAACCATTAAGAATCCCCTGCTTCAAAACCAAAATTCAAGCTGAACTTCATTTGGCAGGTGACCACATGGACAAAGAAAAAGTCTTCTGGAGGAAAGTTCTGACCAGAGGTATGTTTGGAGGAGTAAAGGTAAGGCATTTAACTCTGCACCAGCTGCTAATTATGTTGGTGGCAGCATCATACTTTGGGTCTGTTTTTCTGCAAGTGGAACTGGTGCATTGTACAAAGTAAATGGAATAATAAAGCAGGACTATCTCAAAGATGAATGGCAGCATAACCTTAGATCATCAGCAAGACTGCTGAACAAAATTGAATGCTCCAACAGGACAACATCAAAAACACACAAATGTTTTGTGGAATGGATAAGGTAGACTAACCTTAAGCTTTTTTAAGCCACAGGCATATCAAAAATTTGTGGACTGTGCTTAAAGATGGGTTCTACGCCAAGACACCAATCAATTTAATTAAAAGTGGTCAAATTTCCAAAAGAACTCACCCAGAAGCTAGTTGATGGCTACCAAAAGCATCTCATAGCAGTGAAACTTGTTAAAGAACAGTCAAAAAAAAAAAGCACAAAAAATATCATGTGTGCTTTATGTATATTTTTGATCATTGAGCACCAAATTTTTGTTTCTATTTAAGGTGTATGATTTTAAATGATTCAGGCCAAATTCAAGCAAAAAAATGACTGCAAATCCAACATTACAGTGGCATTCATGTTCATGATGAGTGTAAGTAAACTTCTGACCACAATGTTATACAAGTATGCAGCCTTGCAAAGTAGTGCACAAGGTATTTGCAGGGCCATACATGATCTCTAGTGAAAATACATGTCTGGAAATTACTGTAAAATCAGTAGGGGTGCAACAAATGTAGCTACTTGATTACTTAATCAATTGTAACTGTACTTAATTAAAAGCATGAGTACTGTCAAAATCTTACTCCATTTAAAGTTTTGTAGATATGTGGAGGGGAAAAATATGTTAAAATATTCAGTTGTTCAAAGTAAATATTTTAACTTTATTAAGTCAAGAAAAGTACAAACTATAACTAGCAAATGTACTTTGTTATACATGCGGTAGCTTAGACATCATGCTCAAATCTAAAGCCAAATTTTTCTTTTTTTTCTTTTCTTAGTAGGTAAAAAGGACAAAAGTCTGCAGTAAGACCTGACTGGGCAGAGTTAAACCCTAAAATGCTTCATTCTGAATTGATAACTAATATATCTTACAGAATTAGAGATTTGTAACAATTTTTTGAGAAGTACGCAATAATGCATAGTAGGTTTGGACTCCTGGTAATATATTTCAGTAAAAATATCAGTACTCATTTTTACTAAAACATGAATAAAGTACAGATCTTCCAGATTACCAGTAGTATAAGGACAATTACTCAAGCATTTTCAACCTCTACGAAATCAACTAGCGTGCGTTTGCCTGTCAGTGCTTTCTGAATTTTTTTTTTTTTTTGGTGCACATTTAACATCCAGACTTGTAACAATCCTTTTAATGAGTCAACTCTTCAAAATGAATGTTCAAGAGAATAATTTTTGCCCTGGAAAATATGGTTTGTTTTTACTGCATCCTGGCTTACATTCACCATACTACAGTATATGCTTGTTGTCTGTCATCACTCTCACATTGGGCCCTGCTTTCACAAGACATCGGATTGGTTTAGAATTTTTAAGGTGTATTTCATTGGTTCAGTTCAATGAAGACTGCCTTATATCTAAGTTTTAAATGTAAAAACATTTACTTGGTTTATGGACAACACTAATATCTCGTTGAAGTTTCTCCACAAGGGGGAGTTCATGCTCAAGTAGCTTTTTTTGCTCATCATTGTCAAATATTAGATACTTGAACGTAATTCTGCTACTTTTGCTAGAAACATTTTTTTTTCTTATGTGAATGTATCATTTTACATAAGTAAAACACAAAAATATTCTTTGTGGGTCTGCTAGTCATATGCTGTAATTCTCTGGTAAATTAAACAGAAGGACAATATTGTGTAAATAACCAATATACTGTATACCATTAGCTAAATTTGAGCTGGCTAGCTATGTTTTGTTAGCTACTGGAACCATTGCTAATTTAACTGGCATTAGCCAAGGAAGCTGTAAGACTCAAATATAGACAGCTAGTGTGAACAAAATGACAAAACTTACCTCAACATAATTCTCAAATTAGATGGAGTTCATGCCTTTTAGCAAGGCGAAGCAGTTGGTCTGTTTAAAGTCTTATGCCAGTATATTGAAACATTTTACTGAGATCAGGTCAGGGGCACTCCACAGACCTTTACCACATACAGATACATTATGATAGATATCTACATTATTATGCACACTGTGTAGTATGTTAAGTCTAACGGAGATCATTACAATGATTATTGATAGCTTTATCCAGATTGATTAATTTGCCTGGTGCTAAACTGAGTCGATATGATTGTAAAGTGTACAGTCATTATATGGAGTAAGAGAAATAAAAGTTTCTGATTTGTAATGAGTGCATTTAAGGTCTAAATTAAATATGGGAGGAGTACTTACCCTGTGGTGCTTAAAATGTTACATATATTATAAATGAATAAAACACTCATATATTATATATTAGCATTTTAACAATTTTTGAATTACACAAAGGCAACAGTAGAACAGAAAAACCTCATTACGATGGAATTTTTTTTTTTTGAGTAATCAAGACTCAGCAGGGGGACCTTATCCTGTTATGCTTTGAATCATGAATCGTTCTTTTATCACTCAGCCTAAGACTTTTGCAAGCTTGTTCAACAGCAGTTAATCAAGGAAGTGGTAATAGGGGCTTGTGCTCAATAGGAGAAAAAAAAAAACAGAGATCTACAGATGGTAAAAAAGTATAATTATGAAGAATGGGATCTATTTAGACAAATGGTGATGTCTTTAAGCCTTTAATTGACACCAGAGATTCTCCATCCAGTCCAGCAGTCGGTTTACATTTTCTCATCGTTCCAGTTCCTAATATACTTGCAATGGATGATCAAGGTATGATGAGAGAGTTGGGGCAGAGTAAAAACAACAAATGTTGGATTGACCGTATCAGAGAATCTCTGGTGTTTGTTAAAAGGAACCTACCTAATCAAAGATTGAATATGGAAAGGCATGACAAACACGTATGATTAATGTGGTTTAGAATATATTTAGGGGGATACCAATAATGCAGCAAGGATTTTTTTTCCTAATGGAAGGTGTAAGAATTCCAGCACCCAAAAATTAGCTTGTCATCATGGGTGATTTGAGCCAAATCTCCATTACACAAAATCTGACATGTAATCATCATAACCATCACAGTTATTTCAGAGAGGCCGGAATCTCCCATCACCTTTCATCAACTCCAGCAGCATGGTACCCATAAAAAAAATGTATAATAAAAATAAAATGTAAGTTTACTTCCTCCAATAGTTCCAATGTGTTCAGCACTGGACAAGAACAGGTTCTGAATCCAGAAATTCACCCGAGAGACATGGTCCGCAGTTTCGGGGCTGTGTGCCGACTGATTGAAGCCATTTGTAGACTGCGTGCTTCCTTAGAGAAAATCTTTTCCTGCTCAGGCACACCCTCGGCCAAAAGCCGAGGAACACATTGAGTTACACAACCCTGATTGTCAGCATTTACCAAAAGAAAGTATTTTATTGATTGCTGAGAATTCAAACTGTGATAGTAAATACACGCACAACACTGCAATGAAGGTTTATAATCTTTAATTAAAGCTGCAAAGTGAGAGCATTCAGGTCTTTACTGCTTCTTCCTCCTCATCTTCTTGCTGCATTTGCTCGATAAGCTTCTGTCGCTCTGCCGCCTGCCTCATGCGCATCAACACCAAGCTCTCGTAATCCCGTTCATTGCCAAGAGCGGTCTGCAAAAAAAAAAAAAAAAAAACACCAATTAATCATTTAAATATATTTCTTTTACCATATAACTCCACAACCTATACATTTAACCTGAGAAGCATTAATTTTATGGTAAATTACTGCATAATTAAGAGGTAATGAAGGAAATTACATAAAAAGGGCATTTCTGGGAAATATACCATTTCCATTTATCCCCATTTTCTTTAAACTTGGATTCTTGAAAGTGATTTTTTTCAATACAAAGATTTTATAGATAACATCGTACCAATCCACCAGAGATCGGGTGGTTAGCTTAAACCTATCCTTTCTTATAGCCTTTTTAACAGCTACACTCAGCATTCCAAAGGTAAGTTTTGATTTTGTATTTCAAATTTTTGGCTGTGGAACTCTAAAGAGTTAGTTCCCCCCCAATTATGAGTAATGCTTTTCTCAATTATTGTCACTATTTCTGTGTGAATTTTGCACCAAAAAAAATATTTATTTTTGGACAGGCCCAGAATTAGTGGTTGGCTTCTTGGGAGCCACAATTCTTCCAGCAGCCGAGGGCCTGAATGATGAATCTTCTGGACAGGCTTAACAAATAATCTACTTAAGCTTTTCCAGCCAAACATTGTCCAAGTTGCTAAGCTTGTTATCCTCCGTTGAAATTAGTAAAACTCTATCCAGGCAATCTCTGGGATGTTACTGTGTGCTTATTTTCCCCCTTTTGTTTTATATTTGTAATGTTTATTGTTTTAGTTGCTTGAAGTCTTGAAATTACCCTAAGCCCTAAATCTGTTCTATGCACACTAATAAAATTTTAAGTAGCCTGTTCTCCAATGCTTTTCGATCTAATATCAAAAAGAGCTAGAGCTGTTAAAGTAATGATGTACCTGACTAAATAAATAAAATTAACACTGTTATTCAGTCTACTGTATATGTTTTTTCAGTGTTTGGAAGTCACTCATTGTCTCCTAGTTAAAGAAGGTGTAATATGAATTGAAGCCCCAATCTGCCCATTCCGTATATCTGACATTCAATTTGCTAGGAGCAACATCTTTGAAGTTATTTCTTTAAACAAATCAGTTTTAGTGAGAATACCACCTTTTAAGGGACAGTTTAATCTACCCATCCATGCTTGACTTGCAATTTCACCAATATACTCTCTTCAATTTCTTCATCTTACTTGACAATTAGTATTACACCAACAATCATGGTTTTCAACTTAGCAGCTATATAATAAAAACAAACATAAGACAAAGCAGAGAGAGACCCCCCCCCCCCCCCCCCGTTGCTGTAATCTTGTCCTTATTTTCTTTCCTCTACCAAATATATAAATATTTTAAAGTATATATAAAAAAAAAAAAGGGTTAAAATTTAAGACATACAAATTTAATTATTTTAGTATGTTTACTCCTGGATATAAAAACTGGTACGTCTGGCTGAGCTCATGGCTACCGAAACCCGAATCAGATTACAGTTCATCTACAGCAACAATGCTGAAACATTTGAGCAGCGTGCGGAGCTGCAGCGAGTTAACCGCACACTCCACTGGTTGCACACAGGCGTCAGGATCTGCACATGGACGGAGCCGAGGATACCCTATATTATATATACAGTATATGTGTCTTGGTGCTTATGCAGGGCATCGATGGCTCAGTGGTAGGTTTTTTGTCTGCCATGTGGAAGGCCCGGGTTAAATTCACAATGCCCAAACCCCATCCACCTGACGCAGTGCCCGTCCCAAGCCCGGATAAAATGGGTTGGTTGCATCAGGAAGGACATCCAGAGTAAAACCTGTGCCAAGTTGTGTGTGAATTAGTTGGTCCGCTGTGGTGATCCCTTGACGGGAGCAGCCGAAAGACAACATACTTCATATTAAGATTAAGTTATTTGTCATATATTGTCAAAAGAAATTTTTTTTTTTTGCATACCCCATTTACGAAGCTGGAGTGAGAGCGCAGAGTCATTCAGGATATAGGGCCCCTGAGTTAAGGATAGGGTTAAGGGTCTTGCTCTAGGGATCAATGGTGGGAGATTTGCGGTGTTGACCCTTGAACACCTACCTTCCGATCAGTAACCCTTCATCATTTGAGCCACAACGGCCCCCATATGATGGGTCCCATTTTAATAGAGCTTATGATCTGGCTAGAGATGTAATCAAGGCTCACCATTTTGGGTCTTTAAAATCTTTAATTTGTAACCTCATAGGGAACTAAAGGAATCTAAAAGTAATAGCAGTTTGGGGCAGAACTTCCCTGGGTTTTTATAAATAAATGAAAATGTCATCCATGAATAGAGAAATTTTATGTTCCTCCTTTTGCATTTTTACACCTGTAATATCATCTTCTTCTGTAATACTCTGGCTTAGCATTTCAATGAACAGTGCAAACAGTAATAGGCTTAGTGTACAGCCCTGTCTGATTCCTCTTTCCAGGCCAAAATAATTTGATACAGCTATGTTATCTAATGGTTGAATAGTTTAATAAAGGTCTGATGAAATCCGAATCCATGTAGTAAGTTACATAGCGTTGTGTCGGCCTAAGTGCTTATAAATGTTCCATTCAGATTCCGGGGGGCATAAACATTAATAACTAAAAATACAAATCTCCCATACCCATCTTTCTTTACGTACAATACATTCGAAGTTAAGTCTACTAGGGATAAAAATTGCTACTCTTCTTTTACAACACTGTCCACAGTGGCTTTTACGTTTTTCATGTTCCAATTTCATCAAATGGGTTTCTTGGAGAAAAGCCACTTCCCCTCCCTCTGTTTTCAAATTTGCCATAATTTTACTCCTCTTTATTGGACTTCCCAGATCATTTAGTTTAATAAGTGGTTATTTTGATTGATTTGATACTTTGCATTGTAAAAAAGTATGATCTATGTCCCTGAATGCTGCTGATGTATAAAATCATGTTCTGACCCCAGTGCGCTACAAGGAATAGTAGTACGAACATAAACATAGACCAACATCTCAGGAAAATAAAACATTCTCGAATAACATTGGTGACTCCCAATTTTGAGGGATTTTTTGAGGGACTCTGTCAAAATTACGAGTTTAGAAGAAAAGTCTCTTTGCTCTGTGCAAGTGAAGGAGGCTGTCTTTAGCTTTTAAGCTGACATATGCAGTAGGTCCATCATATCTATTACAAGGTGCCCCACCAAAATGTTTCAACTTTACTGCCTTAATATTTAACCTCCAAGAATTAGCCTAGTAAATAAGAGCCCACTACTCCATGTATTTTTATTCTCATGAATCAGAGATTTTCATGAATCCTAAATCAGTCATTTTTTCCTCCATTTGCATATGGAATTTCACCAACTCTGGCAAAAACATCCTCTGAAGACTGAATCCATGCTTTAGCCTAGTTAATTTGATCTTCTGATTCTTCATGCTTTTTAAACTTTGTTAATATCCTCCATTATGTCGTTTAATTGATAATAAGATTTGTTCCTGAATTCTCTTTGCTCTTTCAAAATTAAAGCCAGGTTAGTCTGCCGAGCTCCCAATCCGAATCTGGATGCATATTGTCCTCCATGTTGCTGCTGGTGTACAATTGGCATGACACTTCATAGTGTTCTATATATTATGCAAATTTTTCTTTTACATATTTTCACAAGCGAAGTATGTCTGCACCTGCATAAGTATGTTTCTATTGAAAAAGTCGAGTTGTAAAACTGGAAAATCTCAGACACTCAAAACTCGCCTCATGCAGTGCCCTTTAGAATTATTGCCATAATTATCCTGGTATAATTAAAGTAGAAAGATTATTGGCATAATTAAAGTAGCATAATTACTGGCATAAATAAGTATAATAATTATATTATTATATATAAAATTGCTCACGATTTTTAAAAAAAACTTTATTTTATTTATTGGCACCCTTAGACTTCAGGGACACCTCTGTCCTTTGAAGAGAACAGCAGCACTGGGCCTCCTGGAATGTCCAACAAAGTTGGAAAAATTCATTTTAAAAGTATCTTGGACAAATTGCAGGGCATTTGCAGTGCCTTCATGTCCAAAGACTTGTGTATACGGATCACGCTTTTCAATTCAGCTCATTATTAACGTTAAAATCTGGAGAGTGAAAAACACTCTTTTTGTGTTGTAGCAACCATTTCTGTTTTGCCTCAGATTTAGGTTAAGGGTCATTATCTTCATTATTATTTAGGACCCAGTCATCACATCCTGGCAGACTGAACCAGGTTTTGGGCTGAAATATTGCAGTACTTGTAAAGAAAAACATACTGCTTCTGAATGTAATATCCAAAATAGGCTGATGTGCTCAGCCAACAGGTCTGATTTTGGTCTCATTTGACCAAGGCATATAATTTCAATGACGCTTGATGAAGATAAATACTTTAGAATTTTTTGTAGCCAATCTCAGAGTTTTGTTATTTATAAATAAATTCTCATTATTGACCGTTCCCTGACTAGGATAAAGCAATATCTAAAAAACTATTTTAAAAACAGATGTTTGATACAGAAAAAAAAAATTTAAATAAGAATTCAGAATTACTTATTTTTATTTTTTTAAATAATCAATTTTCCCTTTTTTAAGAAAATCAGTAATTCCGATAGGCACTGCATCATTTCAAGGAAGGAAGAAACAAAAAGAGAGAAAGATTTTTTAAATGTGTTTTAAAGTTATTAATGGAAAAAGACCAAAAATATGTCCAATTAAATCAGGATAGTGAGGGTGTAGTGCACTGGTTTATCTTCGTGTATGTGTCTGTTTGGAAAAGGGGAAAGGAGCATGACAGTAAGCGATATGTGTTGTAAGGTAAACCATCTGTAAGACGTGGTTGTGGTCACCAGTATTTACCCAAGTGATGTGCAAATGGCAAATGGAGGAAGGAAATAAGGGGGAGGAGGAGGAGGAGGTGAATAATGCTGCGTGTGCAGGCAGGAGAGAGCTGCCATTAGCATTCCTGTTGTGTGAGCTCAAGCCTCATGTCCACCTCCTAACCACCAAACATCACGCAAGCTCAATTAAGTACATAAACAAATGCTGCATCTTCAATTAAACCAAACAAAAACAACCCTGCCAGACTGGATTTTTCAGCTCCAGGTCTGCAAACCGAGGCTCCACTGCACCCTCTTATGGACAAGGACACGGCTGGCCACAGCTGCAGCTTTCTGGAACAGCTTACGCAGCATACTGCAGGTGTGTGCGTGTGGTGTGTGGTGTGTGTGTGTGCGCGTGTGCATCAAACTTGAACAGACCATGATGAAGAATAGAAAAAATTCCACAAGTAGATACAAGGGCCCAATAAATAAAGCACAAGGCAGTCATGTAAACTTTCCTAGTGTATTAGGTCACCATTAGAAAAACCAATATCCATGCTATAGACTGTTGAGTGTAAAATTCCCAGGAGAGGAGAAGTTTCTGAAATACTCATGCTAGCCTACAAGCACCAACAACCATGTCAGAAATCATCAAAACAAAAACTTTAAGAGAAGCCCTTGACCGGTATCTGCATTATATTATATGCTATGCTACTGCCACTTAATTGTTTGATTGGAGAACTGCATTAATGTGCAAGTGACCGGTGTATAGTGAGGTATTAAAATAACTCTTTGTGACTATATTTTGACTAAACACTTGTGAATGGCATGGCTGACCTCATCATTTGATGTGATCATGGGAATACTGACATCACCGCTTTTCAGAAAGCACCCCCCAGGCTTTGGCCTGTGATACACCAGATGGCGGGATGAATACAGAATAAGACTGCTCTTACTCACAATACAAGACTGAGTGCCGTCACAGGTGTGAGGAATGTGTTTGGCTCCGGGCTGTCTGTGCGTGTATACATCCTAACAATACGAGGTGTGCATAAACTGAGCGGTCTTGAGTAGCTACATATGGAGAAGGTTACTTTGCGGGTTTTACGTCACAGAGAACACCAACTAAGGGTGAACACACTCTTCATTTAGACTCCTGATGCTGAGTCATAGGTTGTTTAAATTAATGACAAAGCAGGGCATGACGCCTTCTTGCACATAATCATGTTATCATCTCCAATTCCTATTTCCAGACAGCAGCACAAGCCATACTTGAACTAGGTGTTGCGCCTTTATTAGAGCTGAGACTGGAACTGATTCAGTCCAGCCCTCTTCTGTGTATTGCGGGCATTTATTTATTTATTTTTTTATATATAATGATGAGGGGAACCAGAGTCATGGGAATATGTGACCGTTTTGACATTGTGGGGACAAACAGGAAAAGTGCTGTTTATACATTTTTAGATTCAACAAAGTAAAAGAAACAAGAGTTGTTTTTATATACTGAGATTTAAGTTACACGAGCAATCGAGAGATACCATACACTTAAAGCCCCTGAAACCATGATTTCCAGTGACAGGGCAATGACTCAAGACCATAAGTACTGAAACACTCTCAACTGTTTCAACATACTGTAGTTCAACATTTCTCATCAACGTAGTGAGAAAAGGCAAAAATGCTCCATGATAACGTGGCTTATTTTGCTCCTTACAAGAAATGACGAAGTACATACATAGACATCTTGCTCTGGAAATAACGTCACTTAACAACATCGCTGTTGAAAGGTGAAATTATAGCCATATATAAACTGCCTGGCCAAAAAATACAACCTCCACCCCCCAAACCACACACACATACACAAAAAAGTCACTGTTTCAGACAAGTCAAATTATTGGCCTACCTCAAGCAAAAAACAAATGAAAGTTACTGGAATTGGGTTAGAACCATCCAATGCAATATTAAAACCTGGAACAAGAGCGCTGAACTGTCAAATGTGCTGAATAAATCTGATCAGAAAATAAATCCCAAAGGACCAGGATTGGAGATGACTGAAACGCTTGGCGAAGTTGTTTCATTAAAAATCAACAGTATAATTACAGCTATGTTTAGTAGCGAAAGTTAAAACATTATCACACAAACGGGGGCTTCAAGTTGCTAAGAGGCATAAAGATTAGACTTTAGAGCAGTGGAAAAAGGTCATATGGTCTGATGAGTTCCAAAGTAACGGGTGTACCCATGATGCGTAGGACCTTCAGTAGGCACTGTGCATGACGGTTGGATGGTACAAGCCTCTGGAAGCAGGGTTATGATATGTGGTGGCTTTAGTTGGTCAGGTCCAGACCCAGCAAAGTTATATAACAATAGAATAATGTCAGCTGACTACCTGAATGTACTAAATGACCAGGG
Organism: Clarias fuscus; assembly: GCA_030347435.1. NCBI lineage: Eukaryota > Metazoa > Chordata > Actinopteri > Siluriformes > Clariidae > Clarias > Clarias fuscus. The sequence continues at coordinate 9,685,468 of CM059216.1, forward strand.
TATCACACAAATCAAGTTCTTCTTCGTCCTTGAGGGCAAATTCCAAGACTTTTGAAAAAACGCAGCTGAAGAAAATAGTACAGTGTTTTTTACAGTTTTTTTTTTTGGTCAGGCATTATATATGCATATTTAACGCAGCTTATACAGAAATGCCTATGATGACCAGAATATGTCTCATCATAATGTACTACCAGAACGTGTGTAGACCATATCTGTGGACATTTTCGTGTAGGCTGTACCATTCACTGAAAACAGTTTGCATTATAATAACAAACAGAGTAATACTGAGATATGTTTAAACAATATGTTTGACACTTTATCCCTGCATTGTAATCACAATTTCTGAGTCCTAAAGCAATTGTTTTGTTTTTTTTTGTTTTTTAGCATAACATAAAAAATATAAATATAGTTTACTAAAACAACAGAGAAATTATTGTATTTATTTTATAATAATGCCAAATGTTTAAGCAAAAATCATGTTGGGTAATGAATCAATTTTATCAAGCACAGCAGTAAAAATGGTCAGTAGACACTGTTATGTTTTTCTTTTTAGTTCTTCTCATTCATTTGTGTCTATGCATCTGACTTGATTAATGACTTCTAAAGAACTTGACCATTAAAGGAGCTTGATATGTATACAAGAAATGTGTGCCTGAGCCTCTTTAGTAAGTCAAACAAACACCAGATCGGAGCTGCCGCTTGCCTGCAAAGCTCTTGTTCCCAGAAAAAATGAAGACTTTATAAAAGGACAAAAGGTCTATAGGACATAGTAGGTTTCTAACAGCTTGTGTGTAGTGGTGTTCATCACGGGTGTAAAATGCGACTTCCTAATATTATTTGTTTTCTTTGTGTTTTGCAGAAGGATAACTTCCTCCACTTTTTTGAAGCACAAAGCCAGAGACCAAAGTCGAGGGGCGGAGTTTAACCATCCGCATGTGGACCATCTGGTGGTTCAAATTCAAAAGCCCAGGCTGAGAAAGGATCTCAAATGCTGCATGTATGCAACATACACTGTGATCACTCTCACTCACTCATCATCTATACTGCTTAATCCTCTATTCAGGGTCACGGGGGCCTGGAGCCTATCCCAGGAGACTTAGGGCACAAGGTGGAGTACACCCTGGACAGGGTTCCAATCCATCGCAGGACGCACACATACACACACTCATTTACATACTACAGCCAATTTGGGAACGCCAATTAACCTAACCTACATGTCTTTGGACTGTGGGAGGAAACCAGAATACCCGAGGAAACCAAGCACAGGGAGAACATGCAAATTCCATGCACACAGAGACGGGAATCGAACTCGGACCGTGGAGGTGCAAGGGACAGTGCTAACCACTACACCACCGTGCCATATCTAGACGAAGACTGGACTGGGTGCAGAAGAGATGTAAGGAAATAGGCATTTTCCCTATATTAAATGTATACTTTTTTTCATGGAGGTACATGGAGAATAGCCACTCACTACTTTTAACAGTAGTCATAAAAAGAATGTAATGATACTAAAGAAGTACTGCAAATTCATGAACACACAAAGTTAATGTTTAAATGTTTTTTTTTTTTTTTTTTTTTTTTTTTTGGATTAAGCATTATTAGTAAATCATCAGGCTAACCACTCCCAAACACAGTGCTCCTAAGCTAACAAGCCTGTAATGAAAGCAGCTCCAATTTTCATTACAATACTTCTCTCAATACTATTAAAAACCTTTTTGTGATTAAGAACAACAACAAAAAATGACAACAAGAGGGATTCATGTATGTTACTAAACAATAATGTGAACTTATTATTGTTTGAGGTGCAACTATTCCTTACATTTAATACAATGTGTTTGCCTGGCTCATATCCAAGACAAGAATTCAACTGAATATTATGAATATAATGCTTTTACATATTTATACTGTATAGTCAGCCATATTTATGCACACTTCAGGAAAAGAAAAACAGTATGCTGGATATTATTAATATGATATTAATAATACCATATTGTTACACACGTGGACAAAATTGTTGGTACCCTTCGGTCAATGAAAGAAAAACTCACAATGGTCACATAAATAACTTTAATCTGAAAAAAGTACTAATTAAAAATTCTATGAATGTTAACCAGTGAAAGTCAGACATTGCTTTTCAACCATGCTTCAACAGAATTATTTAAAAAAATAAACTCATGGAACAGGCCTGGACAAAAATGATGGTACCCCTAGAAAATACTCAAAATAATGTGACCAAAGGGACATGTTAAATCAAGGTGTGTCCACTAATTAGCATCACAGGTGTCTACAATCTTGCAATCAGTCAGTGGGCCTATATATAGGGCTCCAGGTAGTCACTGTGTTGTTTGGTGACATGGTATATACCACACTCTACATGGACCAGAGGAAGTGAAGGAAAGAGTTGTCTCAGGAGATTCGAAAGAAAATTATAGACAAGCATGTTAAAGGTAAAGGCTATAAGACCATTTCCAAGCAGCTAGATGTTCCTGTGACTACAGTTGCACATATTATTCAAAAATTTAAGATCCATGGGACTGTAGCCAACCTCCCTGGACGTGGCCACAGGAGGAAAATTGATGACAAATCAAAGAGACGGATAATCCGAATGGTAACAAAAGAGCCCAGAAAGACTTCTAAAGAGATCCAAGGTGAACTTCATGCTCAAGGAACATCAGTGTCAGATCGCACCATCCGTCGCTGTTTGAGCCAAAGTGGACTACATGGGAGACGACCAAAGAGGACACCATTGTTGAAAACAAATCATAAAAAAGCCAGACTGGAATATGCCAAACTATATGTTGACAAGCCACAAAGCTTCTGGGAGAATGTCCTATGGACAGATGAGACAAAAATGGAACGTTTTGCCAAGGCACATCAGCTCTATGTTCACAGATGGAAAAATGAAGCATATCAAGAAAAGAACACTGTCCCTACTGTGAAACATGGAGGAGGCTCTGTTATGTTCTGGGGCTGCTTTGCTGCATCTGGCACAGGGTGTCTTGAATCTGTGCAGGGTACAATGAAATCTCAAGACTATCAAGGGATTCTAGAGAGAAATGTGCTGGCCAGTGTCAGAAAGCTGGGTCTCAGTCGCAGGTCATGGGTCTTGCAACAGGACAATGACCCAAAACACACAGCTAAAAACACCCAAGAATGGCTAAGAGGAAAACATTGGACTATTCTAAAGTGGCCTTCTATGAGCCCTGACCTCAATCCTATTGAGCATCTTTGGAAGGAGCTGAAACATGCCGTCTGGAAAAGGCACCCTTCAAACCGGAAACAACTGGAGCAGCTTGCTCATGAGGAGTGGGCCAAAATACCTGCTGAGAGGTGCAGAAGTCTCATTGACAGTTACAGGAATCGTTTGATTGCAGTGATTGCCTCAAAAGGTTGTGCAACAAACTATTAAGTTAGGGGTACCATCATTTTTGTCCAGGCCTGTTCCATGAGTTCATTTTTTAAAATAATTCCGTTAAAGAATGGTTGAAAAGCAATGTCTGACTTTGATTGGTTAACATTCATAGAATTCTTATTTATTATTACTTTTGTCAGATTAAAGTTATTTCTGTGACCATTGTGAGTTTTTCTTTCATTGACCAAAGGGTACCAACAATTTTGTCCACGTGTGTATCTTAATGTTATCATATATACAATATATATCAACATATAATGTATAGAAATAAATTTAGTATTAAAATATTTATACAAGTTTTCTTACACACTTCTTTTTCTGAAGTGTGTATATATATATTTTTGGCTGACTGTGAGTGATTTAAATTCAGGATAAAATCAAATAATAATAATAATAATTATTATTATATATACACAGACAAATAAGAACATACAAGCTATTGAGTAAGAATATAGCAGCTTAACACATACGTAATCCTCTGCTCTGTGTTATACGTACAGTGTTCTTGATACTCAACTAGCTGACTAACCATGTGAGTGAATTTACATTATGATGTTTCTTCTTTCTCCTCCTTTTAAACCTGCTAAAGGAACCATGCCTTATATGGATAACTTTTTTGCCAGCTGTTAAGTAGATCAAAAATTTGCTCAATTCTTCACAGAGTACAAGACAACCAAGATTCAAATCTATGTGCAAAGTTGAAATCCCAGACCAAACGTCAATTACAGGGGCATTAAGTGTAACCAAATACAAAAGAATATAGTTAAAAATTTAAATAATGTGGTGGTTTTTTTTCTCCATTAAGGTACAATAGGCAGCATCGAGCGCTCAACACTGTTGCTAAAATATAGAAAAAAACATTCAAAAAGTGGAAATGGCCTCTTATCTCATCAATGTGACTAACAAATCCTGCTTTGAATGCAGATTCCCAACCAATATTTATTTATATCCCGCAAATCTCCAAGAAGGCCCAATATTAGAAACATCATCTACTAATAAGGGGCAATTCTTTGCCAAGAACCACATGTAGGTATACTGTATTTTTTCACTGAGTCAGATTGTATAGCATGAACTTCCACTCAAGAGTTATAAGCGTTCACAGATTTTTATGCATTTTACTCCAGACGGTCAAATAAAAGTCCAGTGAGCTGTCTACTCTCAGGACTATATGGAAGTTTATAAAGCCTATAAATTCTGCTGTGTATCACACCGACATGCCTGGCAATGAAATGTATATAGGAACTGTGTTAAATACAGTACCTTTCAGACATTGTGGGGCCAGGTGTTATTTCTCAGTTTTACGTTCTAATTATAGCACATGCAAAGTCTGACAGTATATATTTGACATTCAACTGAACAAAACGCCATAAGACTAGACAATCCATAATATTACAGATGGCACAAGAACTCTATGATCGCTTCAAGCAAAAATCATGAACAACTTAAAGGGAATGCACAGAAGGCAGACGTACATACAGTAGACAAAGCAGTAATTGTTTCGCTTGTGTTTATGGACTAAACCATTACAACCAAATCCACAAAATGCACACAAATTAATATACACGTAAAAAGCCAGGTGAAAACTCAAAGGGTGCCCAAAGTTAGATCTGGAAATACTTTTCCCAAGCAACTAGAATTACGCGACCTAGAGTTTGAGAAAAAGCCGTACCAAAAACTGAAGAAACCATCGATGGCCTGAACTTGGCTAAAATCTCAATAAACAATTCATCTTCCTAATAAAGGCCAGAATAATCAATTCTGACTCCAAGACACATACCGAGCAGAACATAAAAGCAGTTCCAATTTTACTTCTCATGAAGCAACAAGCTGTGTGTGTTACTGACACTTATGTATAGATAGCAGATAGATAGGGCAAAGCGTCATTGATATCTTGATTATGCTTTTGTCTGAAACTCAAAGGGAAGGTAATGCTGAAATGTGCAGTTGCACTTGTGGCTAAATGCTGTTGCGAGAGCTGATGTTGTTTTGGTTGCATGAGTGATTGCATCTGTGTAGAAAGACCCAATTCTTCTGATGGAGACAAGGGAAGAGTAAATGTTTACTGCAGAAGTATGAAAGCACTTGTAGAACGAGAGACGATCAGTAAAACATTTCAGCTTTCACACTCCAGAAAGCGAAAACTTGGAGCACATCCTGGAACAGCATGTGTCCCACAGAAGGACTACCTCCTGTCAAGTTCAAGTCTTGATATAAACCACTTTGGTCTTTTCAACAATGCATTATCTGTCCCAGACACAGGTCGTCATTAAACTGAGCGGAAACATAAGCAGTGTTTGACAAGGATCTGATATGTCTGGCTCAATGTTAATGGTGGAACATGCTCTCCTATGCACTCCTGTGATCCTTGCTCTGCTTTCCTTAGTCTTTATTGAATTTTACCAGGCATTTCAGATTTCAGATTTAGCATTATCAACAAGAAAGTCCTCAATTACATATTAATTAAAATCAGGTAACTTCCACAGGTAAACTTCAGATTTTTTGTTAGATTTAAAGAACACCACTTTAGGATTAAAGGCTAAAGCCTGGCTTGCATGTAAAATGCTGAACATAGATCTAAGCGTGTAAGCGATAAGACAGGAGTGTCAAATTCTGCAAAAATCTAGCAGTAATGCTTGTGCATTAATGTAGTAGGTAAATAAAAAAGGAGAAGTGCAGCTATTTTTCTGAGGACTGAGACTGCTGGGTTACACAGCGCTCTTCTCCATCATAACAAATTATTTTTTTGTTATATGCACTAATATGTAACCCTACATTCTGCACATCAGCATGTTTGTAAGCCCTTGAAGGATCACAATCTACGAATGTTATTTTATTTATTTTCTCTATCTATTCTCTATTCTATTGATTAACATAAACAACCTAGGCTAAATTTGTGGACATTTGTGACTCAGTGGTAGGTTTCTCACCTGCCATGTGCAAAGCCCAGATTAAAAGCCCAACTAGTGATGGGAAGTTTGAATCATTTTAGTGACTCGGTTCTTTGAATCTCGTTCATAAAAATGAACGAATCTTTTTTTGAGACATTTAGTTCATTTCTTTCTTTTGATCAAAAATAAAAATTAAATGTTACATTATTAAATAAACAGACCCCTAACACATCTACATACACAAATACTGGCAATAGTCCCAGTAATGAAAATATTACAATGCAGCTAAGGACATATGATAAACAGAATGAGCAGCTCACTTCTCATATGTTCTAGTCCGAGTCGTTCGTTCTTTGAATCTATTCGGACCAAAAGACTCAAAAGGTAACTACTCATTTCTGTTTCATATACATGACCCACGGAGTTTTCACGATGTTTTGTGCATGCATGCCCAGTAGAAAATGAACGGATCACTCTCTGAGACTACTCATTCTTCTGAGTCACATTAAAGACTTGCTCAAAAAGAGATAAATCGTTCATCACGACCCATCACTAGTTCCCACCCATTGCCCAAACCCCAGCCACTGGATGCAGCCCGGATAAAATGGGAGGGTTGTGTCAGGAAGGGCATCCGGCATAACACCTGTGGCCAAAGTGTGTGTGTGGATTGGATGGTCCGCTGTGGTGACCCCTCAACGGGAGGAGCCGAACAAAAGACTATAACCACCTACTGTATGCTCTAAAAGTAGAACTGAATAGACAGCAAATACTGAGCACTTTATTAGGACCACCTGCACACCTACTCATTCATGCAGTTATCCAGTTATGTAATATCAGAACAATGCAAACAGATATGAGCAGACTATTAAAGAAAAAAAAAAAGAATATCACTGAACAGGACAGTAAAAGAAGGGGAAAAAAAGGGAATTTTCCTCAAACCATCCTGTCCAGTTTTAGGCCTGAGCCCACAGTAGCATCAGATTTCGATTTTCATAGCTTCATGTGATTGATTGACTGATTGATGGATGGACTGATTTAAGGTACAAATCTAACTTGCATCAAACATAGCAGATGGACATAACTTTTAATCAGCATTGTGAAATGCGAGCCTTTTTGGCTCGCATTTTTTGTGCTGTACAATTGCAATCATTAATTTTTTTGTAGTAGGTACTCCGGGCTGTTCAGCAGTGTTTGTCCTGCGAGCCTTGAGCTTTGATGCATGTGCTCTAACTGATAAACACTAGCTAAATGTTATAAAAAAAACTGCACATTCCCAAAAAGCAAGGCCCACAGTGTTATTTTCTTTCTACGATCATTGAGTCATTTATCCACTGCAAAATAAAGTACAGACAGAAGATACAATGATGTGAATACATCCGTACGTGGGTGTGGGAGCTGAAACAGGTTCTTTCTTTGAAATAGCTGTTTGCGCAATTGCAGCCAGCCTATACATGTCCCAGACTATAAATGCCCTACATCCACAACTCTCTGCATATCTTCACAATCATACATAAACAACTGAAGAAGGAAAGCAAACACAATGAAGGAAATCAGCAAAAATGTACAATGGCACAGATTTAATTTATAATCATTTGCTCCTTAAGTCAAGTCTCAGCTGAACGGCGCGAGTGAGTTTCACAAGAGTATAAAGAACAACAGGGTAAATTGGCTAAAAGGAAAGGGCATAACAGAACAGACCAAGGGACATTATCTGTGAGAGGGGTACAATTTGCAATTTAGGATTTACAGTGCTGTACTTCACTGTGTACTGTTCAGCTGAGATGAAAGGCAAACTGACATGGTATGTCTGAAGGAAAAAAGGGAAAAAAAATATCACCTGTTCAGACAGACACACCTTCTATTCAGACCTCACCTGCACAACTACAAGCATAATACTATCAACCGTCACACCTGACGTTGGACCTTAGCACTCGCAAACTAGGAAGGACTTTGAACTGAGGAGATTCTCTATCGAGCTAAATTTCCAGCTGAAAGATATCAGAAACTGTTTTTTTAAAGGTTTGAATCAAGGTAAGAAAATGTGTTTGTATTCTTTAGAACACTCACAGGCTGCTATTTTACGTGTTTATTTGCATTGGCGTGCTTGAATTTTGTGGTCTATGTAAAAAGCAGAGGTCGGTCTATCTGCAAAAAAAGATGCTTGATTTGGAGACAATGGGTAGAATATGCATTATTCAAAGTCAGTTCAGAAACAATATTTTAGTAAGAAAGTGTTTATATTTATTTTCAAAAGCATTTAAAAAATACTGATATAATGTAGCCATAATAACAACAAAAAGATTTTCCTCTTCATTTCCCAGAACATTAGAGCTGAACAAGCAATTGTTTAATTCAAAATGCCTCAAGTGTATGTCTCATCGTGGTAAACTGATTATCACGTGTGAGTAGGTGCTGGAGAAGGGGCCCAGCTCACGAAAACCTTTCAAAATAAGGGTCAGCCCCAGTTATCTCCTGTAAACAGTGACTAGATCTGACTTGTAATAAAATAAATAAATATTTTTAAAAAGCCCTGAAGCACTGAACTCGCATAATATAAACCAGTATTTCTCAAAACTGAATAATGAGAGGCTACAGGAAAGAAGTGGAAGAGCGGGAACGGGAGGTGTATTTTCATAAGGGTTGTGAGGTGTCTTGGCAAGGTTTTGTTGGTTCAGGCCCACATTAATTTTGACTTGGCAGATGAACTCTCTAAAGCTTCCTTAAAATGGGTCAATCCTCTCCCTCCCTCATCCTTACATGGATAAAAAGGAATGCTGTTATGTCCACGTTCCCTCATCTCCCGCTGCTACTAAAGCGACGATAAAACCTTTATTGGCAAAGAAAACGTTTTCTCTAGTACTATACACATTTATACAGTGAGTGTTTTAAGTCATGAAAGTGTGTGAATCTTCAGAAGGTCTTTAAAACATACACTATCAAGTCCACAGGACTGTGGAGGAAGGGCAAGTCGTCTGAAAAGTCTTTATGCATATAATTTTTTTTTTGTTCATTCTTTGTTCATTATGGAATGAGATTTGAGGAAAGAAATATATATAAACTGAAAATGAAGGAAATTATTTATTTTTTTAAATAAAAAAAAAACATGATATCACCATACAAGAGAACTGCAATTAGTCTGTGTTCTCCACATTCATTTTTTCTTAATTCTTTTGTTTTGCTGCTTACGTCTTTTCATGCGGTTTTATTTTTTCAGTCTCAATTTTGTCACTAATCACTCATAGGGTGATTATACGTCATATCAATCATAGGGCAGGTGTTACATGGCTGCTTCCTCATGGACCAGCTGCTATCCAGCGGGTCTTCTAGTGCTGCATCCTCTTCCACAGCTGCTGTAGGGCGGGACTGCATTCTCACTGTCCAGCTGTTTAAAACTCCACTACATTCTCAGGAAAAAATTACCAGCAATCTCAGTTTTTTTTTTTCTGGATAAAAAGCATTATAATATTCATATTTATTAATCAGTTGTTTTGATTTTCAAGGGTCTATTATTTACTCGTAGACCTCATTATCTTTAAGTACAGTTTTTTAGAATCTATATAGTTATGTGAGGATGAGGATGTGCATGGGTGAAAGTTTAATGTTATATAAATAAAATGTCTACCGTGGTGAAAAATCATTCACTGTCAAAAAGAGAAATTATAAAAACACACATTTATCAAGCATGAATTTGCCTTATTTTAACAGATTGATACTTGGGGAGACATCCCCATATAAAATGTCATGTAATTTATTATACATGAAAAGGGCAGAATATGGACAGGTATGCGTCATATTATGTTGCTGCATGGAAATCGCACAGAGAAGAAACACAATATTCATGCACAAAGCATCGTCTAAACAGTGCCGTTCACGCGCCTCCCCGTGCAGGCTAGCCACAGTAAACACAGTGATGATTCACCATTCAAGATTCTTTGCACAAAAATACAGACACTTCACTTTAGTTCTTTTTTCAAAGAGAATTTTTCAAACTAAACTAGAGCGTACATGAACCAAAATTACTTTCATGGTGGACAAGTATTTACTGCTGTAAGGAATTGTAGATGTTGTGGAAACTGCAGGTTGCAACATAGCACTTCCACATTTGAAATACTCAAAAATATAATGAACTCAATTTAATGAATTGGAACTGAAACAAATCACCAAATACAAATCAACATTATGAGACATAATTGTGTAAATGTAAGTGTGACAGAATATAAAGTGAGATGTAGTCGTATTTACAGAATAGTGCAGCAGTATAGCATCTAATATGAATAACTAAGTATATGATAAGGACTTTAGGAAGCTATAAAAGTTTCCATACTTGGGGGAAATTGAGGCCATTTATGCACTCCATGGACAAAAAAGGGATGCTGTTTCAGAACGGTCAATTTATTGGCCTGCATCAAGCAAAGAAAACCTAAAAATTACTGTAATTGGGTTAAGAACCCTCCAACACATTAATAAATCCTGGAAGGATTGTGCTGAACTGTAAACTTTGTGATTGAAATTATTACACTAATATTGTTATATTACCTCTATAATATACTTACAGAGGCAATATAATAATATTAGTGTAATAATATTAAGTAGTATAGTTAATATACTTGGTATTAGTATAGTTAGTTAGATTTGTTTTTTGTAAATACAGAAAATTATAAAATTATAGTGAGTAGTGAATGGTACACAAATATAATGAAACATATCCATCATAGCATGTATAATATAATACAACATATCTATTATGTAATATCTACTCTTAAGCACCTATCAGTGAGTCTGACTATCCAGCTTCTGAGTAACTATACATTAATTTTTTTCTTCCAAGTGTAGATACATTAATAAACGCTTGAAAAAAAAAAAAAAAAAACTTTTCACAATTCCTTTTGACAGTGAATGAGTTTGTATCATGGTAGAAATTTAGTTCACCTAATGTTAAACTTGAACTGACACAAACTTCCTCTCCTAATAATCTGGCAGTCACTAGAGTCTAACTATACAGATTCTGAGTAACTGTATTTTACATGCATGTCTACGTGTAAACCCTTGAAAAAAACAACAACAACAACAACAACAACTGGACAACAAATATAAACTTAATCATGCTTTTTATCCAGAAAAACAGCCATGGTGATATAAACTGCTGCTCAATAATGGTCCTGTAACTCCCACCCTACAGCAACTGGTCAAAGTATTGTAAGTTTAAATTTATTTATTTTTGTTTAACCCTTTTGGAAAAATCTCATTCAATAGGTTTATATATTTTTTTCCAGATTTCAGGCTTTAAGAATGCCATTGACTAATGAAGAAACTATTGAAAGAAACCTTTTTTCCTAGTCTCACTAACAAGTGGTTTTCTTATGGTCTCCATCTTGTGAAAAATGCTCTCCCTTTCACTATTGAGCATAACTATGATTTCTACGGTTGATTTTTGACAATGTAAATTCATCTGTCATGTCATATACGTTCATGGTAATTCAACAATTCTGTCCAATCACATTTCACAAAGTTCACAGTTCAGCACAATCCTTCCAGGATTTAATAATGTGTTGGAGGGTTCTTAACCCAATTCCAGTAATTTTAAGGCTTTCTTTGCTTGATGCAGGCCAATAAATTGACCGTTCTGAAACAGCATCCCTTTTTTGTCCATGGATTGCATAAATTGCCTCAATTTCCCCCCAAGTATGGAAACTTTTATACCTCCCGAAAGAGAAAAATTACTAGCTTTCAGAACATGTTAGCAGCGATTTCCGTATAAGTAGAATGATTCATACTGTGAATAATCTGATTTGAAGGCTAGAAAAGTAGCACCGGTTACAGAGGAAGGCATGTAATTACTCTAAACAGTCACACTCTTATCACAATAAAATGTTTAGAAAGAGTGATGATTAAGAGATTTTGCAAATAATGGAAAATGCATGTACCTAATCCTGGCAGTGTGATATTCACTAGATAAATGTATGTTAGCATGTTTAGTAGAATGTCTACTTAAATCTTAAGACAAAGTTAAAAGCTGACATGACTATCCTATATTTGTCTGTGCTTTACCCATATTTTCTTTCAGAATAAAGTGTTCCATGATGTGCTATCTATAAAAGATCCCTTACAACGCCTGGGAAACCATATTTCTGGAGCTTGACCAACTTCAGTCGGATGTCCCTAAGGACAACGTTACAAAGTAAGCCTCCTTCAGGGAGGTGGCTAAGGAGATCATCAAAAAGAAGAGTCCTGTCCGTCAATATGATCAGTCTTCCACTGGCAGATTTTCGCCACCTCACTCATGTTGACTCGAATGCAAACGGGGACAGCTTCGGTGACCTCTCTTTTCTGAATCAGGGTCACAGGCTGTTGAGACAAAGCTCTCAGAGTGAGCAGAACCTGCTCCAGGCCTGCTTGCCCCCTCCAAAACCTCCTCGTCTCAACCTTAATGAAACAGAGCTGGACCAGGACAGTGATGGCTGGGAGTACCGATACCAGCCTTCAACTGAAAGACGCAAAAAATCGAACTCTCTGCCACTTTTGGACACTGAAGACATGGAAGAAGAAGCTTACAGTCTGCATCAAGAAGACGCTTCCATCAGCAAAAGCCCTGGCTGGGGGAGCCTCAGCTCAGGCAGAGATTCAACACAGACTGGACCTGAGGAAGTCTACCCAGACGAAATAGACACAACCTTCACTTTTGATCTAGACCTGGGGCCCTCTATATTGGATGATGTACTGCGGGTTATGGACAAACTCCACCAGTGATAATAAAAAATAAATAAAAACTGTGATGAGTTATATATTAATAGAAAACTGATGCATGCCCTTCCTGACCTTATTGGAAGAATAGCAAATACTCTAATGTAGCCCATCTTGTGGTTTAAATTTCAACATAATCCAGATTATTAACAAAAATATACAACATATATTAAACAGATGACTGATGAAATATTTAAGATATAGAAATCAATATTTCTATTTATCATGCACTGATGCTTATAAATTATACTGTATGTATATTGTTTCTTGAAGAGAATATTTTAAGTATACCTTATATAATACTGCTCTACTACTCATCCAGCAACTGAGCACTTATACATTTTAATGCTTATTAACATCTTACAATATACATAAAACAAAATACTTCCTCAATAAGACTGAATTCTGTTTAAGTTTGTCTCAAAGCTCATGGATGATATCCTGATTTGATTCCCTTAGATAAAATAATAAATTCTAGCCATGATTTTAAAAATGTTGAATCCATTTATTTTCAATAATTAGGATATTTATTCATGTGCTACGAAAATAATGAAACCGAATTATGCAGTTTAATGGTTCAGTGTTTTAGAAGTAAGATTAATACCACCAAAGTCAACAGCACAGACAAAAATCCCTTGTCAATGGGAAATTGTATCCATATTAACCAAACACAGCAGACATCCAAGCGGTGTCATTTTTCACCCGAACTAGTTACAGTACGTAGTGTGCTCCATTTGTAGCTAACACGTTTAACTAATAGGTCTGGCTAAAGGACAACAGCAGAGCAATTAAGTAATTACCTATCAATCTAAAATAAAATACAAGCAAGCTCATTTTTCAGGCCATTTAAATCCCCTGGTCTCTCCACCCTAAAAAGCCGCAGTAGCTTCCTTCCTTCTGCTTTACGCTCCTCATTTTCTTAGTCTGATTAATCCAGGGGCTACAGAGAAACGAAAATGAACCAAAACAAACGTAGATCTTCCACCATATTTACAAAGGTTTCAAATTGCTAATTTTGATCGCATGTTGATGAATTCAAATCACCAGGAAATTACCAGGCATGTGCACAGCACAGCTCTTTCGCATCACATCTCCAAATAAGTTCACAAGTGCACAAAGCAGCTGTGAGTACAAAACAATCGAAATAAAGCCAGAAAAACAGAAGTTAAAATTATTTAACTCCCTACTATACCAATAAAATGATTCAATTAAAATATACTTTAATATAAATTTTAAAAAGTGAGTGGCACATTTTCCATTCGCTGAGCCTTTTGTTTACAGAAGTATTTTTTTCTCATCATTTTTCATTTTATTTAATGAATGTCAATAATATAGATTATACTGTATGTAATATAAATTCACATCTTGTTCTTGACGTTATTCTTCGTCCTGTCCTAGTGAAAGAACGTGCTTTTAGTAAAGATGCCAAAGCATTTCTATACAGTAGGTTACTTATTATAGGTATTCGTTAAATCTTGTTTAAAAAAATACTTAAACTGGAAATTGCATTCTATATACAAAAAAGGCAGTAATGCTAATTAAATGATCTGATGGCAATCAAGTCAGGGTTGCAGTCTTCTTAAAAGTAAATGTACACACAGTCGGGAGCAAAGTAGAGTAAGAATGTCATTTGTTTTGTTTTTTTCATAAATACCAAAATTTATAGTGTAAACGCTCATACTAACAATTTATGCAGAAATCTGTTCCTATTCAGCTTGATAAATGAGGTCCATTGTAAGTACACATGGTAGTAATAAAATAAAAGAAAGAGTGGCTATGAGGGGAGAAAAATTTCAATCAATCAGTATTTTAAACTGGTTGAGTTACTTGTCTGATCATACACTGCGACTAGTAACTTCTGGGACAAATTTCTTTAAAAAAAAAAAAAATCACCTGAATAACTGTTACAGTTGGAGTCAGAAGGTTACATGAACATGAATGTTCTTATAACGTTAGATTTTGATTATTATTTTGAACTGGTGTTTTTAAAAGTTATTTATTTCGGACTCTCCGCACTACTGTGTTAACAAAGTTAAGCCTTTATTAGGCTTTATTATCTATTACTACACAGCAAAAATTCTTTCTTTGAATATGCCTGTTTGGGGGCAGGGTCAGGGCACAGGGTCAGCTATGATACAGCGCCCCTGGAGCAGACAGGGTTAAGGGTCTTGCTCAAGGGCTCACAATGGCTGCCTGGTGAAGCTGTGACTTGACCTGCCAACCTTCTGATCAGTAACCTGGAGCCTTAACCCGCTGAGCTCCACTGCCCCTGGGAGATGATTGTAAAATATTGACCCCAAAATAAATTCAAAATTGCGTATTAAATGTTTTTTTTTTTTTACAATTACACGTAAAAAAAAAAAAAAGAAATGATAAAAAATACTACAAACCCAATACTGTTGACATTCATGATCATGATGAGTACTGTATATGAGTAAAACATTTGTGAAAACGTTATATGAAAATACATGACTTTTTTTTATGTAAGCTTAAAAACCTGATTCTGAAATAATTCATTATAGCAGCCACAGAATTTATTAGAACTTGAACACTATATCTAAGACGAAGCGTTCTTCTCATTCTCATTTTTTTCCTACAGAGATTAAGGTAGAGTCACTGTTATGAGCCAATTCGGATTCTAATCATAAAGGACTGAAAATCTAAATGTGCATAAAACATGCATAAAGTGTGAGAAAACAGCTGAAAGACACATAATATGAGATTTATCTCCAGAGAAATCAGACATCATTACACCCCTAATATGTAACAGCACATCATGGACCATATATTTTTTTTGTAAATAATAAAAATTGATTGTGAACTTGCATGAAGTCCAACTGCCCAAATCTCACATGGTTAATGTAAGAATAAGGGGACAATAATTAGAAGACAAATTACTTTGAGGCTACAGAACAAGCCAGACGTCTGCAAGATACCCTGACAACATCTGGTACCACTTTGCTTTCCAAATTCCAGTCCGCTATCACCCGAAATACCAGAAACCTACCATCTCACAGGATAATGAAAAAATATACATTTCTTCCCTTTGAATTTGCACAAAACCTTGTCCAAAATATTGTTTTGATGACCGAGACATTCTTTTCATTGTTGTAATTGCATCTGGCAGCCTCAAACAATGCTCCTGAAAGCATGCAATATTATTTCACTTTTTATTTAAACTGTCTGTAAATAATCTCTTCTGAACTTGATACCATGTAGGGAGATGCAAGTCATCGCGTACCATTCTGATATACAAACTACCTTACTGTAATCTATTTAATCCTGATAATAAAGATAACACTAATTTCAATATTACAACTAAAATGATCATTACTAAATCAGAGGAAAACTGCAGCCATAAATTACATCATGCTACCTCATACTAATATCAATGTCCAAGCTACTACACGAGACGTTTCGCAGAAACCTGATTCCTCTTAGATGACTGTCTAGGAAAAGTGGGACTAACTAATGCCGCCAACACAAGTCCCAAACCGGACACATTTATCAAGAGAATAATGTACTTCTTTCAGTCACGGCTTATACATACAGCTGGAAAAAGGAAAAGTCTGCGTAGTAGACACATCTGGTTAATGTTGTGTCTGGTGGGAGCTATAACGCATCTGAGAGAATGCTTTAAATTTGGGGGGGGGGGGGGTTGCAAAATGTTCCAGGCTTCAACTTATACCAGTGACGGACGCGACATTATTTCAGTGGAAATTTCTTTCTTTTTAAATCTGCAGATTTCAGAAAAAATGTCCAAAAGGAACTTCCAAAGTTTCAACATAGAGTACTACTCATATCACACTGTGGTTACTCATTCTGAAAGCATCACTGCAGATGTCTGGAGTTTGACACTACGAGGCTACTAGAAATTAATAGCTTTCTGTTGAACAGGGGAAAACCATGCATGCCAGACCAACTAGAAAACTAACCCTTCATTAAAAAAAAAAACAAGCATTTTCCCCCTTAGAACAAAAACATGCCATCACACCTACAACCACCATGAATTAAATGATAAGGCACATATTACATTGGTTCACAAAATCAACACTATTACGTCTAATGAAGCAGTCGTGGCATATTCCAAAAAGCAGAAAATAGAAGAAATAAACAACTTATATAATATATCCAAGGGTTAAGTGACAAGCTGTGGAAAGCAGGACTTGTACTCATTTTGATTTGCAACACTAATAACTCAAGAAAAGATCAAGTTTTTAAAAATGTAGATTAGTGGAACTAAAAAAACCTTGAGGTGGCTCTACCCCATTTAGCACTAGACGTTCGTATTTGAGGGCTAATAAATGGGTATTTTATGTACAGATCAGTCCATAAGCATATTATATATCAGTGGTGCCCTGCTGCCCAACTAAACCACACCAGTCTATAGTTGAGCTAAAACTTTTAATAATGAAAAAAATATGTTGCAGTTCACAAACAAGTAAACGTTTGGGTGCCACAACCAAAAAATACCAGCAAAAAAATAAAATAAAATAAAAAGATGCCAAGGTCTCCGTGCATTCATGGGAAATTCATGAGGTTAAAGAAAAAACATACATCTCAAAACCTCTCCTCTACAATTACAGCTGGCGTGAGGAGGCGAGGGAACGCAGGCATTGTGGGATATGCAGCAGCTCCGGCAAACCTCCAAAAACTGTCAAGGGTAACCTTGACCAAGACGCCTGACAGCATTAGTAATGTTCACCTCCACAACTGCAGACTAGCATGAAAATTGCTGCGTTATAATGATGTTTTTCTTTACTAGCGTCTGGGAACCTAGCAATGATGAAGTAATTGACTTTCAATATTGTTATCATAATAAAAATAGTGAATATATTTCCAATTCTGTGGTTCAGAAGAGTTAATAAAAAATAAAATAAATAAATTGATTAATTAATTAAAAAACACTGTGACACATTCCCAAAAGTATAATAGTTGTCTGAAAGAGGAGAAGCTGATGTATAATAAGAAAAATGGATATTGAAAAATGTAAATGATGGATAGAGGTACTTTAAAAACAGAAAGAAAGTGGAATGGTTAGGGTTAACTCTTCCCTTGAGGCTGGGGGTAGGAGTAAAGCTGCCTCTCGTGCCAGTCGTCCATTACATATACAGCGAGCTAGTCCTGCTCTTCTCACGTTCCGTCTGCTGGGTCAGGCCTTAATGAGGGACAGCCCAGGGGGCCGCCGAAGCTGCTAGACGTGCACAGAGAGCGACTTCCAAAGGAAACAAACCCAAACCCCCTTTCTCTAAACACATTGTCCGGGAGCCCCACGATGAGCACGCGAGTGCCGCAAACATATTTGCCCACTGATGCGAATATAAAATGTCAAGCGTTTACATATTTCTCTTCAAGAAATGGGAACAGCGTTTAGAACACATTATTTGGATTGGAGGCTGAACCTGCAGCATGTGCATTTTGAGTTTTTAGGAATGGTAAGCTTCTATGGAGCATATGGATGCAGAAGCTATTTTTCTGCACAAAGCTAAGAAACATGTGAGGAACTGATCATCACTGCTATACCTGTGAATGGGTAAATGCTCCAGCTGTGGAGTTATTAGGTGCAGTTGGAGCAAAGGTCTCAGGTTGTCCCTCCAGCCAGGAGATTTTTAAGGGAGATTCCGTCAAACCGCTCTCATTTGTGCATGCCAGCTCCTGAATGAGAGCACAAATAAGTAGAGTACAAATAAGTAGGGTACAACGTGAGTACAAAATGTTAGTCTCATTAACAGCTTCATTATAATAAAATGAATGAGTTTTAAAACTAAAGTGGTTGGAAAAGAGAGAATTTTTATATACATGGTAAAAACATATTTATGTAGGGTGTGAGATTAGAACTCCTGCATGAATATATATAACAAAAAAACACAAAAAAAGAAGAAGAAAAAAAAGTTTGGATTTATTTTCTACATACAACAATACTGGATTCAAAACTATGAAATAATGCATAATGGCAATAATAACAACAGACACTTCTCAACATCCACGGTTAAAAGGATATTATTGCATAATTTGGATTTAGCATCTAGGAACAAATAAAAATCAGGAAAGACCATGGATTTAGTATGTGTCTACGTAAATGGTAGTGTGTGTGTGTGTGTGTGTGTGTGTGTGTGTGTGTGTGTGTGTGTGTGTGTGTGTGTAATCCAAGGAATCTTTATTTTTATATATATAATGAGTGCTGTCTTCAACTGTGTCAAAAATACTTCTAATAAATATTATTATAAATAAATATTTCTGACTTTTTTAAAAATATTTATTTGTTTTTTTACTTGACATATTGGTCATTTCCACTTTAGCTAACAGTTTCCAACATTTTCCACCAGTCCAACTAGTCTGCCTAGTTCTCTCGCCTGTTTGCCTGCACACTCTGCTCACCTGATAAAGTTCTAAAGCCTCAACATTCATGGCATCCACAGCAGAGGATATTTTCGACCATAACTCATTGTAACTGGGATAAAAAGCATTATTCAAAGAATATTATTGGATAATTTTGGATTTAGCATCTAGGAACAAATAAAAATCCATGGATTTAGAATATGTCCAAACTTTGAAATGGTGGTGTGTGTGTGTGTACATTTCCTTTCCTTTTACTTTTCCAAAATCATCTAGTAGAACCAATTGCAGTAATCCAAGGAAAAAAAAATTTTTTGAAACTAATGTTGTCTACAATGGTGTCAAAAATACTTCTAATAAATATTATTATAAATACAGTAAATATTTCTTTAATTTTTTTTACCTGACATATTGGTAATTTTTACTTTGGCTAACAGTTTCCTACATTTTCCACAATGTTCTTTCTAGTCTGTCTCGTTCTCTCACCTCTTTGCCTGCACACTCACTACCTGCTCACCTGATAAAGTTCTAAAGCCGCCTCAACATCCACGATATCCATAGCAGAGGAGCTCTTCTGCCATACCTCATTGTAACTGGGTCAAAAAGCATTAAAATCACTAAGCATAACGGGAATATTACAATACTGTGTTGTACTTTAATTTCAAATTTGGCCATAAAAATTTTATCCAAAAAGGACCATAAACCGTATGACATGCAGTAAAATGCTTATACAACTGTCCATGACATAAAAACTGAAAAAAATACACTAGAGATAACTTACACTACACAAAACATAATACTACAAAATTTATTAAACAAACATCCATCACTTTCCAAGTAAGCGTAAGGTAGAGAAAGAAAAATCCTACTGCAATTTGTATGGTCACCACTGTCACAGTACAGTGATTTAATCTCTATGTGCATGTTACAGAAAGTGTGTGTGTTAAACTTGAGCCAGCCCCAGGCCTCCAGTCTGCCCTGGGACCATTAAACGCCACACAAAGAGTCTGTTCTTAAAGCATGGCGGCCATGTTTTCTGGGGAAGCAACCGCACAAGGAGGCAGACCCCACAACAATCCAAGTCCCAGCATGCAACCAGACGGATCTTGACAATAACTAAAACTCTGGTCTCCATTAAACATGCTAGAATGCTCCTTTACAGCATCAGCCACATTATCTATACCCATGAACTATAAATCCATAATTGTCTACTTCAGGCACAAAAATGTGCGTAGGAGACTTTGGTATTGGTTTCAAATAATTCCTGGAATTATGTGATTAATATTAATGATAGAAGTGAGTTGCAAACAGTACTGTAAATCTCTCCAACAATGTTTTTGCCGTTAAGCAACAATTTAGTTGCAAGGCGCTGCAAAGGAACACATGCTGGTACATGTTTAATCAGACTTTAATTCCCTCTTTTGATTATTTCACGTACATGATGCCCAAAACTATGTCAGAAGTCTTTCTGCTTTGAAGTTTTTTTGATGCACAGGTTTTTGTTCTTTAGCTAATTTACACATGTAGTGCAAAAGTAAAAATAAAGGTGACCCGATAGTCAGCATTACATTAACACTTATTAACAATATTATACACCGTTAGCAAAACGAAACTTACATTTTTTAATTAGTACTTAAATAAATTAATATGAAATTTATAGGACAAATTATTTTATGACATTTAAACAACTGACATTGTTTTACAGCTTGACAGATATACAGATTTTGATTTATCCTTAATAAGCACACCAGAAACACCACACCAGTGGGGGGGACCTCAAGAGGAACCAGATTTAAAAGGGAACCCATTCTCTTCTGGATGACACCGGATACTGTGATTATAAATTATGTTTTTTCTACAACTGTAAAATGTATTGGTCAAATATGGCTTGGCCATATTGAAACACTTCTCAAACTACAAGTCAGTTTAAAAACAGTATTGAAAATACTCACCGCTGCTCTTACAGTCGCGAACTCCACCACAGCACTGCCTTTTTTCTTACTCGATACTACAATGTTCAAGATGTCACCATACTGCAAACAAAAAATAAAAAAATGTATTTGTCACATCAATCTAACTAACTAAAGTGTTAAACATTTTAAAATATTTGCTTTTTAAAAGGTTGTTTGCATGATAACAGTAAAAAATAGTTTAGACAAAATGTGTATTTTAATTTCACATCCTGTGCCAGTAATCCTTATTAGAGCTTACATATTTTAGCTAGACACCATTAATCACTATTGCATTATCTATTTCTTTTTTTTTTTTTTGTCTAGGAGAAATGGTGGGATGTTGAAAGACCATATTCTGAGAAAAAAAAATTATCTTCACCCTTTTTGCAACCTTTCTGTTTTACTAATGCATCTGTGGTTTTTTGGGTGCGTGGGCTGAAATGAAAATGGCGCAGCTCCCTGGGCCTGCCAGTAAGATTAAGGCTGGGGAGTAAAGGTTGAAGGTTTGTTATGGGTCACTCAGTAACCTCGGACCCACAGGGAGGCGTGAAGGATCGGTTTGTCTGAAGTCCATGTTCGCTTATAGTCATTAAAGAGGCACCCACTACTCGCAGCTGAAGGAAAGAACAAGCACTCAAATAACGCTGCATCAACAGATCACCTGTCATGAGCTTATTGAGTTATTACTAGAGATGTTGAGTAAGGAGAAATGGTTTCTGGGAATTTAAAACTGCTGGGAATCGATGTTCATTCGCTGGGAAAAGCGAAGTCAGGAACGCAATTGGACACTAAGGACAAGAACTTTGCCAACAGTGACAAAGGAGAAGGCTCAGAAAGGACTCATAGCTCATACATGTAACTTTTCCAAACCTTTTTCTTTCCAGAGGGAGGTAGAGCTGGTGTAACTGCAGCCAAAAAGTCCTGTTCCAAAACATACAGAGACCCTGGCCAAATGAAGACTCGAGTACATCACTTTTTTGCCAATAATAGCTGGCTGCCATCCTATCAAAACTCATTACTTAATTCGTTGTGTTTTCACATTTCTCATAATCCTTCAAGACAGCATTGGATTGTGACTTCTATATAAGAGATACAAGGAAAGTAATCATCTGTAATCGGGGATCTCGGCGTCAATTCTGCTCCAGTGAAACGGGAAGATTTTTTAGGTGCCACTGAATTGAGGTGTTATAGAACAACATGAAGTTATCAGTATGCGCTCTAATCCTGAGTTTAAGCTAAAGTGCAAACCTGCACCTCTGCCAAAAGATCTCTAAATCAGCTACGTGCTTCATCAGGGTGGTACACATGTTGCATGAGAAGAGCATATTTTCCAGCAACTCCCCTGATAGCATTAAACATACCAGCAAAGATGGCTAGCAAGAGTGGCGTGCAGCTCTTTAAGAGGGCACTTGCAGTGCCCACGGCACTTTTCGCTGCAACAAAATTTAATGATGCTCGCATAAGGGTAAGAAGTAAAAGTATTTAAACAGTTGATGTCATGCAGGCCTGAAAACCTGGGGTGCTGGACACCAGGCCTGGCTCATTAAGAAAGAGAAACAGCTTGTTCGTGTGTGAGGACGCTTTCTCACACTTGTTAAAATATGCTGCAGCAGTCGAAACCAGACTGCACTGTTTGTTTTAGCCAACCGGGTCGATACAGAAAAGTGAGCTGTATTCTGATATGAAAGCATTTCTGATGCAAGTGTGTTGGATTTGGTGATAATTTAGTGCGTCACCTTGTGAAGGAGGCTTTGAAGAACTTCCTGGGAATAACCACCGTTGTTGTCATCATCTTTTTTGCACTTCCACTTTAGCTGAGAGAGAAATGCAATAAGATGTCAAAAAACAGTGCTTCAGTTTTAGTTGAAAGAATAATAATAATAATAAAAATAAAAATAATATATAGTGAAGTTCATTTCAAATTTTCACAGAACAAAAAACTTGACTAACAGCTACTTATTTATAATGGCTCTGGATAAGGAAGTTTATGTGGTTGCGTTTAATGTGGAGTGACAACATAAAGGTCAAAGAGCTTTTTTTTTTTTTTTTTTAAGAAATCCTTTTTTATTGGACCTGACACTCAACAGGCTCTAGCATTCACAATAAACTGTTACTCTTATTTTGTAATGAAATGAAAGGAAGGGAATTGATTAAGCTAATATAAATGCCTAGAGTTCTCACAGCAGTGACTCACCTGCTAACCACTAGATATTTTAATGAAGTGCTAGCAGTCACCAGACTCATTTACAGATGTTAGTGGTGCCAGTAAGAAAGGACAGCAACTGGAGAAATCCTTTATAGATGCTAGTAACTGTAATGACTTACTGTATACGAATGTGGATGCGAGTGTTTGTGCTTTTCTAATGAATGACTACAGCATTTGCAACTGCTTCCGTTTCATTTCATTAAGGAAATGCTTCTTGAAATTAAAGCTGTGTCATTATGTTCAGGGTTTTCTTTATAACCTTTTCCTATTTTAAAAAGAAGCAGCAGACTTTAAATGATGCTCCAATTTTCAAAGGAGGACATTTTCCAGGTTAAACACTCCAAGCATTTCTCATAGTCACATGCTGGGATTCTTTGGCAACTTCTTCGGTACATTTCAGACAACCCAACCATATAGCTACAAATAAGAGCAATATTTTTTTTCCTTCCAGAACAAAAGCAAACGCCCTCACACGAAAAATAACACTACCTCACGCGAGATGGTTGGCCTCTGGGTTTTTTAGCTCATTTTTCTAAGTCTGGTGAATGATGGTTTTCATCAGAATTGCCCGCAACACACCAGAAAGGCTCGAAGTAGTGAAGCTCCCATGCAAACTGAGTAAAAGACATAAGGCTTCCTAGCTTTATGTAAAAGATATATATATATATATATATCACTCATTGCTTTTGGGATAGACCTTAAAATATCTGATTTTTTTTTCCTTTCACTTTTCCTTATGCAAATGTTCCAATTGTGATGGGATATCCTGTGCACAGCCCTGATTTAGTCATTTCACATATTTCTAAGGATTTAGTTCTGTGCTCTGCGTGGGCGATTTTAAAACATTGCCATTCAAGTCACATTAAGTGGGTTTTAATTGATATTCCTCTATATAATCTGTGTACTGTACTGTTGTTGCACCATGGCCATGGAGAAAAGACATTTTGTTCCAAGACTATGTGAAATGCAAATACACAACAGTTAGATGGGTATTAGACAATAACTTTTTCTTCATCTACAGATGTTTAAAATCAGCCTGCATGTTTTGTGGTAACATATTGATATTTGGAAATATCCATACCCTATACTGGCAAAATCCCCAGTGAAAACAAAATGATGGCAAGATGCTGCCACCACCAGGCTTCACTGCGGGTGTGGTAATCTTTGGGTGACCTGTCGTGTTTTTGCACCAAAACCAAACCTGTCTTTGCCCTAAAGGATGTCAAACTCGGTCAGTCCATAACACATTTTGACACATATTTTGGGGTGCATTTGTCAAAATACTGTTAAATTATTTTCTCAGACAAGTGGATTTGGCAGATATGTATTCCTACAGCTCATTTAATATGATCATAAGTCTCTGTTTAACCTCTTTGATATGTTTTTTTTTGAAGGCATACTTTGTTCATGGTAATGTCACTGTAACACACCTTTCTACTTGTTGATGAATGCCTTCTAAGTGATAATTTGTACAACTGTTGTTTTGAAAATACTTTTGTGGACTTCCCGTGATTGATACATTTTGATAATGAGATTGTGTGCATACATAGTAAGCTCTGAAACAAAGCTGAAAATATTTGGACTTAATCAGAATCACTTCATTCATTCATCGTGGGGCATAGAGCCTATCCCAGGAGACTTTGAGCACAAGGCGCAGTGCACCCTGGACTGGGTGCCAATCTGTCACAGCACACACACAAACACACTCACTCAATCACACACTGTGGGCAAATTTGGGAACGCCAAATAGTCCAACCTGCATGTCTTTGGTTTCCTCCAACAGTTCAGAGTATCCAGAGGAAACCCACAAAGCACAGGGAGAACTCTGCAGGTTAATTCTAATTATTTTGGAACAAGTTTGAATGTGTTTGGTTCATTCTGAGAATACCAAACGAACGGGGTGCACACTTGTACAACCACATTATTTTATTTTATTTATTTATTTATTTTGTTTCAAGTGTTGTATTTTTTTTTTCTTATTTCTTCCCTAAAATTTTATTTTGTTGGTTACTATTCCATATAAATGATGGTAAATGATCTGACATGAATTATGATGATTTTGCAACTTTATCAGGAGTGTGTAGGCACTTTAAATAAGCTTTAAAATAACAACAATGAAATAATGTAATATTAAGAGATAATGTCTGAGTGACTCGATGAAGGAAAAGAAGACCAACCTCTTACAGTTAAAAGTATCATAAAAAAATGTCATTGGCCAAACGAGTTAAAGATTTTCCTTTTCAGGAAGAGATCCTCGTGTTGAAGATAAGTATGAATTCTTTTTACCAATAAAAGAACTGTAATTCGACAGGATATGGCTGCAAGTTTAACCTTGGGTGTATATTTTTCAAATGAGCACACGGATAACACCAGAGGATAGCGCTGGGACCGGTATGAACTGTGCTGATGTGACCAATAACACGAAGCCATTAGCTAATTCTGAACCCTTTCCACTAATAAGACAAGCTGAAGCCTTTCCAAAGGCAACAGAATAGTGCTTTACTGCTCACTTTACATAGTTATAATTCTTCTGACAACCTGCCTGGAGTATTGGCTGCAGGGGAAAGCTTCATTTGAAGGGAATTTGGAGGAAACAGAAAAGAAAAGTTTAAGGTCATATACAGCCTGTCTAAGAAAGTTTGGTTTCCATAATAAACACAGGGACTATTTCAAACGTTCTGCCTTATTTGGTTTCGTTGCATGACTGCATGCTTTACAGCATCCACTGCAACAGCATCCATCCTGTGTAAAAAAATTTTGAAATAAATACTCTGCCACTCTCTAGAATGCATTAAATCAAAACATTTGCTTTAACACATTTAATTTAAGAAAAGTGCATTTGAACGGTGTGCAAAAAAAGAAGTCTAACAAAATATCTAACAATTATCTAGCAAAGTACCTTTAATTTCGGGGTCACCTTTCTGTTGTTCTGCTGCAATGATGAAAAATCTGCCATGGGGGAAAATTTGGGGAGGAAGATAGAGGTAGTGTTAGAGAGAGACAGTCAAATCGGATGTTAATAACTGAACAATTCTATATCATCCTTTAATCAAACATTTAAGTTAGGAACAAGGTCGGGGGTCATGTATCCCAAGAAGCTCTTTGGTGTGTTTTATCCTCCTTCATGCAGCAGACACATTCTCAAATTTCATTACCTAACTCCTTGCTGTGTTTAGGCCTTTGCGTCATCCTAATTCAATTATCCTGCTCTATTCATTTTTAATATTTCTAAATATTGAATAGATAAATCTTTTTTTAATCAAGTAACACATTTTATGATGCAACATTAAGTATAACAGGCTTCGTATCATGATTACAAAAAACTGCAACAGCACACAGCCATTTTTTTTTAAAACGGTAAATTGGTTTGGTTTATCGATAGCATGTGTACAAAATGTTTTGCATGCGAGTTGGATATTGCATAAGCTCCAAGTAATAATAGCCCATAAGTACCTGCATGTGTGGATTGAGCATTAAGTCTCAATTCCCTCTCTTTCTGGATCTGCTCTCGAATCAATCTCTGCTCTTCTTGCAGCTGTCTGGAGCCCTCTTCTCTCAAGCGCACAATCTACACACACACACACACACACACACACACGCAAAAGACAGAACCCAGTCAACACACCAAGGTGAGTACAAAGACAAATGTCATGTTAACATGCACCAGCACACAAATCATGCTAACATAACACATCAACGCATACTCAGTGCCATAGGAATTTCTTAAATCTGACCAAAACCGCAGTGCACTATGTACTATGCAAAACCATATGAACTGCAGTAACCCTAAACCCTATTTCTTAATATGGAACACTGCCACCTACTGTCTGTCAACAAATTAGGCCTATGCATATCTAAATTCAAACCATGCACGAGCCACAGGAGAACCCGAAATTTGACTCAACAGGAATGTAAAGAATTTCATTCATTATTGCCTTCATGAGTGTATGGCAAATTATTCTGCAGGGCAACCAGTTAGTGTTTATATAAAAAAAAAAATCTAGGTAAATGAAGAGGGGATACCAGGTGGTATACGATGGTTTTCTTTCAGCCATTAAGAGAAATAAAAAAATACTGATCAAGTATAAAGGTAGAGAAAGAAGCAAGGTAACTGAATTCTTTGTTTAGCACATGGTGGGACAATTTAGAGGGAATTATCTGCAGCAAGGACTTACTCCTTTTGCCTGAAACCAGCTTTGTTATTAGGAAAACCATGAGGCATTAGTCTCATTCCATTCTAATGATTTTAAACAGTATCAGAGCTTATGAAAGAAAGAAAGAATTCATTCATTATTTGAACAATGATGCCACTATGTAGGTAACTCAGAAGGAGTTCTATTTGATCCATCAATTAAATTAATAAATTGATGGGACTGAGGTGCCTCCGTATCATATTATACTATAACCTTTTAAAAACTTCCTCAAAAAAGAAAGAAAATATGTATTCAATACCTATCATAATATACTAGACTGATACGATTAGTAGTATTATTAGTATTAACTTATGATAGTGATGTACACATTTTTAATGGATTGTGAATCACAGTGACATACAATGATACATCAAAAAAGATATACAATGATATCAAAACTGTAAAAAGGAAATGTGAAAAATGCATTGAAACACAATAATATAAACACACAACCTCAGAAACTAGAGAAACAAAAATGTTCAAAGTATACATATACTGTAGATATATATACAAGGTATAATAGTCTTGAGCCAACCCTCATCTCTTCATATTAAATTATATAAATTAATTGAAAACAAAACAAGGAACAAATGTGTGTTCTAAGACTGTGACAGGCTGCAAAGCGCCTAAAGTTACAATTTAGCGCCTAAATTAAAATTGGTTGTTTATTAAACAACCTCAGCAGCAACCTCATTTCCCGATCATCGGCCATCATCTGCACCTGTCTCTCACTGGTTCATGCCTTACGTAAGGTAGTTCTTATGCTCGAATGACTCATAGGTCACTGTGAGGTTTAACACACAAAAAACATTCCTCTGAAACTAGTCAGGTACAGGGACAGGACTGAAATTGAGAGTGAAAATCTTGCCAAAAATGAGAGCCAAAAAAAATCCTTCAGGAAGCCTGGAGAACTATTGAGGCTCCTTGAGACTACATTAAAAAAAAAACAAGAAAGGCTGGCTCATTGGGAGCTAAATATCAAGAAATGAGGGGTGGGGCCCGGGTGGGGTAATTTTGCACAGTACATCCATCCATCCATCCATCCATCTATCTATCTATCCAGAAAGACAGACAGACAGATGTGTGAATGTGTATTTGAGTGTGTGCGTGTGGAAAATCTCAGTTCTTACTTCTTCTTCTAATGTTCGGGTGATTTTTAATTCCTCTGTTTTCTGAGATTCTGCTTCTGCTTGCCGTTCACGAGCCTCCAAGTCTGCAGGCCAATGAACATCAACAACCGAGGGGGGAAAAGAAAAGAAAAAGAAAAAAAAAACACCAGTCAATTAAACACAACCCAAAATCATCCGAACAGCAGAGTACAAAAATCTTCTGTAACTCTGTAACGCATTTTTGGCTAATTATAATTCACAACACAATCAGGCAGGTTCAGAGGACGGGGTGAGGTAGATCAAGATGATTGTTCAAGATAAAGCGAGACGAAGATGTCACCTAATTTGATCTTTTTCCTTTTGTCATCTAGCCTCCTCGTCCGCTCCTCAGCTTGTTTCTTGGCAGCGCGGACCTTGTCATAAGCAGCCTGTATAAGAACAACATATTCATCATGAAGAAACTACATTAAACTTCTCTTAAAAATTCTCAGTCTGGTATTTTTCAGGTATCCTGAGGAAGCATTCATAACAGAAATTATTGCCACACAATGTACTTAAAAACATAAC
Source organism: Clarias fuscus (assembly GCA_030347435.1). Classification (NCBI taxonomy): domain Eukaryota; kingdom Metazoa; phylum Chordata; class Actinopteri; order Siluriformes; family Clariidae; genus Clarias; species Clarias fuscus. The sequence continues at coordinate 9,714,872 of CM059216.1, forward strand.
CTTATGACTGTTAATGCAGCAGTTCCTATCACGTCAGAAATGTAAGTAAAGTTCGTATGGTATAAAGCTGCCTTGTGTCAGTGTCAGTGGGGGTGTTAGATGAGCAGTAGTTAATGTTGTTTAGACGATTTTCTTACCCTCGCCGCTGCATCAGTCAGCACCTCGAGGGCCTGGGAGAGCTGGTGGAAGAGCTCAGCTGTGTACGACAGACAACAATGAACAATCAAGTACAATTAAACACAGGCCCAGTTTACGGTTAAGTTTAAGGACAGTTGTGCCTGTGTGTCTTCTTCGCACGAAAGACAAAACCATGAAATCACCATTCAAAACATATGTTTGACTGACGGTTACCCTGGTGGAAAGCAAAAAAAAAAAAAAAAAAAAAAGGAGGACAGAGAGAGAGACAGAGAAATGCTGAAAATGGAAGGAAAAAAAGAACATAAATGGAAACATTCTGTGTGGTGAGAATATGGTAACTTGACCACGGTTCACACGTGCATGTTCACAGCTAAATGAGAGAACTTAAATAATTATAATGATCGGGTAGGCAATTTGCGAGTGGCTCATGTTAACCCACATTTGCAGCATTAAAAGAGAGCACTCAGTCTCACGAAAGCCGTTTCCTCTAATAATGGCCTGCCGCTTTTCTCACGTAAACCTGGAGGCCTATTAAGTCCTGTGGAGGGGCCAACAAGAAAGGGGTTCCACACAGACATCCCCCCCTCCCCACCGCCCGTCCTCCATCCCAGAGCCCACACTCCAACAGCACTTTAATGACCCTATTCTGGCACTATCGCCTCTAAAAAATGATGGAGATGGAGCACGCACATAAGCTAAAGCACCCCCAGAAGTACATTTTTAACATTGGACTGACTGTGTTCGTTTTAAACGATCATTAAATCACCCAATTATACTCATCTATTGCAACTGAGAAGACAAGAATTAAATGTGCTACCTTTAATTGGATTGAGGAAAAGGAAAATTGCAAAAAAAAAAAAAAAAAAGATCTTGGCAAAAGAACTACTTTGTATTGAGCAGGTTCTCTTCCTGAAGCAAGATCATGACAGAGCTGCATCTTGTTATTTATATTGAAAAGTCTCCTCTGTGTGGGGCAAAGTGTTCTGTCCTCTGAGTCAAATTACCTTGTTTAAACTTAGATTAGAATTGTTGTGCAATGCGTCAGACACTTGATTATGTATCATTTTTTTTCCTCGACTATTGGACAAGGCCTGTGAAACCAATCACTCGCATTATAACGCATATAAACTGTCGTCCTCTTGCCAGCCTCTTCCTAAATTCTCTCGAGAAGGTAAAAATGCAGCTTGTTACCACAAAAAAAAAATCCTGAAGACTTTCTTCTATCGGTAAACTTAAACCTTACCTCCTTACAAAGTACTGATACAGGTAACGTCTTCCAAAAACACAAAATAAATGCTTTGTAATAGAAAACATCGTCATGACGAATTAATTTAATTTAGTTAATTTTCTTTAATCTATGTGGTAACCTTATGTGGCTTTTCCTACAATGAATTCTATATAGGATGACGTGTATAAGATGTTAATACAAAATGATAATGTAGGCAATGAATTCATTAATACAAACCTCTGTTATGCAATACAAAAGATTGCAACATTATTAAAGTTGGACGAAATAATTGTTCTTTCAATTTGATAAACATTTGAATGTTTACAATAATGATAAAGAAAACTCATCGATGCACTTGCCAGAAAAGGCCTAAAAAACTGGTCTAAACTTTTTCCAGAGATATTTACTTGCCCAAATTGCCAACAAAAAGCATCTCTACAAAAGTGTTCCTTTACAAATTATTGATTTCTACCAGAACGCTTACATGGTGTTGTGCCAGTCCCACTAATTGCGTTAGCTCAACTAAAACTGGACTTTTAAGAAACAGGTAAACATGTTAGCTTGACTGAAATAAACTTCTGGAAGTCTAGCACACCCAGATAATAACATCTGCCTTCGAAATAACACCATAACAATGCCATCATACAGCACGTACGAAATGGATAGCGCTGTAAAGTTGACAAGCTACAAGTTTGCCACTCACTAGCTGAATTGTTTGTGACATGGTACTTTACGTCAACAACAACAACAAAAAAAAAACAGTTCCCCTGCCATGATTGTATAATGCAACAAGGCCAGTAGTCCAGTTGAATGTACCATTTTAATACATCAACTACTGTATCGTGACTAAGACTGGGCTAATAAGAGCAGTAAATTGTGAGGAGGTTGGCATTTATAAACTTTACAACTAATTATTTTATTACAGTCATTGTAAATAACACATCACCTACATAGAGAGAAATTTTTATCTTATTTAAAATGAATGGAAAGTCTTTAACATTAGGTACCATCCTTGATAGAAAGCAAGTTGGTAGTTATAGATGCTATTACAGTACATAAGAAAATGTGAAGCCTGATTTTTGCTGGGAAGTTTTGCTAACAGCTTAGAGAATCTACTAAAGGTTTTTTGAAGACTCTGATCACACTTCTGTTTATGGAGTTAAATCAGCCTTGGATGTGTTCTTTCTATAAAGTGATATATTACGCAATATGTTACTTTCTTAAGTGATATACAAACAGTTCTCTGCGAAATTACATTTTTCTGCTCAAAAGTAATGTTTTGGGGACTAATTCAATGATGCAAAAGTCAAACATCTTCATCAACATTTTTCATTTTTGTAAAATTAGGGTACCTTAGACTTTTAGTGAAATACTGAAAATATGTTTCGCATTGCTTCTGCCGCGCATCTGCATTTATAACTCTTCTCTAATACACTACGGAAAACTTTGAGGTTATTAAATATTAATCTAACCAATGATCCTTGAAAACATTTAAAAGATTTGTAAGACTTCAATTTGGTATTTTGCGATCTGTGTTAGGAGGCCGTGTAAGACATGTTTTTCTTCATTTGGTGTGACCACCCATCATGTGACATAACCAATTAGTGCAGTAATGCAATTAAAATGAGAAATGGAGCATTTAAGTGTTATGGCTGAAATATTATTCTCTAATATAATATACTGAAGTGCATAACCCAGCCATTGGGAAATGTACATCTGTGCGTTCATAGAGCTGGTCGCAAGCCCGGATTAATTAGGGAGAGTTGCATTAGGAAGGACATCCAACATAAAACATGTTTCCAATCAAATATACAGACCTAGTAATTCAGTGTGGTGACCCCGAACGACATGGCAACCAAAAGAGAGGGAGGGAAAACAGTATGTTCAATTGGATACTAGTCTTGCTTTCTTCATTAATTGTGTGGGTTTCAGAATGAAACTAAGCCTAAACATAGGACATAAATTGAGAGTGATGACATACAGAAATATATAAATAATGCTTTTTCTTTAAAATCAAAACAAATTCTGCACATTTACTGTACTTGACATGTGCATACTTGGTCAAAATTTTTAAGTATATAAAGGAAATATTTGTAAAGTAAATCACCTTCAAATTGCAAACAGATTTTTTCAGACCATGGACATTTATTGGTGTTTTATTGGCACATTTATTGGTGCACATTTTGATGCAAGTATTCACAGTAAAACAACAGGGCAAACATCTTGGGTACCCTATGGATTTTCATAGCACAGATTTCGTTTCTGGTGTTTATTTTATGACTACATTACTGAGCCAGTACAAAAACATTTTAGATTTCTCCGACATAACTTTTCCAACAAAAATGAAATGATACTGAAAATGTCAGTAAAGAAAGCAACAACTTATATAACAGACCACTCAGATGAAAAACATAATGATGGTTGCTGGATTATGCTGCTAACATTAAAAAAAAAAAAAAAAAAAGCTCACATCTACATTACTGGTAACAGAGACTGCACTACGCTGTGCTAACAGTTACACGCAACCTTCATGCCAGTGTCAGGTTGTGTTATGAATATTCCATCACTCTATTATCTGGTGAGCAGATATCCTATGGTGATTTCACTACACTGATAGATGTGCTACACTTGGTAAAAGTGCACTAAAATGGCCCTCAATTTGAAACATTCATTATTGGTAGAACAGAATAATACTAGAATAGAAGAATAGTGGAATATAATGTAAAATAATATAAATTGAATTATTGCATGACAACCACTTGTGTAAAAAATGTCCATGTAAATTCTCAGAGTCGGTTCATGGGGTGTCCGCAAGAGAACCTTGCCTCTCCCTCCCTTTTATGCCCTCTTCGTGGCTTCCCCTTGTCGTGTGAGAGCGTAAATGACATGCATCTGAGGCCGCATTCTCTGCAGACTTCTCGGTTTTCATTTCTGGGAAAGCCAGCCCCATCTCATTGGGCTCTGAACCCCTATTACCCCCTCGTTTGCTGACTTAATCAGGATTCAGCCGCGGCGTCCAGAGACCGCACGAGCCTCAATCAAAACCATGCAGCGCAGCTTCCTTGTCCAAGGTGCAGATTCACGTTTTCGAACACTGAATTACAATTCCAGGCCTGTTGAGTTACGTTCTCGGGACCGTCCCAAGGGACCGGTGGTGTGGAGATATGAGAAAAACTGCCTGGATTTGTCTGAACCACTAACCACATTAGCCACAGGCCATTGTGAGTATGATGCTGGGGTTAAAGGCAGGATTAAACTCTACCTAAATATGCTGGAATGGTTTTTAAAATAGTACAATAGCTGGAAACACACAGCTTTATAACGAGCCACATATCCTCCCTGTTGTAAGTGATCAAACATGGGCTACATTTACATTATCAGCCTGAAGAGAGTCAAATGCGATTTTTTTTACTCTAATGTGACACTGATCTGATTTTTTACTGATGTCTGCATGCACAAATCTGACGGTTTTCAGACCGGATCCAAGTCACTTTTGTATGTGGTCCCGGATCGGATATATACACAATATATTGTCATGCGACTTGATTGAGAACAGTCAGATCGAAATTCATGCTACTTTTTGCCTCTGTGCATGCGTACTTCTGAACTTCAACAAATATAGCCGACTAACTTCTTGCCATCCTCCAGAGCAAAATCCCAAGAATATTATTTCTGAAATTGTATCCATTAGTTGAAATGAACAAGTGTTCACACAAATAAGACGTGTTTTAACCCAGATGGTGCAAGCAAAGACGTATCCATGTGAGCATGTGTGGCGATTCAGGGGACAGACGCATAGAGTCAGATATAAATTATAACTATGAATCAGATCTGTCATGACATGCAAATCCGATCTGACCATAAATAAATACATAAATAAATAAATTTCAAAATCTGTGACTTTCTGCGTTTGGTTTGCCAACTAGATTTATGACTAGCTATGAAATAAATAAGAAAAAAAAGGCTACAGAAAATCCCATAAATACTTTCAAAATTAACTAGGATTTGTTATTAAATTACAGTAAACCAAATTAAAGATGATTAAGCCTTATTCCAGCCCTTTTTCCCTACTAATTTTAAGTGGGAAAAAGTTTTGTTCTATTGACACCATTTTGCACATCATTATTTTTTTTCTTTTTGTCAGAAGAATAAGATAATTACTATCTTGAAATAAGACAAAAATCCTAAAAATAATTGTAATGTGATCCTATCTATTTGGTTTATTGTAATCTAATAAACTCTCACTCACTCCTCGTGTATACCGCTTTATCCTGTATTCAGGGTCTCGGGGGGCAGGAGCCTATCCCAGGAAACTTAGGGCACAAGGCGTGGTACACCCTGGACAATCCATTGCAGGGCGCACACACTCACACTCATTCACACACTATTTTGGGAATCATTTGGGAATGCCAGTTAGCCTAATCTGCACGTCTCCATGCACACAGAGAGGGGAATTGAGCCTGACCGGAAATCGAACCCGGACCCTGGAGGTGCAAGGCGACAGTGCTAACCAGTACACCACCATGCCGCGCCAATCATATACAGTACTAGGAAATTCTAGATAAATCTGACTACACTGCCCGGTTAAAGAGCAAGATCCAAATTAAACTTTTTGACTCCAAACAATTCCACCACTCAAGCATATTTCTACTGACCAAAATAATACACTGCATTTTTGTGTCTTTTCAGTTTACTAATATAATAAGGTATTATGTTGAATACAAACTGATAAAGTCGGAGCAAAATCTGAAGCAAAATTAGTTTTACTGATCAAATAGCACCATCACATACAGTAGGGTGTCAAGACGAGAGGCTCAGGCTGAGTCAGGCAATTGACTGTGGCAATTGCTGCGTTCATGGTCAAGGATTCTCTCCAACTTCATAATTTTATTTCCAATGACAAATGAGTTGTTTTTGGCTATGGTGTATTGGCCACACACGGAACCGCTAATCATCACACTGTAGCCAACCTTGCAAAACGCCATCATCTCTTAACCACCATTCCCTACAAAATCTTCTGTTTGCATGTCATTCCGCGGCATCGTCCTCCTTTTCTTCAGCGGCAGTGCATACATTTGGAAGGTTGGCTCTTTGTAAGCATCGCCACATACTAATTAATACTAGCATTAGTTACTAATTAGTTAGCCTGAGGCTAACACTAGCTAGCAGGAGAAAAGTTGTAAAAAGGTGACTGTAGAGCTGGCAGCAGATTATCAGCCGATGTCTTTCTTTAATCTGCTTCCTTTGAAATGAGCACTGAAAGTCAGTCCAGTCTTTTTACTTACGGAACTCTCATTTTCGTTTTTGCAGAGATTCCCATGACTCAGAATAACCTGCCAAGAAGGAGCCAGCACCAAAGCTCGACCGCCTCCTTGACTCAGTCACCTTCTGCCTCGTCAGACTTGCCCTGCCTGACAGTGGCTACCTTCATCATCCTAAGACTGCACCTGTTATTCCAGCCCTCGAGCAGTTAATAAAAGGGCAATTTTTTTTTCCTTTCATCTCCAGACACCCAATGTCTACGTTTGCCCCGTTTAAAGTTTTACACCAATGTACAAGGCTCTGACAGCAGTGATATGATCTGAGGTTTCTTCAGTTGGTCTGGTCTAGGCTCAGCAAAGCAATAAACTGAAGTCAGCTGATGACCTGAATGTACTGAATGACCAGGTTATCACATCTATGGATTTGTTTTCTTCCCTCATGGAACAGGCATATTCCATGACTCAAATTGTGAAAGAGTGTTCCTGGCAGCATGAGGAAACGGATGAAATCTCAATGTGTGATCGTTTTAGTTTTTTGTCCAGGCAGTGTACATTCAAAATATGTTCACTTCTTTCTTTAAATGCACCATGCTATTTCACCTCTGTGTCTGTAGAATATTGCCATAACTACTAAAGCTACCCGGGAACAAGAGAGCTGCTCAGTTAGATGGTTGTCCAAGTTATAGACACACTGGTGAGATTAACCGGTTTCCTAACAAGCCTAACTTGGTCAGTCTCTCTAGCAACAGGACAGGCAATTTCCACACAAAGGATGAATCATAAAACTGTGCTCATACAAAATCTATGTTTATGGCTTGACACGAAATATTTTATTAATACCGCAAGCCCTCTGTTTACGTTTTATTCCAGGTCCCAATAGACCCAAGGCAGACAAAGTTGGCAATTTGTGCACTGACCTAGCAACATCTGGCCTAAGCTTGTTCCTGCTACTTCTTTGTCTGTAAAATGTATCCAAATCTTTTCTCCCATGAACATGGCAAACGCATCATGGTGAGTGAGATCATGATAAGATTTTAAAGTTGTTGTTAGTCATGCTGTTTCTGGTAAGAAAAGCACAAATCTAAAATTGTATGGCTGAGAGTTTCTATAAACAGTACAATACAACAAAAATGTAAACTTCCTGTAAAATCTAAACTTCCTGCTACAAAGGCCTCTCTGTTTAAAACGTATATAAACTACATTGCGTTTCTGATCCCACGAGTACTACAGAGCCACTGTTGAGCCAGAAAGCAAAGTCCTTAACCCTTAACTGCAAGATTGTGAAATTGGATTTCCTGATTTCCTCGTTTGGCAATTGCTTTCGGTAAAATAATCTGCAAAACGAGTAACGTTCAAATATACATATGTGCGCACACACATGTACGGGTATATCTTATACAAATAGCGCCGCTTCTTTTTCTTTTGAGTTTTTGAGCGATTGGTGCAATATCGCCACTTACTGGACTGGATTGTGGCAGATTATCACTAAAATATTACATTTACATAATTAACAACACAAGTTACAAGTTAGTGGATTTTAATACTTGTCGGAAATATAGCTGCTTAAGATAAATCAGTAAACATTAATGCTACTGAATCAGATCAATTTGAAAATCACAATGCCAAATAATCCCAAAAAATCAAAAGACTACCTAGGATTCAGAGCTCTAGTAATGCATGATTTTGGATTTGCACTGCAGCAGCGCTATGAATCACTGATTGAAATTTTTTACTGAATGTTTGTTTCTGTCAATATTGTGGGCTGGAGTGAATTTTACACTAGCTTTAAATAGTGATGGTCAATTCAAATTGTTTAAATGTGATTTCAGAGAATGTTCAAGGTTTTTTTTCCCCCTTGTACACAATTTAAAAGTTTAATGATTTATTAAATGTATTCCCACTGCTCATAATTTTTTTACTTGAAAATCAAGAGCAGCATTTAAACAATACAAACTAACTTTAAATACAAGAGTTGAAAATTTAACTGAGCAAAACGTATCCCCGTCATCTGCCATAATTATTATTTCTAGTCAAATTGTTGCGTTCCGATTGACCTGAAGTACCCTGCGGAGTATACTTCACAGGCTGTTCAGTCATGTGTGATTCCAAACTGCAGTTTTGTCGAGGGACAAAAGTATGAAAAAATGCGTTTCTGTTGCAGAAGCAATGCACAGCACAAAATCGTTTATAGTATGAGACCGACCGGTTTCTCTTTATAAAAAACGATTTTGGAGTCACTATGACAATAAGTGAATCGCCACACAAACAAAAGGGGGAAAACACTCATTCATAACTGACTCAAGGTTTTTGACAATTTCAACAGGGAAGAGATTATTCTGTGCAAGAAGAACAACTTACTGAGTCGTGCCAAATGGCAACTGAGGTATTCAGATCAACAAGTGCAAATAATGTTTAAAAATCCTTCATCTCTTATTTAAAATAACTATTTTTGCATCATCTGCTATAGATTTACTTTGTGCCACATAGTGCTGTTATTACTCCTGCACTACTTGTTGTGCATAGATGCCCATGGTTTTTTAGGAAAGAAAGGCATGCGCTTTTATGTGCATTTGTTACGAGTTCAGGAAATTACAACCAGTTTGTCACCGTTTACAAGTTTGTACAAGTTTATATGGTTGTTGTTAGTCTTCCAGCTGCTCCCATCGAGGGGTCGCCACAGCGAACCATCCGATCTGCACACAACTTGGCACAGGTTTTACACCAGATGCCCTCCCACATGCAACTCTCCCATTTTATCTGGGCTTGGAACCGACAATTGGTCTACAACTTAAATTAATAAAAATGTAAAAGATAGCTCTTTTTTTTAAGGTTTTGTTACAATTCTAAACAAATTTTGCTCCTACCACACAGGATGCTTTATTTAGAGCACTTATAGGACTGTAGAGGAAAAGCAACATTTTACCACCTCAAATGCAAACATATAGAAATTGTTTATAGAAAAAATTATAAGGGAAAAAAAATATATATATACATAACGGAACGCATCCCCCCCGCCCCCCATTTCTAATGAATACGCAGGTATATAGCTGTGTATAATATAAGTGTCCAATGTGTGTATGCGAATGTGTAAATGCAAAACGGACTCACCAGCCTTTGGATTATCCGGGTTCTTGTCTGGATGGCAGGTTAAAGCTCTTTGTCTGTACGCTTTCTTGATCTAAAAAAAAAAATCAAATCAAATAAATAATTATTTTGCAGGCCACGACTGTGGTTACAAAAGTACACTGTACTTATTCATGATTTCAACAAAACACTTCCAGGTACACACGTGGACAAAATTGTTGGTACCCTTCGGTCAATGAAAGAAAAACTCACAATGGTCACATAAATAACTTTAATCTGACAAAAGTAATAATTTAAAAAAATTCTATGAATGTTAACCAATGAAATTCAGACATTGCTTTTCAACCATGCTTCAACGGAATTATAAAAAATATACTCATGGAACAGGCCTGGACAAAAATGATGGTACCCCTAGAAAATACTGAAAATAATGTGACCAAAGGGACATGTTAATTCAAGGTGTGTCCACTAATTAGCATCACAGGTGTCTACAATCTTGGAATCAGTCAGTGGGCCTATATATAGGGCTCCAGGTAGTCACTGTGTTGTTTGGTGACATGGTATGTACCACACTCAACATGGACCAGAGGAAGCGAAGGAAAGAGTTGTCTCAGGAGATTCGAAAGAAAATTATAGACAAGCATGTTAAAGGTAAAGGCTATAAGACCATTTCCAAGCAGCTAGATGTTCCTGTGACTACAGTTGCACATATTATTCAGAAATTTAAGATCCATGGGACTGTAGCCAACCTCCCTGGACGTGGCCGCAGGATTAAAATTGATGACAAATCAAAGAGACGGATAATCCAAATGGTAACAAAAGAGCCCAGAAAGACTAAAGAGATCCATGCTCAAGGAACATCAGTGTCAGATCGCACCATCCGTCGTTGTTTGAGCCAAAGTGGACTACATGGGAGACGACCAAGGAGGACACCATTGTTGAAAACAAATCATAAAAAAGCCAGACTGGACTATGCCAAACTACATGTTAACAAGCCACAAAGCTTCTGGGAGAATGTCCTATGGACAGATGAGACAAAAATGGAACTTTTTGCCAAGGCACATCAGCTCTATGTTCACAGACGGAAAAATGAAGCATATCAAGAAAAGAACACTGTCCCTACTGTGAAACATGGAGGAGGCTCTGTTATGTTCTGGGGCTGCTTTGCTGCATCTGGCACAGGGTGTCTTGAATCTGTGCAGGGTACAATGAAATCTCAAGACTATCAAGGGATTCTAGAGAAATGTGCTGGCCAGTGTCAGAAAGCTGGGTCTCAGTCGCAGGTCATGGGTCTTGCAACAGAACAATGACCCAAAACACACAGCTAAAAACACCCAAGAATGGCTAAGAGGAAAACATTGGACTATTCTAAAGTGGCCTTCTATGAGCCCAGACCTCAATCCTATTGAGCATCTTTGGAAGGAACTGAAACATGCTGTCTGGAAAAGGCACCCTTCAAACCGGAAACAACTGGAGCAGCTTGCTCATGAGGAGTGGGCCAAAATACCTGCAGAGAGGTGCAGAAGCCTCATTGACAGTTACAGGAATCATTTGATTGCAGTGATCGCCTCAAAAGGTTGTGCAACAAACTATTAAGTTAGGGGTACCATCATTTTTGTCCAGGCCTGTTCCATGAGTTCATTTTTAAAAATAATTCTGTTGAAGCATGGTTGAAAAGCAATGTCTGACTTTCATTGGTTAACATTCATAGAATTCTTATTTATTATTACTTTTGTCAGATTAAAGTTATTTCTGTGACCATTGTGAGTTTTTCTTTCATTGACCGAAGGGTACCAACAATTTTGTCTACGTGTGTATTCTCCTTCAAAAAACACAAATTGTACTCCACACCCTTTGACTCTGAATAGTATCGTTCAACTATGTTTTTTAGAAAACTGAGAGAGTGCTTTACTTGGGACCGGTCCAAGCCACTGTATGCTTCTTGGCGAATAAGATCATGATAAAATTTCAGACTCTATTGTTATTCATGTCGTTACTGGCAAGAACAGCGCAAATCTAAAATGTATAAGGGGGAGGAATCACGGAATGGGGTGACGGTCCCAGGAAAACACAATATAAAAGATTCTCGAAATTAAGAAAAAAAATAAGGTGGCAATAACGGTTCACCGCAAGTTTATGATGGCATGAGCCTGCTGAATGTTTCTACACTTCATACTAAACCTCAAAGGATGCAAGTTAAAGTGGATTTGACAAGAACACATTATTATACTTTCTCACATATATTTTTGTTTAACTGTCCTTGTGAGGACTTGTCATTGTTTTATTACGTAATGCATCCAATTAAATCCATGCCTATTGCTAAATCTACCCTTAACTTTAACCCCAGCTTCGAAAAAGGAAAGATTTTTTAATAAAATTTGAAAAAGCCCTTTTTTTTTTTTCCTCTTGGGGCTAGTTGACTGTCCCCACAATGTCAAAAATCTCTAGATTTCTATTCTTATGGGGACTTTTGGCTGGTCTAGCTATACAAGCTATAAACACATGCACACAAATATAAGCCATTCATAATTTAGGCTTTTTGACAACAGTTTAAATAAACCAGACGGAGTATTGAGACTATTATAATTTTTGGAAATGTCCTCGAGTCTCTTTTCATGCACATGATAAGGAACTTTTTCTACACATTACGGGCTGGAACCTGGAGTCGAGCTTTTAAAGTCAAAAAGCTGTTATGCTAAAGAGCGGATCAAACTCTGCAGTGAACCTCCAGTAGTTTTAAACTATTTAGCCTGCACGTATCATCCAATTGTTTGTGACGTTAATGACAATATGCTTTTGATTAAACCGCTTTGACTGCTAGGGAGAAGAGGGTGAAGCGAGCTAAGAACAAAATCAGTAGAGGAAAAGTAGGATTCAGAGTGACACTTCAGTTCAGAAACGTTCTTCAATTAGCTCCGACTGAAGGAAAGGCTTGATGGCCGAAAGATGCGCTGCACTACAAAAGCAAACAGAGAGTAAAAACACTACTGAACATTATCCTAAGACAAAAAAAAACAAACGATTGTGACAACAAAACAAAACAAGTAACAGGCCGGTCACTTTCTCTGATCGCACGAAGAAACATCTGCATTGCGGTTTCGCTAAATGTTGTTGGATTTGGGGTTTTTGTTGTGTTAATGTTGCTTGTTGTTGGACTTGTGTATTTGGATTTGTGTTATTCGTCTTTCAGCATCTGTAAACAAGAAAGACGTAGCAACAGTATGTGTGTGTGTGATTGAACAGTTAAGAATGAGCTGAATAAATAGGAGTTTTGTGTACAGCCTTCATCCATTTCTTGCTGTCAGTTTTTTTCTTTCCTTTTTATTTTAAGCGTACCTAAGCCCTGATTATCCAGAAGTATTTTTATGCTCTTTTGTCCTTTTCTGTTCACACAAATGGGCAGTTTTTCTTTCATAGAATCATGAAGGGTTCCAAAAACGTGAATTGTATTTACCAGTGAACTTATATTTGTCTTAAATGCTGAATCTGTATCATATTTAACATATTTTACTGACATGACGTCAATGGGGTTAGCTCTGCAATCATTATCCTAACCCACCAGTGTTACTTTGCAGTAGACATGTGTGCATGTGACTGAAAATCAGCATACTAAAAAAAGAAATCGATTCTTTTGACTGGCGATACACGTTGCCATACTGACTCAAAATGGAAAAAAGAAATATTTTTGTGTTTATAATAGAGAGGAATCTGGCGATCAGCCAGTGACGAGAATTGGCTGCTTTTCAGTTTGATTAGCCGTGACCGGTGATCAGCCTTGAATATAAACGATTCTGAAACCGAGTGGTACAACAGAAACGCATTTTTTTTTTGGTGTTATGAAAAAAATTGCACACGTTAAAAGTCTCCATTCTGCCTTTCTTTCCAAACTCAGTGAATTACGCTCACTCAATCATTACACACACTTACACCAGTGTCAAACCACAACGGGCGGTAATTAGTTGCAAATCGCATTCATTAGAAGCCCTGAGTTCCTGCATTAGAAGCAGTACGACCCCAAGCGCTTGCAGCCACTTAAACTGTACACTTACTGTCACTTACTGTCAAGTTGAGTCGTTTCTTTATAATCCTACAGGTGGCGCACTCTGAACAATTAACACATTTTCATCCTGTGTGGTAGGAATGAATTATTTGCCTAGTTTGCTTAGAAATAATAATTATGGTGGGTTAAAAAGATATGTGCTGCTCAGTTAAATGCTAAACTCTCGTATTTGAAGTTATTTTGTGTTGTTTACATTTAATGGATCATGAAACAAAGTATAAAATTGTTATATTGAATCAAGATATTTATAAAATGGGAATTACTGTATCGCAATTTTAATTGAATGTGCACCTGGGTATCGTCACTGGTGATTCTCATCCCTACCACCCACTGACTTTCTGTTGCGAGTAGCACTTAAACATTCTGGAAAAGGAAAAACAACTATGCTGGAGAACTGAGGACCCCCCACAATCGCCCTCCCACCCCAACCCACTTCCCCCCAAGTCTGACGTGAGCAAACACACGTGTGCCTTTATCCTAATAATCCAACAAGACATGGTTCAGTTGTTTGGCTTTCCGAAACTAAACATCATTATCGTTTGTTGGCCTTGACCTGGGGATTTAGATCACTCCATCAGAGACAGACTCCCCTTACTTCCATACATATATATGTACTCTTTACCTTGTATTTAATCTGCCATAATTTTGCGTTCTCCGGGTGGTGGGGGCTGTGTTAGCCAAGGAAAAACATAGCTTTTCCCATGAGGCATGATCCATATCAGAGTTTAAGCTCTCTGACTTTTTAGATAAGGTTCAAAAAGACAACACAGCCCATAAGTGTACTCTGGGTTCGAATTAAAACCCATAGGACGGGAGGGTTAATTTGATTTCCTGTCAGCTTGAGCCTCCAGAGTTTAGTTTTTTTAACATTGAGTTTCTGAGCACTAAGTGATCGGCACAGTGCTCAAGTGAAAGGAAGGTACAATACTGGTAAATGTCCATGTTGCCTGGAAGACATTCACCAGTTCTTCATATATAGAGATGAGAATCAAAATTCCAGGAAACTTCTGCCCAATTCGTAAATTGATTAATTCAGTACCATACAAACTTGTAATATGTGTTTGCACACAGTACAGTAAAGGCCAGTGTTAACTCTTGTATTCTTCAACAAGCTGACAGCAAAATGCTTACATTGTTTCCAACTATTCAGCTACATTTCTTATAAGTTTTGGACTACTAAACTCTCCTAAAAGTATCTAATTAGCAATATTCTGGATCACATTACAGACCAGTTGGTTGATTCACCAACCAACAATAAACTAAAAAGAAGTAGTGCTAATCTCACAAAACATGATTTTTGCAGATAAAAGCTGTATTTTCTGCTAAACTTGTAGTATATTTTCAAGAAATTAGACAATTTAACCATTTCTAAAGTTTCTAAACTGTGACTCAATTCTGAATCAAAAATCAACTCATCAATTAAATTATCAGAAACAAAAGATTGATTACATTTTATCATCATTTAGGCATTTTGGCAGACGCCCTTATCCAGAGCGACTTAAATTTTTACCTCATTATACATCTGAGCAGTTGAGGGTTAAGGACCTTGCTCAAGGGCCCAACAGGGACAACATGGTGGTTGTGAGATTTGAATACGAGACCTTCCGAACCGTAGTCCAATGCCGTAAGCACTGAGCTACCCTGACCCCTGATAACTGATCAAATCGCACAGCTGTAACTTTATTTAAAAATCCATAAAAGGTTCAACACGTGTACTCAGAATTACATAAACATGATTTAAAATATCCTAAAAAAAAATGTTTTAAATTGAGGTGTTGTGCTACTGCACTCATGCAACTTCACTGCATCTTGCTTGGCATGGATGCCACAAGATATTGCCTGAATAAGTGTTTTGGGGTGGCACAAGATGAGTAATAGAACAAGATGTTTTTTTGGAATTTTGCCGGTCTGTTTGTTTGTGCACGCAATATAAACAAATTTTAAAGGGGTTTTCACAGGTGTAATTGGTGACCTTGAGGATGGAAGATATGCTACTTTGAAATTTAAATAGAAAACACCCTTATATCATTAAAACAATTTTTCATTAATTAATAAATTTTTTTTAATTCACCTTGAAAAAGGTCTTTAGGTCATCTCAAAATTCAACAGACGTTGCTGTACATTTTTAAATATGCGCTTATGAGTGTGCAATTGAAATCTACTTGATAAACACGATCTTACACCTTCATTCTGCGCACTTCACGGTAACACAAAAAAAAAAATTCATTCCGAAATGAATGACAGATGACACTGTACAGTCGTGGCCAAATGTTTTGAGAATGACACAAATATTAGTTTTCACAAAGTTTGCTGCTAAACTGCTTTTAGATCTTTGTTTCAGTTGTTTCTATGATGTACTGAAATATAATTACAAGCACTTCATACGTTTCAAAGGCTTTTATCGACAATTACATGACATTTATGCAAAGAGTCAGTATTTGCAGTGTTGGCCCTTCTTTTTCAGGACCTCTGCAATTCGACTGGGCTGCTCTCAATCAACTTCTGGGCCAAATCCTGACTGATAGCAACCCATTCTTTCATTATCACTTCTTGGAGTTTGTCAGAATTAGTGGGTTTTTCTTTGTCCACCTGCCTCTTGAGGATTGACCACAAGTTCTCAATGGGATTAAGATCTGGGGAGTTTCCAGGCCATGGACCCAAAATTTCAACGTTTTGGTCCCCGAGCCACTTATCACTTTTGCCTTATGGCACGGTGCTCCATCGTGCTGGAAAATGCATTGTTCTTCACCAAACTGTTGTTGGATTGTTGGAAGAAGTTGCTGTTGGAGGGTGTTTTGGAACCATTCTTTATTCATGGCTGTGTTTTTGGGCAAAATTGTGAGTGAGCCCACTCCCTTGGATGAGAATCAACCCCACACATGAATGGTCTCAGGATGCTTTACTGTTGGCATGACACAGGACTGATGGTAGCGCTCACCTTTTCTTCTCCGGACAAGCCTTTTTCCAGATGCCCCAAACAATCGGAAAGAGGCTTCATCCGAGAATATGACTTTGCCCCAGTCCTCAGCAGTCCATTCGCCATACTTTTTGCAGAAGATCAATCTGTCCCTGATGTTTTTTTGGAGAGAAGTGTCTTCTTTGCTGCCCTTCTTGACACCAGGCGATCTTACAAAAGTCTTCGCCTCACTGTGTGTGCAGATGCGCTCACACCTGCCTGCTGCCATTCCTGAGCAAGCTCTGCACTGGTGGCACTCCGATCCCGCAGCTGAGAACGTTCTTGAACTCCCGGAAGCCTTCTTAACAAGAATTTAACCTCTTTCCTTGAAGTTCTTGATGATCCTATAAGTTGTTGATTTAGGTGCAATCTTAGTAGCCACAATACCCTTGCCTGTGAAGCCATTTTTTTGCACCGCAATGATGGCTGCACGAGTTTCTTTGCAGGTCACCATGGTTAACAATGAAAGAACAATGATTTCAAGCATCACCCTACTTTTAACATGTCAAGTCTGCCATTCTAACCCAATCAGCCTGACATAATGATCTCCAGCCTTGTGCTCATCAACATTCTCACCTGAGTTAACAAGACGATTACTGAAATGATCTCAGCAGGTCCTTTAAAGGCAGCAATGAAATGCAGTGGAAAGTTTTTTTTTCGGGATTAAGTTAATTGTCATGGCAAAGAAGGACTATGCAATTCATCTGATCACTCTTCATAACATTCTGGAGTATATGCAAATTGCTATTATAAAAACTTAAGCAGCAACTTTTCCAATTTCCAATATTTATGTAATTCCCAAAACTTTTGGCCATGACTGTACATTTTTTTAAATGCATGTGCAATTAAATTCCATGTGAACAAAGTTGCAGGCACATCTAGTGTATAAATATATAAACAAATTCTGTTTGTGGCTTTGTGTGTTTGTGCAGGTAGTCCCATCACAGGCGTGTCACAGGTGCATTTTGTGTCTGAATGTAACAATAGGCTTCTTTTATGTCTTCGGCAGCTTACATTTTTTTTATGATATACTGTGAGCGTCTCACAGGCGTTCCTCACTGAATTGAACAAGGGGGAAAACAGCGGAGTACATGAGGCTGAGCTCAAAGCTACTGAAAACCCCGGATTAGACTGCAGAATCCCTACAGCAACGGCGCGCATGACAGGCAGAAGTACAGGCTGCTGAAATATTGGAGCTGCATGAGGAGCGGCAGCGAGTTGACCGTGTACTCCATCTGCAGGTAATGGTAGAATGTAGGGATCTGTCGTGGGCGGAACCGCAAGTACCCATTACAGTGGATTACGAGTAACGAGGTTTGCAAATGTTCCGCAAGACGAGCAAAGATTTTTAATAACTTTTGACTTGAAAAAAGAGCAAGTCTTAGAATACCGAGTATCATGTAGCACATATGCGCTTCTTGTTTTGACGCTGAGCGTCACGTGATCACTACTGAGTCAATGGTTTTTCTCCTCTTGCGCTGGGGAATTGTGGGTAATCAGCTCCCCTGATGGGTCTTAGTGTGCGTTTCTTACTGGTATAATCAACATCCGTGCGCACGTGTACTGTTTACTATAAGACTGTGACCACGCGTGTGTACGTAAAACATTTTATTTTGTGTCTGTATGTGTGTGTGTACAGTGTGCGTGTACTGTTTATTATAACACGTGGTGCGCATGTAAGGCAAAAGCAAGTCTCATTAGAGAGTTAAAGATCCATTTTCTCTGTATCAGCCTGCACTTTGTGTCTGTGTGCGCGCGTCATTGGATGCCGTGCTTCTTCTCTCTCTCACTCACTCACACAGACCCCTCCTCCTTTCGCCTTCACGCACACACGCACAGAAACACTGCACTATCGCGATTCTTTTCAAAGGTAAAATGCAGGTTAATTTGTTTTATTTTTACAGCATTGAGTCAGTTAGTGTGTCGCTCAATTGAGTGTCATTAAAGAGATTTCTTGTTTACTTTTCCAATAAAACAGAGTTTCCGTTGTGTATGCGCATGTGTGCGAAACTCACATGTAAGTAGAGGAAGGGTAACTGTGTAAGACGAGAAGAGGGAAAGGGGAGGGGCTCCTTACTTTAGCTTCATACACACAAACACATACACACAGCGCTTGCCCGCACAAACGGAAACCCTTATCTGTCTGGATTTATTTTTACTTTTTTTAAGGTAAAGTGCAGGTTAATTTGTTTTATTTTTACTTTATATTTTGTATAAATTATTTTTATTGTATTTAATTTTTTTTTTGCTGTGGAACGATTAATTTGAGCTTCCATTATTTCTTATGGAAAAATTCGATTTGGTTTACGAGTGTTTTGAAATATGAGCCCACTTCCAGAACAAATTATTTTCATAATCCAAGGTTCCACTGTATTACTAAATAATAGGAAACTCCTTAGCAGAAGGTACCTCATGTGGAGGAGTTGCAGCCTTATTGCCTTAAGGTTGTTGGTGGGACACCGAACTCAGAGGACCATGTGGTGTTTGACTGGCCTATATTTTTCTCAGATTTCCCCTGTGGGTTTTTATTATGCACCTAACTCTAAACCATTTGGATGTTCAGATTTTTTGTTATAGAGTTTAAATTGATCACCTATATACTGTAATGATTGTGTGACAGTAAATTCATTATAATTTAATAATGCTCAATGTTTTGATCAAATGCAGTGCTTTATTATTTGCTGCATCAAACAGGCATAATATTGAAACACCGTTGCAAGAAATGTAGAAATTTACAAAAATTATTACTTATTAAAAAAAAAGGAATATGTTATGTACAAGTATTACTCATGTACAGTAATTATTTATATAAATTATTTGTTTAAGTATTCAGTAAACTTTAAAATGCTGTGTAACTTATGTCGTGGATTGTACGACATAAGTCCCATACAAAGCGTTAATGGTTTTCTCCACAGTCCAGTCAAGAAGATGTCAGTAATCCATCAACACTTTCATAAATTCTTAAATTTTGGTCAAGTTAATCTTTGTATGTTGAGCGTAAATCAATAACTAACCCTTCAATTCACTTAATCAAATTGGATAATTGATTAAATCGCATAGCTCTAATGATATAGCACAGGTGATATTTCTCAAATGAAGGTAATATACTGTAAAGGGGACTTAACAAAAAGAGGAAAACTGTTACTTTTAATGACATGATTGGATTTAACAAGTATGAAATTTTGACCACCATAACCAGCTGTATTTCGTTGCCATACAGTTGATCATGCACAGAATACAAAAGACAATATTGTACAGGGCTAATTAACAAAAGACAATATTGTACAGGGCGGATTATCAAAATGGAAATGTATGAAATCTGATTTACATTTAACTGCTTCTCAATCCATTATTAAATAATAGATTTCATATGTTGCCCTCTGCATTGTGTGATTAATTGCTGCACTGAATGTATTTTTATAGCATGAGACATTGTGCTGTAGCAAAAAAAAGTGATGAGAATCACTGCTCTACATCATTCTGGTCATGAGCCAGGCACGCAAGCTTTCTAATGTTGACTTTGAGTAGGCATAAGGCTATAGTGGTTCAAGAACGCCCCCTGTGGACGTAAAAGCAAACAAGCACTGACCGCTTCATGTAGTTAACGCAGCTGATCTTGACTAATAATGCAGTTCGGGCCTAAACGTTGTGTAAACACATGACTTGGGATAAGGTAAAATGTTAAATATGAGACAACAGATGAGAATTCCAGCTTTCATTTCTATGTATAAATATCTAGAAGTGCTAAGCAGCAGCATTTTTTTCTAACAATCAAAAATATTGGAACACATTCCTGACACGTGTTTCTTGCTGGCTGTGTGAGATGCAACAAATATAAGTTTCAATTTTTATCTTGAAAAGTAATTGGCACAATGTGTGAACATGTAATATGAATAAAAACAAATAAAATGATCCTCTTGTGTGTGCCTGTTTGTTCATCTGCTTTTATAAGACATGATGGAGGTCTTAGCTGCCGAAAATACAAAACAGTCCCGCGCCTTGGTACTGGGGTGGTATGTTATATTTTAAATCACTTTTATAGTAAAGTTTGAAAGCTCCAACAAGTAAACTTTAACTTATTTGTATATGTTCTGATGGAAGATGTACTGTATGTATATACACTACCAGACAAATGTTTGGACATACCTTCTAATTCCATGGTCTTTCCTGATTTTTTATTTCTTTCTATAAAATAAGTGTTTTGAGTCAGTTTCATTGTGGTGCTTGATAAAGACGGATGAAGAAAATCAATTACTTATGAATTGCAATTCTGTTGTTTGGTGATTCATATATCGCCACACAGACTCCCAAACTGATTTATTTTTTAACTATTTTTACATTTATAATAGAGAAGAACCGGTCGATCAGCCAGTGAACAGAATTAGCTGGTTTTCAGTTTAATTGGCTGCAACAGCCTCAGATATGAACAATCTGTACTGAGCACAGACGCTTTCAAGTAACGCAACATGGTGCAGCGGAAACACATTTTGTGTCATTATATTATCAAAAATCTTACATGTTAAAAAACTCTGATCTACCCTTCTCTCCAAATCCTGAGAGTGACTTATTCTCAAAACTCACTCATTACACACACACGTACACCAGTCTCAAAACAACCGTCAACACAAATTAGCCCAGGGTGCCTGCATTAGAAGCCACACACGCCAGTGTGCTTGCAGCCACTCAACCGACACGCTCACTGTTGAGTTGAGTTTAGAGACTTTGGAGTAACGTTGTTGTTTCTTTATAATCCTACAGGTGGTGCACTCTGAACTATTTACACATTTTCATCCTGTGTGGTAAGAGTAAATCAGTTGCTAAGTTTGTTTGGAAATAATAATTATGCCAAATGACAGAGATACATGCTGCTCAGTAGCAATGTTAAACTCTTGTATTTGAAGTTAGTTTGTATTGTGTTAATGCTGCACTCGGTTTTCAAGTAAGAAACCTGAGGTTAGAAAGAACAGGCTACATTTAGTTACTCATTAAACTTTTTAAATGTTTAAAATTGTAACAAAATCAGAGAAAAACTGTAATGATCGAATCGGGATTTTATAAAACAGTGATGCTTAGAAAATCGCAATTGTTACCGAATCGTTACCTAGATATCGTGATAATATTGTATCGGCAGGTGACTGGTGATTCCCATCATGGTGCTTGATAGGTTTTGCAAATACACTTGACAAAACTGTTCTTGCCAGAATTATTCCAGAACAGCTGACTTTCGTGTCGTATAATAACAACTGACTGTTGTTACTTAATTTCTTAATTCAATACGTGTTATCTCATAGTTAAGAAAAATCCAGTATCGTTCTAGAATGTAGAAAATAAATCAGAAAGCCGGTCAGCACACTCAGTGCTACAGCTAAGGCTAACATCAACCCCAGCCTTAATATTCACGTCTGACTTTTGTACTGCACCTCTTTCTCTGTCGCTGATCCTTCAACTCCCAGCAAAGCATACAGGTCCATCTGTAAAATTTCTTTCATAGAAGCCATTTTTAAATAACGTAATTAAAACGTTAATAAATGTAAACCTATTTTTTAAAATTGTAGCACAAAATACACTCTTCCGGTTTGTTCACTTCCGGTACAAAATAAAAGCCTTTTTTTTTTAAAGAAAAAAAAAGCCACCTAGTAGGCGGTAAATCATTACGGCATATCTGCGTTTCACGTGATCACGTGACAAGTGAAATTACGTCGTGAATTTTTTTCACGTAACGTGACTTTCGTCACGTTATACGTGAATAATAATAAATAAATTATTAATTTTCGTCACGTTATACGTGAATAATAAATAAATAAATAACGTGAAAAAAATTCACGACGTAATTTCACTTGTTTAATAATTATAATAATAGAATAATAAATATTATTTATTTATTTATTTATTTATTATTATTATTATTATTATTATTATTAACCTTGAGGGTCCCCAGTTTGATCCTGCGCTCAGGTTAATGTCTTTGCTGAGTTTTTGGGATTCTGTTCATGTTTTTTTTTTTTTTTTACAGTTTCCTTATGCCCACATGGGTTTGTCTAGGGTTCTTCGCTTCTCTTCCACCTCACAAAAACATGCCGATATTTTGCCAAGGGGTTAGCATTGTTGCTTTTTTCAGGGCCGATAGTTTGTATGTTCTCCCCGTGTTTGATGGGTTTCCTCTGGGTACTCCTGTTTCCTCCCTCACACAAAGACATGCAGATTATTCCGCATTCCCAAATTGCCCATTGTGCGTGTGCCCTGCGATGGATTGGCTCCTCATCCAGGGTGTACCCCACCTCATGTCCAAACCCTCCACCACCAACCCTCTACACGGGATAAGAGTGTGGATGAATTTGCCCCTTGATGTGTATGAGTATGTGTGCGCATGGTATGATGGAATATTGGCCATGCCTGGATGTTGGTTACTATCAGCTAATAATAATACTAGCAGTGGTAGTAGCAGTTGATAATGATAATGAAATGTAGTATGCTAGTGTAAATACTCACTCACCTACTCACTCATCATCTATACCTCTTAATTCTGTATTCAGGGGGGGCCTGGAGCCTAACCCAGGAGACTTAGGGCACAAGGCTGTGTACACCCTGGACAGGGTGCCAATCCATTACAGGGCACACACATACACATGTATTATTCACACACTACGGCCGATTTGGGAATGGCAATTAACCTAACCTACAATTCTTTGAATTGTGGGAGGAAACTGGAGTACCTGGAGAAACCTTCCACCAAGGAAGAACATGCAAACAGAGACGGGAATTGAACCCGGACCCTGGAGGTGCAAGGCGACAGTGCTAACCACTACACCACTGTGCCGCCTCCTAGTGTAAACAGTAGTAATGAAATAGGGAGGTCATCGCTGGTGTAAAGTGCCATTACAGCAAGTGCCCAGTAGATAGCACCATTTACTTAATCTGACCTTGCTCACAGTCAAACAGAGTCTATCAGGAGAAGCTGAAAGAAGGAGAAGAACACCCTCTCCCAATACACTCAATTCATTTCATGGTAAGGATGACCAGCATGCTGCATATGTGGGGCAATTTAATTGTTCCATCATCTCAATGCAAATGCACCCAGTATAAATGGTCCAGAGTTTTTAGAGAACATACTGTACATGAAGAAACAGCGTCATCAAAAAAAAAAAAAAAACAAGGAGCACTCAAAACAAGCCTTAAAGCCTTGAAAATTAACAATCGTGGATTGGTTATTTTAAAAAATAAATAAATGTTGAATATGTATTTCATAGAGCATCATTATACATATCATTAAGAAATATAAGAAAAATAATCAATTATATGGCACAACTGCATTCTGCCATCTACTAAAAGTCAATGACATGGTAAAGAAGGGATTAGTTAGAAAAGTAACCTGAATACATGACGATATGTTTTTCTACATTGTAAAATAATGCTGAAGGCTTCCCAAATATTCAATAATCTTTACTGAACAGTTCATATTGAGATGTGTCTTATACTTACGCTCTATAAAGCTTTCACACCGGTTCTAATCTAAAGTGCTGTTAATTGGTGATTTTTGACTCTAATAGAAATACTAAATGCTAAAGGTATATACTAAATGATCCTTTAGTCTGCAGCAGAGGGTCTCTAGTCTGGATCTCTAGGATCTCTAGTCTCCTCTAGTCTGCAGCAGACTTTCTTTTTTCTTTCATTGGATGGTTTTCATTAGAAACCGTTTCATCATGTTACTTGGTAGTTTTAGCAAATGCAGTAGACAATACTGTACTTGCCAGAAGGGCCTTTATGTCTTAAAATAATGATTGAATGATTTATTGTTGTTGTCGTTAAATAAATTACATAATTACATATGTTTCATTTCATAGTTTTGAAATCTCCAGTATTATTCTAGAATGTAGAAAATAAAAACATTAAAGAAAAAACTTTGAACTGGAAGGTGTGTACAAACTTTTGACTGGTACTTTAGTACCCAATTAAATGCATTTCAATTTTAGATTATAACACTACAACTTTAAAACACATAGATGGTCAGATTCAAGGTTGATGTTGAGATTTGCCAAAGTTGGAGAGGTTGAACTCAAGTGACCTGCATAAAATGCCTAACCTCAACCCCAATTAGCACCTTTGAGATAAACTGTGCAAACTATGCTGTAAGGCATTCTTGCTCGACATCAGCTTCAGGCCTTAATTATTTCCATCCATGTATTATGATATTTATTAAGTTTTTGCTTGAAAACATTTATTTGTTTATTATTTAATTCATAAAATGTATTTGAAGTCAAATTTCTAATGTGTTGTTTGACTTGGGCAATAAAACTAATTCTGATTTCAAACTTTCATAGTTTAAAACTAAATCAGAATGATAATCTGATTATCACAGACATTTAAATGAACTGTTTTAAAACATACTTGTTCTTTTAGGCTCCTTCATGAATTTCCGGCAAATTTACTTGGCCTTCGCCAAGTATGAACTTTTGTCTGGAAGACTGAAATACCATTCATGTCTCTCACCAGCATGCCATTTAAACATCCCTCTTTTGATCAAGCCGCTCCTCTGCGCATGTGTTGGCTTGAGGAACATTTTTGTCTGGGGAGTGAACAGATAAAATAGCACCCATACCACAATGAGGTAAAATGCAAAACTGTTGCAAGAGAAGAATGCTGGACTCGTGTGTCCACCGCTATCTTTTCTCTATCTCTACTAAACACACCCTGCTAAAATCCCAGACATGCTTTTTTATGTATGTACACTTAGCATCCACTTAAGGAGAACATCTGTATACCGGCATACTTAAACAATTTATCCACATATGCGGTGAAATTCATCAGTGCAGATACATTTCAAGAACTTCAATTCACATTAAACACATAAACTGATTATGGTAAAAACCAGTGGAATTGGAAGTTTCTTTTTTTCTTTTATCACCACCATCACCACCAGAAAATTCCACGCAAGGCCTAATGCATAGTTGGAATGTGAGATTTCCAGTGTTTAAGGAACTTGATGGAATGCTTAGAATGTACGAAATATACCAACATGTGGAATTACATTTTTATAGTACTGAATAATTAAAGTCATACAGCTTCATTGTCGCTTGTTCTATCGTGAGCTCCAGTTCCTGTGTGTGTGTGGGTGCCCATGTAATTTTTCCCCCGATTTCACAGATTTACTCCTAACTCCCAATAGCTGGCTACTCTAAACAGCTTTAATGTATGAATTTTAGTGTAAATGTGTGTAAATGTGTGTGTATGTGTGTGTATGCGTGTGTATGCGTGTGTGTGCGTGTGTGTGTATGCGTGTGTATGCGTGTGTATGCGTGTGTGTGTGTGTGTGTGTGTGTGTGTGTGTGTGTATGTGTGTGTGTGTGTGTGTGTGTGTGTCCTGCAAACACTTGTTGTGTTCCATCCTCACACCCTTTGTTCCTGGGATTCGCACTCCCACCCTGACTGCAACTGGTTACTGAGAATGACCAACTGAATACAGAATAACGTTCTATAGTTTGTGTTTTCCTCTTTTAGTTGGTGAAAATTCACTTGTGGGGAAAACAAATCCTTTTAAAAGACTGGTGGCAAGAACAATTATCCTTTAGCGTTTAAACATTAATGATAGTTCATAATTGATATATTGTGTTTTACAGTAGTGCTTCGAGGAGACAACTTGTGACCAGTGCATTAGCTCTAAACAGATGAGACATCTATAGTACTGTGACAGTTTTTGTTTGAAATCTTCTAGCCAGATAGCTACTATCAGGACATAAATAATGATGTGTGACTTGTTAAAGAAATTTGCCACAATTTACTGCAAAAAGAATCTCTATTTAAAAAAAAGGATACCTCCATTATTGTGATAATTTTAGATGAAACTGTTATATAATGATTTTATTGTAACATCATTAATATTGGCGGCACAGTAGCGTAATGGTTAGTGCTGTGTCATCGTGCACCTAAAGGGTACGATTCCCACCGCGGGTCTGTGTGCGTGGAGTTTGCATGTTCTCCCTGTGCTTGGTGGGTTTCTTCTGTGTACTTCGACAGTCCAAAGACATACAGATTAGGCAAATTCCCAAATTGCCTGTAGTGTGTGTCTGCCCTGCAGTGGATTGGCACAGGGTCCAGGGTGTACCCTGCCTTGCTGCCAAATTCTCCAGGGATAGGCTGCAGGCCTTCAGTAACTCTGTATAGACCTGTAAGAGGTGTAATTATCAGTTGAATCATTAATAATAATAAAAAATGTTTAAGGGTAAATTGTGTCTTAAATGATTTTCTTCATCACTGTTAAAGAATGTTGTCCGACATCCACCCGAAGGGTGTTTCACACTTAACAATTTTTTTGGATTTATTTGTATATTTGTTTATCTCACCAAATGTAATTTCACATTAAATCTGATTTATTATTAGTAGTATAATTTTTATTATTATTGTTATTTACACATGCATTAATTTTAATTATGTAACATATGAGAAAAACATAACCTGCCTCGTTTCATCTGATCCATGATAATTTAACAAAACAAACAACCAAATAAACAAAAACTTAAAATCTCTAGTAGTTCCACATTTGGGAAAGGTAAGTCTGCACAGTGTCTAGTGAACCTCTTAAGCATCGGTGCACTACTGGACATTTGAAGTTTTTGTTTATTTGTTTGTTTGTTTGTTTTGTTAAATTAATTATCATGGATCAGATGAAACGAGGCAGGCTATGTTTTTCTCATATGTTACATAATACCAGCTCGCATACAACATTACATCACACAAACACAGAGCAAAATGTAAATCACCCCCAAATCACCAGTACACTGTAGCTGACGACCTGAGCACAGTGACCGAGCCCTAGCACATACCCACACAAACAAAGTACGGATTCAGCAGGCACACACATACCCACGCACACACTCACCACCCAGAGTGACTACCGTAAGAAATCCGGGCCCGTTGCAGAGCACGCAGTGCAAGACTAACACAGTGGAGACAGAGCTGCACTCTCTAACAGAGTATAACAAACCTAGTGGAAAGGAATGTTAAGAGAAAGGAGAGTTGTGTTCTTCCAGGACAGTATGTATCTTGAGGAACAGCAAGTAACACACACAGCCCTGAATAACTTATCTGACTTGTTTTTCTATTTTATACTTATTTAATTGTAATTTTGTCCTGTTTGTTTGTATTTGCTGTTTTTGTTCTGTTTGTCGTCTGCACTACTTATCCTATACAGGGTCGCAGGACGCCTGGAGCCAAAGGGCGTATACCCTGGACAAACCAATTTGGGGATTGCCAATTAGCCTAATCTGTATGGTTTTGGACTGTGGGACCATTGTATTTATTCCCATTTTACAACCATTGTGGGACCTCCAGTCAATATTTCCATGTGCTAAGGGCTATTTAGTAACACCAGTTAATCTAATCTGCATGCCTTTGGACTGTGGGAGAAACCCGGAGTACCCAGAGGAGACCCACACAGGGAGAACATGCAAACTTCATGCACACATGTCGCCTGTTATTATTAGTAGTCCATCCATTCATCTAGGACATTCCAACACAGTAGTCCAACACAGACCAAGGCGGGAATTGAACCCTCAGTCCTGGAGGTGCAATGTGAGAGTGCTAACCATCATGCCACTGTGTTGCCTATTATTATTATTATTAGAAGTAGTACTATTTCAATCATCTTTGAAATAATCTTAATTTCATTATGTTTTTTTTTTAGTGTATAATGTATATATATATATAAAAAGAATATCTCCATTATTGGCCATTGCACAGAATGGCCAAAGCAATAAAGAACAATAAATAACAATTGCATTGACAGTTATTTAGTTTTAAGCTTCGTTTCTGTAAGTAATGACATGTGAGAAGAGCTCTTCTCTTCTCTAATGCTTTGTCCATTCTGTACGTGTGTGTGTGTGTGTGTCAGGAATAGGGACGTGGCTCCTGATGAGCCGGCAGTTCCAGTGAGGGTGTGTGTGTGTGAGAGAGACAGACTAGAGTATGAATCATGCTGTCCGCTCCATCACACTGGCGATATAAAGGCGCACGCGGGCTGTAGTGTCGCTGCGCGAGGAAGCGCGGTAATGAGACCGAGGTAAGATTTATTCCCGCCTTTTCTCTCGCTTATCGATTCATGCCGAAGTCGCTTTCCGAAGTTGAGGGAAATCGGTTAAGCTAGAATTCGCCATTTTTAGCGACTTAAAGTCGTGACCTGTTTTTGTTCTCCTGTAATACTGTAGAGAATTTCGGGCTGGACATTTACAAATAACAGGTTACACATACTGTATCCGGAATAGCATCCTGAAGACTTTGACCTAAATGGGTTTTATGTGCAGAGGAACAACAGATTAAGAAGGATCTTTGTCAGGATTTATAAAGGTTAGCTCAATACATCAGGCAGTACCTTTAATCTGTAACAAAATAACAACTCGGTTTATATATTTATATATCGTCTGGGCAGTGTCCTGACCACTGTGTGTGTGTGTGTGTGTACATACATGTTCACATTAACAGCAGCCTGCACATTCTTCACATCCAGGTCACGTGATCTCTGCTTCCATTCTCTGTTCCAGCTGCTTTGACTCCCACGTTAGGAAGCTTGCCACTGGGGTTGTAACACTCCAGATCTGGGTTATTTACCAAAAAATTGTGTTGTCCTTTATTCTTATAAAGACAACGCCGACATCAGTCATCATTTACTGTGTGCACTTCGAGGGTCATGGGTTCGATTCCCACCTCAGGGCTCTGTGTGCATGGAGATGGCATGTTCTTCCCCGTGTTCCTCCGAGTACTCTGGTTTTCTCCCAGAGACATGCAGAATAAGCTAATTGGTGTCCCGAATGCAGAGTGTACCATGTCTCATGCCCCAAGTCTCCTGGGATAGGCTCCAGCCCCCCAACGGCACTATACACAGGATAGACAATAAGTGAGAATTAAAACAATTTAACATGTTTGTAGGTCACCTTGCACCTCTAAGGTCTGGGTTCGATTTCCACCTCGTGCCTGTGTGCATGGAGTTTTTATGTTTGCCCCATGCATGGTGGGTTTCCTCCGGGTACTCCGGTTTCCTCCCACAATCCAAAGACATGCAGTGATTATGTGTGTATGTGTGTCCTGAGATGGATTGACACCGTGTCCGGCCGGTGCCCCGTCTTGTGCCCTAAATCCACTAGGATAGGCTGTATACAGGAGTATAGAAGCGGTGTAGAAGATGAGGGATTGAGCGAGTAATATGGCAGTGGTGACTCAGTGTGTTAATGCTTCGAGTTACTAATCAGAAGGTCAACAGTTTGCTCAAGGGTCCAACAAGCGACAACCTGTTGGAGCTGGGGCTTAAAACATTTACCTTCTGATAAGTAACTCAGTGTGTTAATGCTTCGAGTTACTAATCAGAAGGCCAACGGTTTGCTCAAGAGCCCAACAGCGGCAACTTGTCGGAGCTGGGGCTTAAACCGTTGAACTTCTGATTAGTAACTCACTGTGTTAATGCTTCGAGTTACTAATCAGGTCAACAATTTAAGCCCCTGCTCCGACAGGTTGCCGCTGTTGGGCCCTTGAGCAAGGCCCCTAACCCTGTCTGCTTCAGGGGTGCCATATAAATGCTGTACCTGTTCTCCGACCCCAGCCTAATAACATTTTTTTTTAAAAGCTGGGATATGCGAAGAAGAAAGAATTTCACTGTGGAGTAATATATATGTGACGTATGAAGGCTGAACTGAATTTAATTTTATAGTTTTGCTGCCACTGTGACCGGAGCAATAGACTCTGAACAGATGTAATTCATTTTGAATTAAACACTAACACAATGAACGTATACTTCTCTGTGAGTTGTTTTTACATTTACAGCATTTGGCAGACACTTTTATTTATAGTGATGTAAAGAAGTGAAAGGACATTACCTTTTACATTTATACAACTGAGCAGTTGGGGATTAATGCCCTTCCTCAAGGGCTCAGCAGTGGGTTAATTGTCAGTGCTGGGATGTAAACTTACAACCTTCCAATCGGTAATTTTCTCATTGCTTCCCTTATCTGACATAAGACAGTAAATTAAATAAAGCATATTCTTTCTAACCAGTAGCAATGAAGCTAGTCTCTGGTCCAAAATGCCTTCAGCTAAATTGCAACTCCAACACTTGTCCTGCGTCGCTGCGCTGAATATTTTTTATGTTTTTTTTCTTAATCCTAATTAACCTGATTCAATGAGTCACTTTCCTTAGTATAAGAGGGTGTGTTAGATCAGAAAAAAACAATTAAATAGTGCAACAGGATCAGGGTTGGGAATCAGTGAAGTAAATACATAGATGTATGTGATTAGGTAGGCCACTAAACAAGAAATACAAAAGAAATTCAAGTAAAGAATAGTGAAGCTGGTGATCTATGACTCAATATCGTGAATATTTAGTATTAACAATTCTGTGCTACTTAATTCTGTGCTACAGGAGGTTTTTATGTGCTCAGTCTTGCTCCGGTCGAATACATTGGCCATACTGATGATCTCTGTAAATGAAAATCTATAGCAGGGATCATCAGTAGGCGTCAATATATTGCGCCTCCACCCTTCCAACCCCACACCCCCAACTGATGGTCCCTGCTATATAGATTTACATTTAAAGAGATCAATCCAGTATTTAGGACTGGGGTCACTCTAACAGGATTTAAATGTTTAGAATGAACAAGAATTAACAGGCAAAATGCATTATAACATGTGGATCATCAAGGAGTGATACTGATCAAAAGTGTGAGAATCAGGTTCCAGCTCATCACTGTTGTGCTACATACGGTATGCAGACAACATCAAGATCTTGCACACCGGCATGACTTTTCCTGCAGCCATTGTGCACATAACAGAAACCCAATCAGGCCTGTTTTTTTTTTGTGAAAAAGCCAATCCTGTATCGGATGAGTATCACAAAATGTATCAAAAAAGGGGAAAAAAACATGGTGTATCCCTTTCCTTTTCAAAGGAAGAATTATCACATGATCTGAGAGCAATAAATAGGAGAACTTTTTGAAGTGAATATAATGGGGTGAAGGGTTATATTGTTATTTATCACTAAATGTAGTGAATAATAGGAAACCCTCTTTGATCACCATGCTTTCTCAGATTCTAGGATTCATAGACTCTAGGATCTTCGTTCTGTTAACTGCAACGGAAAAATAGGACGCGTGAATTTCAGGTATATTCACGCTAACATTCCTTTGGGTGGGACATTCATTTGTTAAAGCATGATGATTATCTCCAGTGAGAAGTGGGAAAATCTCACCAACTCTTATTGTAGATTGCCACCTTTCTTAACTCGAGTGGAATGGGATAATGCTAAGTGTAAGTAAGTAAATCTTTCAGAACAACACAAGACTACAGAATGATATCAGCGCAGTGAAGCTATAGCAGCATTTGATGTTTGTGACAGTCATCATGATTAATTCAATGCAGTCCGATCTGGAATATGCAAAGGAAGCGGAGACAATAGTGGTCATCTCTGTCCAGGAAACAGACAAGAGGGCTCAAAATAATCATGAAGACAAGGGCAGTGGACATTTGCCGAGAATGGTGTTTTGTTTGGATTTTACAGCATGAATAGGCAATGCTATCAAATATGGTTCAGTTGTTAAATTTCAGTAGTCAGTATGTTGACATGACGTTGTGTGGACTTTGTGTCCGTTAGAAGGTTAGAGGGCCACGGACCTCTCACCCATTTGACCCTTTTGAATCCTGGAAGCTGGTACTCTGGCCCTAACAAATCCTTTTAAGTTGAAATATGCAATAATGTGTTTAGTACAATTGTACAGCTACTGTATATGATTTGGATGCCAAAAGTCTGAGACAACACTGACCATTTGTTTTTTTTTATTTCCTTATTTAAAGTTAAAAATAAACAGAATAATTAACATTTTTGAAATATTTAAAACCAGAAAGTAAAAACTCAATATCGTGAATATTTAGTATTAACAATTCTGTGCTACTTAATTCTGTGCTATTGTTTAAGAGTAAGCAAATGTCTGATATTGACCATTTTATAGTAACTGCTTTAAACGCCTTGTACCTCCAGGGTCCAGGTTCGATTCCTGGCCAGGTTCGATTCCCGCCTCTGTGTGCATGGAGTTTGCATGTTCTCCTCGTGCTTGGTGGATTTCCTCCGGGTACTTCGGTTTCCTCCCACAATCCAAAGACATGCAGATTAGGCTAATTGGTGTTCCCAAATTGAATGTGAGTGTGTGTATGTGTATGTGTGTGCCCTGAGATGGATTGTGCCCTAAGTCTCCTGGTTTAGGTTTCAGGTCGCCGCGACCCTCTATACAGGATTAAGCGGTATAGACAATGAGTGAGTGAGTGTACAAAACGTCAGATTTTCCTTGTCTCTTATATTGAAGCATGTTTTTAAACAACACTTCGATTTATTTGAAATGCACACTGCTATCAAAACTCAGTAATTCATGCAAGTAGCTGTATTTTTATTCAAAGCGCTTGCAATTGCTTGTGCCTGAGGGTATCGCTTAGTGCTTGAGGAGCAATGATGATAGGATATTTGGAGGGTTGTACTTGCCAGTTTTAATTATTTGTGCTGGGTCACAGAGCCTTTAATCGATCGTTAAGCATGTCCTGTACAATCCAGTTTAAGACGATCTCAGTACTCCACAGCATTGAGAGTTGCTTGTCAGTGATTTGTTTAAACATGTCTAGTAGGACATAGTTCTTAATGGCGTCATTATTTTCTTAAAAACATGGCTGAGTTCTCAGCAAAGAAATGCTTTAAGCCAGGTAATTATGCAATACAGTATACTGTATATGAGCAATAAGTTCAATGTTAAAAAAGATTTCCTTGTCACGAAAAACCTAAAGATGACAGTGTTGACTGAATGCAGATTCTAATATCGAATGAACACACTGTAAAGAATGTCATAAAGTTATACGGAAAATCTTCAGAAACTACAGGGTGGGCCATTTCTATGGATACACCTTAATAAAATGGGAATGGTTGGTGATATTAACGTCCTGTTTGTGGCACATTAGTATATGTGAGGGGGCAAACTTTTCAAGATGGGTGGTGACCATGGTGGCCATTTGGAAGTCGGCCATCTTGGACCCAACTTTTGTTTTTTCAATAGGAAGAGGGTCATGTGACACATCAAACTTATTGGGAATTTCACAAGAAAAACAAAGGTGCGCTTGGTAACTTTATTCTTTCATGAGTTATTTACAAGTTTCTGACCACTTATAAAATGTGTTCAATGTGCTGCCCATTGTGATGGATTGTCAATGCAACCCTCTTCTCCCACTCTTCACACACTGATAGCAACACCGCAGGAGAAATGCCAGCACAGGCTTCCAGTATCCGTAGTTTCAGGTGCTGCACATCTCGTATCTTCACACCATAGACAATTGCCTTCAGATGACCCCAAAGATAAAAGTCTAAGGGGGTCAGATCGGGAGACCTTGGGGGCCATTCAACTGGCCCACGACGACCAATCCACTTTTCAGGAAACTGTTCATCTAGGAATGCTCGGACCTGACACCCATAATGTGGTGGTGCACCATCTTGCTGGAAAAACTCAGAGAACGTGCCAGCTTCAGTGCATAAAGAGGGAAACACATCATCATGTAGCAATTTCAAATATCCAGTGGCCTTGAGGTTTCCATTGATGAAGAATGGCCCCACTATCTTTGTACCCCATATACCACACCATACCATCACTTTTTTTGTTCCAACAGTCTTGGAGGGATCTATCCAATGTGGGTTAGTGTCAGACCAATTAGCGGTGGTTTTGTTTGTTAACTTCACCATTCACATAAAAGTTTGCCTCATCACTGAACAAAATCTTCTGCGTGAACTGAGGGTCCTGTTTCAATTTTTGTTTTGCCCATTCTGCAAATTGTGTGCGCCGATCTGGGTCATCCTCGTTGAGATGCTGCAGTAGCTGGAGTTTGTAAGGGTGCCATTTGTGAGTAGCTAATATCCGCCAAAGGGATGTTCGACTAATGCCACTCTCCAGTGACATGCGGCGAGTGCTACGCTGTGGGCTCTTGCTGAATGACAGCCACTGATGTTTGTTCATTAGTGACAGTTTTCATGCGTCCACATTTTGGCAAATCCAACACTGAACCAGTTTCACGAAACTTAGCAACGCACCCCATACTTTATTAAGGGTTTAAAATCATGACATTATTATACATTTCTTATTTTTTTCCATTTGTTCATCTTCAAAAACTGCTTTATCCTGGTGGAGCTGAAGCCTATGCCTAGAACACTGTGCAAAAGACAGGCACACATCCTGAGTAGGGTACCGTTCCATCACAGGGCATCGTGTCCACATATTCAATTTAGAATAGCCAGTCCACCTACTGACATGCTCTTTGCAAATTGGAGGGGGAAAAAAAACATGACAGCAACAACATTACCCAGAGCATTACCACCCACGTCATGTCGAAAAAAGGTGCAGGATTGCAAATGTAGCACAAGGGTCTCGCAAATAAGGAATGAAACAAATAAAAAACACAGGGTGTGTAGGCCTGGAAAAATACATTTATATATATATATTTTTTAAAATGTCTGTTGAATATTGCCTGTAGGATTCAGCATTTAGTTTATCAGAAATGCTTTTCCGTCTGTATGTGCTTTTCAGAGAGAAATGACTGACGTTTGAGATTGCGATTGTGCTATCAAGACAAGACAGTAATTCACAGAGGAAGGGTGACAAATTTCCATCATCCACTTAATCCAATGCAGCAGACAGTGAAAAAAACACACTAAGAATGTGAACTCTAAACGAAAATATCTCGCTTGGTTTACTGACGAGAACAATGTAGCACAAGCCCTGTCCTTGTGGGTGTATCAGGTTTTCACATTGGAAGGACTTGACTTGATGCGACAGACAGTTTTTCATCTTGGGCGTGTCCGATATCCAAGGACGTCTGGCTTGTTTCACATCGGGAATACTTCCAAGTCGAGCGACACCTTTATGATCTTTATCGCAAACACAACTTGAATGGGAAAGATTTGATCTGACTAATGTACAGTAGGCTAACGGCCACACACGCTGCAGCTTCAGGACATATTTCACTTCTGATATAAAAGACGTGCAATGTAAATGCGAAGCAACAGCATGTTTTTTTTGGTTGTGTGTTTTTCAAGGGAGGAATATGTAAGGATCACATGAGATATGGAGTCAGAGTCACACACAAAAAAAGACATAGTATGCAACTTTGTTGCCATGGGAATAAGTTTCCTTTTCAGCATTGTCCACAAGCTAAAAAGGAAGCACTCGCGCACTGCATGGGAGATCTTACATCCTGTAAAAATGAAAGCATTTGAGCAAGCAGTACCTCTTGAAAGCAGAGTACATCCTGGGAGGAAAGAAAGGAGTACTAAACTGGACCCTTCCTTGTCACTGGGGTGGTGCCCTGAAGTACAGCTTTTGTGCTTTTAGAATGTAGCTTATCTAATCTCACAAATTCTTTAGTAATATAAGTGATTGAAAAGAATGTGAATGCTCGCCGTTGTGTGCCGGTCCTGTTGATAAGAAATCATTCCTTTTGCTCAGTTACTAATTAAACTGTGTATTATAATGATGTTTCATAACTCCTTTTTCAATCCAATGCCATTAGAAACACATGCAAGATTTGATTAAATGCATGTGCATGACTTTGCAATTGCAGTTGTTGTGTATTTCAATAAAGCTTTGTCAAGGAACACCCAAACCCGGTGTCAGAACCAGAACCGGCACCTAAATCCCGTGATTTAGAAGCAGGGTATTGCCAGTGTTCACTGGAGAGAGGTATTGCCTGTTAAGAGACTGCAGTAACACTTTGCGTAGGCATCAGCAAGCACTTACTGGCAGCAACAGAGAAACAGGCTGAACAAATGTGCCAAATGGCCTGCATCCATTTTTCCCTAAGGGAGAGAAAGTGATTGTTTTTTTTTTTTTTTGCTTTTTTGCACAGCCTTAGTAGGAAAAAGGATTAGACATTACATGTTTAGTTAAGACCATGCTTGTGTATTTACTCACCGCTTTATCCTGTATGCAGGGGGCCTGCACGCTCATTTACACAGTACAGATCATTTTGCGAACGCTAATTAACTTAATCTGTACGTCTTTGGATTGTGGGAGGAAAGCCACAAAGCATGGGGAGAACATGCAAATAGACCCGAGGTGCGAATCGAACCCGGACCCTGGAGGTGCCAGGCGACAGTGCTAATCGCACAGCCACAGAGCCGCCTTGCGTATTTACATGATGTCAGACATTACATTCGTTTTCACGAGTACCATTTTTTGCTTAAACTGCATTGTTGAAGAGTTTAGAACAGTGTCCTCTGTAGTGCTGTTTACATTCCATTCTTCCTCTGTTTCTTTAGGCCTTAGGAGTTAATACTGATAGACATCTTTAATCCTGTCCTTTTTAAGAAGACATGCTCTATGTTTGGTGTGTTATTTAGCTAAGGTTTACTTATTGGCACCTCTGACAAGATCAGGAATTCCATTAGATGAATTCCAGGAGGAGTGTGACTTCCATGTGCCGCTACAGTCCCCAGTTTGTTCCTGGAACGTTTAGGAGTTCTGCATGGCTCTCCTCTGGGTTCTGTCACTTTCTTCCAAAACATGGAAGGTTTAAATATATATGCGCATGGGGCCCTTATACGGACTGCCTTTCCATCCATGCTGCAGATCCTCATGTTGACCCTGAGCCGGACATAGCACTTAATGAACATAAAAAAAACATGTACAATGGAAGCTTTTGTGTATTATTTATTGTTGGGTTAAACTGAAGAGAAACGGGAACGGTGGTGACCCAGGGTCATCTCTTATTGGATTTTATACATAGCATTCATACTGACATAACTCCCTCATTGTCCACAGTTAATCCTCTGGTGCTAAAGTGCTTGTATGTTCCATTGCGAGTTGGGCTTTTGTGCTCAGTGTTCTCATTACTCAGCATCACATATACAGAGCGAGCACTTGTCTACATGACGTTCAATATACTGCGTGCTCTGTGTGCATGTTTTTCGGTCAAACTCTACTACTTTTGGTCTTACAATAGTTAGTCTTATACAGAACGTTATGGAACGTATGTGTTTTGGTTCCTTTTATGGCAAAACCCAACATCCTTTTACATAATAAGATAAGGAATGTATGTAGCTAATGGAGTATTTGGATCAACAGGAGCGCTGTAGAAGACTGTTAATCATGTCTGTTTATTCAACAAGCACATGCACATGATATGAACAGTGTTACTTGCTTACAGCTGGTGTCCTTGGTTTGTTCCTGAGCTGGGTCACGTTCTGTTCTCCTCAAAGGTTTCCTGTTGGTCTAGCTTTCCCCCCTCCTCTCAAAAACAAAGCAAATAAAACGCAGTAAAATGACAGGATGTAAGAAAAATGTTTAAAATGCTGGCATGTGAGTGAGCTCCTTTGGATTTGTGGGCCAGACATTCAAATATTTATAGAGGTCAACTGTGGGAGGGGGTGTTCAAGTCAAACCGGGACTTTTGGTTGTGCAGAGTAACAGAAAAACAGTTATGAGAGTAAAAACTTAAAAACACTATTGGGCGGCCCAGTGGCTTAGTGGTTAGCATTGTCGCGTTGCACCCCCAGGTCCTGGGTTTGATTCCCACATCAGGTCTGTGTGTGTGGAGTTTGCATGCTCTACCCGTGCTTGGTGGGTTTCCTCCAGGTTCTCCGGTTTCCTCCCACAGTCCAAAGACATACAGATTAGGCTAATTGGCGTTTCTAAATTGCCCGTAGTGTGTAAATGAGCGGTGAATGTTAACCAGAGGACCTACCACGGTTGTAGAAAATGAGAATGGTCTCCATTGGCCTACTCGGTTCCTAGTTGGACTAGAGAGGTTCCTAAATGGATGGATTATTTCCCTATATAATTCCCTGTTACGCTAATGCACTTACCCAAGCGTTACACTAGTGCTTGGATACCATATAAAGTTTTCTCCGTTCATTGGAGCCATGAGTCTGCCTGCTCCACGTATGAAATGGGACCATACGGGTGATGTGGCAATAACTCCCTCCTGTAATGTGCAAATAGTGTTAGGGAAAAGATGTGGCCATGCAGGAAATTTCATAAGCTTGGAAACACTGAAGATGAGACTCCAGTAAAACATTTGCACCATTCAAACGTTTTGAATTGAAAGAGTCTTTTCATCATACTGTGCTTGAAGTGTTTCGTAAATTTCAATCGGTTTTACACTGATTACACATGTCAAGTTAAAAAAACCTATGAAATGGTTTGGGATTCTGTCTGTGCTCTAGTAAAGCACACTTCAGGACAGTGGAAAAAACATATTCAGCATGATTCAGTCTAGGAGGGAACTTGAAATGAGTAGAGCAAGCTCAAAAAGTGTGCTATAATAGTTCAGTGTTTTCCAAGCTTATGAAATTTCCTGCATGACCACATCTTTCTCAAAAGAGTAGGAAAATATGACAATAAAAACGCTGAACATTTCGAGCAAAGTGAGAATATTACTTTGCTCACAGGTGTTACAATGCCTGTGGATATACAGTACATTAGTTTTGCACCAAATTCCATTCATTCTAAACAGGATTTATACACAACCTCGTGTGAGTCATGTCATGCGGTCATGAGATGATGATCTGTCACATGAGACAGGACTTTTTCCTTATGCCTTTAAGGGAAAAAAGTTGCTTGTTTGCCCACCCATACTTTAAAAAAAAAAATTATTTTTTTTTACAGCTTAAAGGATGGATGAGTAATCGAGGCGTGGTCTGAGTAGGAGACTAGTGCATTGGATTCTGGAGAAACCCATGTGCATGAAGGAAATAAATGACTTGAGTTAAATAGATGCTGTAAAGGGAACCATGAGATTAACTCCAGCTACACATGTCCTGTGAGATTTACTAATACACTATATGGACAAAAGTATTCGCTCAAACCTGCAGTGATGTTGTATCCAAATACATATACCTCGTTAAGCACTTGTTCTCCTTTTTGCAGCTTCCACTCTTCTTGGAAGGCTGTCCACAAGATTTTGGTGTGTTTCTGTGGGAATTCATTCTGTAGAGCGTTTATGAGATCAGGCACTGATGTTGGACAAGAAGGCCTGTCTTGCAATCTCTATTCCAGTTGCTGGATGGGGTTGAGGTCAGGGCTTTATGTGCGGGCCAGTTAAGTTCTTTCACACCAAACTCATTAAACCATGTCTTTTTTTTTATATACTTTTATTCATATGGCCATGTTTCAACGCTTCTGTCAGCTTACAGGATTAATGAGTATAAATACTTTACAGGATATGTTTCAGAACCGTGGCCGCATAAAATTGCACAATCCTGATAAAGCCCATTTACAGTACATGCTCTTATCAAACTCAAAAAAGCGTTCTTTCTTTCTTTTTCTCTCTTTCTTGCCCTCTCTCTCACTCTCTTTATATATACTGTGTGTAAATGTTATGGGCAGTATTTGTCCTATAAAATACAAGAATTTTTGTATTTCGAATACGAAAGAATGTAGCATAATTATATTACATGTACATATATTATGTCAAAAGCATGCTAATTATAAATCTCCAAATTCAACACATCATAACCATGTCATTTTCTTCACCTCGCGTGACAGCAAGTTATATTAACCGAAAACAGGGAGAGTAGCTTTGAGGTAGTATCTTTATATATATATATTTTTTTTATTTTTCCCCGATTTTCTCCCTAATTTAGTCGTGTCCAATTCCTCCCCGTCACTAGGGGGCTCCCA
This sequence comes from Clarias fuscus, assembly GCA_030347435.1. NCBI lineage: Eukaryota > Metazoa > Chordata > Actinopteri > Siluriformes > Clariidae > Clarias > Clarias fuscus. Next base: position 9,755,271 of record CM059216.1, read on the forward strand.
CATTAAGGCTACTACTACCACTCAGCCGGGAGGGTCGAAGACTATCACGTGTTTCCTCCGAACCACGTGACGCCAGCCGACCGTATGTTTTCGAACTGCTCGCTCGCGCACCGTTGGGGGCGGCGTAACACACTCGGAGGACAGCGCTATCCGCTCCCTCCGTTGCGCGAGCTCACAGACGCGCCTGACTGGCTGTAGAGCGTGATTAATGTAGGAGCACTATGTACCTCTCATCCCTCCCCTCTGAGAGAGCTCGGCCAATTAGCTCTCTCTAGACCTCCGGCTGCGAGAGGTTTTAGTAAATAGCAAAGTGTAATTTCGTGTTTGTCGTAATAAGTTTTTTTTTTTTCCCCCCCGATTTTCTCCCTAATTTTGTCATGTCCAATTCCTCCCCGTCACTAGGGGGCTCCCACATTAAGGCTACTACTACCACTCAGGGAGGAAGACTTTCAAATGTTTCCTCCGAACCATGTGACGCCAGCCGACCGCATCTTTTTTGAACTGCTCGGTCACGCACCGTTGAGGCGGCGTAACACACTCGGAGGACAGCACTATCCGTTCCTTCTGATTGCGTGAGCTCACAGACGCTCCTGATTGGCTATAGAGCCTCCCCTCTGAGAGCGCTCGCCCAATCAGCTCTCTCTAGACCTCCGGCTGCGAGAGGTTACAGCTTCACCTGGGAATCGAACTCGCAATCTCCGGATGATAGGGCGAGCACTTTACCATTTCGAAGCAGGACAACAAATCTGGAACTGCTTTTCTCTATTACAGTAGGTACATTTTTATAGACCTACCTTATAGACACAGTTTAGTTAAATCATACAGTATAAAAAACAATATTGTTACTATATACCAGGGATAAGGAAAAACAAAACGATAACTGTTCTCCATAATTGAGGCAGGAGTAGCATCTGGGTTCAAACCCCAGCACCACCAAGTTGGCACTGTTGGGCCCTTGAGTAAGGCCCTTAACCCTGCTTGTAAGTGTAATGAGAGAAAGATACATTTTAGCTCTGCCAAATAGTGCTACCTCTTTTGGTCACTTTAATGGAAGGCTTTTCTGAACCACAAGGTGGTTTTAACATCCTCCAGAGAGGAACAAACCTCCACAGAAATGCATTCTTTACCTGATTCTGAAGGCCAAGGTATGAGAACAGTCACACAGTTTAATGTTGTGAGTTTGCACAAATTTCTACAGACTTTCTCACTGAGTCACTATGATTTTATAGTAAAATCTGTCCCGTGTACAAGGCGGGACACTCAACAATGTCATTGATGGACAAACAAGAGACACTTTAATCATGTGACCCAAAAGAATTATAAAGGGATATATTTAGATCAAGGCATGGTTAGTTCAAATGGTAAAAAACCAACATAACAGGTTATGTCTCAAGTGAAATCAACCGGGCCAGTCTGGTACTTTGTTCTAACCGCAGAAGAGGGAACGGATCATTATGTCCATTTCAGGATAATCGTATATTAAGTGTATTGATATTATAGTGTTGACTGTCAGACGTCTCATCCTCCTGGACTACAGGTGTCATGGTTTAAATTGAGCGGAGTGAAGTGATACAACGTGCAGATGGAGTTGTAACTTACTTATTATCTTGTGAATTATCGTGCGTAAATGCATCAAGCTAGTCAAATATTGTTCTCATTTTTATATAAAAGATTATTCATGAGAGCTGGAAAACACACCAACACCCAGTCCAGGATATAATGGTACAAAGAGTAATGAGCAGCTTCACATACACCGCCAGTCAAAAGTTTGGACACACCTTCTAATTCCATTGTCTTTCCTGATTTCTGTTTCTTTTTACAACTGTAAAGCTGTAGTGCTGAAGGTGTCCAAAATATTTTGACGTTTGAGTTTACGATTTTTGAAGCTGGTAACTCTAAATGAACTTCTTCTTTGCAGCAGAGGTCATTTTTGGTCTGGCTTTCCTGGGACGATCTTCATGAGAGCCAGTTTCATCATAGTGCTTGATGCAGAGTGCCCAGCAAAAGCAAGACTCCCATCTCGCCAGATCTCTGTGTGGCCTAGGGGATAGAACGAGAAGGATATATTCTGCCTCTCGATGACAATAAAAAATATTCGATAGGATGGCTGGCTTAAAGCAATGCATTAGGAGCACCCCCTTCTCACCTCCTGTCACATTTTGAAGCATGTTTCCAATGCAGCCAACGAATGCGGCTCTCTTTCCCCTTGGATGCAAGAATATTCAAAATAAATATATTCATTCATCTTCTATACGGCTTATACTGTACAGGCTCACGGAAAGCCTGGAGCCTATCTCAGAGACGTTGGGCATGAGACGGGGTACACCCTGGACAGGGTGCCAACTTTTTTAAAGAGTACAGTATATTTATTATATCTTATTTTTAGACCTATACACCAGTAAATTTTACTTGCTTTCATTATTTAATGTTACTCATTTATTTTATTTAAGGCGAGTACCATAAGTGTTTTAAATAAACCTTGTACCTCCTGCTGTTCATTAAAAAGAGATTTGTAATAGCTCAGTGAAAAAATATCAAAAGAATAATTACAGATATTTTTCATGAAAACATGTTTTTGCCATATCGCCCTATACTATGATCGAGCATCTGTCGGAAGTGCTAGATAAGCAAGTCCGATCCATGAACACTCCAGCTCGCTACCTCCAGCAACCAAAGGATCTGCTGTCGAGATACTGGGCGTAATGTTTTGCGTCATAATGTTACGGCTGACCGATGTACTTTAAATTCCTCCCGAATGAAATCAGAGCTAAGTACACATTATCCAAAACAAATCACGTAGAGACAAGTAGAGGAGAAAGCGCATGTGCCGGTTGGAGAAAGCTGCCGTACCAATGCGGGTGATAAAAACAGGCATCTGTGCCAACATATTTCCCATGATTAACTCTGGAACATCCTACATACTTTACTTATATAGGGTACATTTATGCAGTTTTGTGTAATCAGAGTTTGGCAAATCTTTTTTCTTTTTTGTTTCCTTTCCTGGAAGACTCTTTGGTTTCTTTGGACTCGTTCTTTCCTGGAAGAGCTGGTGGGTATTGCATAACGATGGTGCAAATGGCAGCATGTGTGTAGCTGTAACCTAAACAAAATTTGATCTAATCCTACACAGAAGGAGTGAAAGACATTTGCATGGATGCAGCCTCCGAACCAATTCATGTTATCCGTTGGAACAAAATGAAGTGTCTTCCATAACATTCATACTAACGGACACATTTGGTGTGAAATGTGTTCCATTTCTCTGATGTGTTTAGTATTTTGTGTGCATTGTGTTTTGAACCCGCTGTCTTGTGCAGCTGACAGGACACCCTGCAGAGAATTGCAGGACGAGTTGCTGAGCCACACACTCGCTGAGCAAATGTGCACAGCTGTCACTTACTCCCACCACTCTGAATGAACCCTGTAACGGAAAGTCAGCCGCTCAGATCAGCCTATTTCTGCTTATTCGCAGTGTCTACACAAATATTATGGAAGCTTAGGTAGTCCCTGTCGCTGATGGATATTCTGACTATTCATATGTAAGGCTTGAATTTTTAGTAGGTGACAAGGACTGATCTTAATGCACTAGATAGTTATCATGAATACTATGTATAACTAACTAGTTATTCACTATATGGTCAAAAGAATGCTGATAACTTGCCATCATACCCATATACATCATACTTATCCAGAATGTCTTTGCACATTGGTCCCAGACATGTTCTAGCATGCCAGCACAAAGGGAGAGTCGTAAAGATAAGGCCAGATGTGGTCGGACCCCAAGCCTACTGCATACTTTTGGGATGAATTGGACAAACTGCGTTCCACATCACGGCAGACTTTACTAATGTGGCTGAATGAGCATAAACCCTTATAGCGATGTATTAAAATCCAGCAGAAGGACGTCCCAGATAAATCGAGGTTATTATAACAGCAAAGGGGAAATTTATCCAAAATAAGCTTAAAAAAAGAGACATATGGGTCAGGCGTAAGGCTGCAAAATTAATTGCACCAAAAATTTTAATCAAAGTATGGTCCTGTGCAATTGTTTATTCACAAAAAGCTACAATTTATTACAGGTAGTATATGAATTGTCAATAGTGTCAATAATATAACTATTCTTTTTCTTATTATTTCTGAGTTGAAAATAACTTTTGGCAAAAAAAAAACTCTTAATGAGATCAATTGTGCCATTGGGCATATTGGGTGACAAATACTCGCCTCCCTGGAGAGATATTCATCATGTCAGTGGCACTTGGGTTGCCAGTTTGACGCCGTATAGTATATGAGCAGCTGAGAGTGATGGACATTGCACCGGAACCAGGGACCCTTTGATCATCAGTCTGACACCATAACCAGCGAGCTACCCCTGACTTACAGTAGATCTATTGTAATATAGTCTTCTACCAGAGAAGCTGTACATGAGAAGCATCCTGTGCGTGTCACTATGACTATACAGCAGTGATAGTTTTTTTTATTTCCATACAATAAATGTGTCTTATAATTATCAACCATTTTCTTTAGATTACACAGTCCAATCATCCAATCATGTGGCAGTATCGCAATGCAAAAAAAAAAATAAAAGTCAGAAGTTTCAGTTACTGATCAGATCAAACATCAGAATTAGATCTTTGGCATGAATGTTGGTACTAATGGGTTTTTTAGACACAATATCTCTGTGGTTTACACTGAATGAGTGACAGTTCACCGGGAGGTGTCACGTACGGGGGTGCGAGGCATAAACGCAGAGGTTCAGTTTTTAAAGGAAACGATGTATTTATTTATAAAAAAAACCAGGGAAATTAAACAAAACCGAATACTTTAAGTGAAAACGAAACTAAAACACGTACAACGGTAACGGGAGACATGAACTAAACTTACTGACATATACAAGGTTAAATCAACAGATGCAAGACACGACACTGAACTAAAACAAGCTATTTTTAAGGAAACTAATAATCAACTCGGTTCAGGTGAACGCCCACGTCACCTGACCGAGGTGCATAATGGGAAATGAAGTAAAACGAAACAAAACTACAACACAAAATCACAGAGCGCTTTGGCGCCCTCTAGGGGTTATCCCTGACAGGAGGAAACACATTGTTGATAAGAGAGGTCGGACAAAATTGGCCGGATTGGTTTAAGCTGCCAGTTGGATCTCATATATAATCATACCTTACAACCGTGATAAACAGAAAAGCATCTGAGAATACACAAAACACTGACATTTGATGACATTTTCACTTTGATTTATGCAGAATTTCTCTTGCAAATTCAAACTTTGCTAAAAAAAAAACGGTCACTGCAGCAATTGGGAAATTCATAATCTTTGTTCTAGTTTATATCAATGAGCTTTGGAGAAATGCCTGACTGCAAATGCACCTACAATACTCGAGGGTCACAGTAGAGTTGCCATGTCTGTAGTTTTTACAGCTAAAACGTTACTGCAAACTACAGTACGTTGCAAATAAATAAATACGTCATTTGAGGCTTTTACAAATGTGACCCTGTTTCCTACTTTTTGAAAATTTTAAGCTAATTTTTGGAGATTTTTAAGATGTATTTGTGGACATGAGACCTGGTGAGCCTGTACACCAAAAAGCCTGTACACTTTATATCCTGAGATTGCCCAGAACATGGTATTGGTGCTTAAAAGTCTCATCTCTGTGATATTTAGATAGCATAACATAAAATCTTTTTCCTTTCTACTTAATGCTTCTTATCTCCCGATCCATGCTTAGTTTTTTTGTAAATATACATAAAAATTTATATTTTTATCAGATAAAAGGAAACACATTTGCTAAATACAATTTTATGCCTTTTTATGTAGTGTCCGTAACTTGGTTGGATTCAGATCTTTCAATGCTCTTAATTGGCGTGCAGATGAACCTTGGCCAATTTAGATGTCACCAGAAAAAGATTTCAATCTGAAAAAGTGTATTATACTAAAACGTAAAATTGTTAGGATATTGCAACATGAATTTACATCAATACTTAAATGAATTGTTTTAGAATAGAAATAGAAATATGTAACATTTCTAATCAAATGTTACTAAAATTGCAAGCGAAAAATTCTTGTTCTATTGGAAGATAATTCTGCTTCTTTCGAGACATAAATTCCTAAAAAACTAGCTAAATTATTTGCTAATAGAACAAGAAATTATTGTTTGCAATTTTGTAACATTTGACTAGGAATGTTACTATTTCGAAAGAAAAATCTTTTTAAAAGAAAGTGTAGAATGTAAATGTAACTATATTCAAGATAGTTTCACTGAGTTAACCACAGAAAACATACTGTAGTGAAGATTAACATTTTAAATGGATGTATAACTGATCCATTCTATACACACAAAAATATCATAATCTCCACAATCGACTATTTTTGATTTTGAAAATCTTATCGCCAACATCGGCAACTTGAAAGTTGACGTGACGCGTTTGTGTTGTGTTTTCTTTTGACAGTTCTTCATTTGTTATCATCTGAATCGCCTTCATCATGTCGTCTGACAGAGGGCAGAAGAAATGGGCGGTATTGAAAAGCCACCTGGGCTCATCTCAGGACTCGGACACGAGCACCCAGGAGGCCAACCTAGAGAATGCAGAACCCGAGCTGTGCATCCGTCTGCTGCAGGTACCCACCGTGGTGAACTACTCCGGCCTCAAAAAGCGCCTGGAGGGTAGCGATCAGACATGGATGGTACAGTTTCTGGAACTGTCAGGCCTCGACTTGCTCTTGGAGGCTCTGGACCGTCTGTCAGGTCGAGGCTGCTCACGCATCACGGACGCGCTGCTCCAGCTCACCTGCGTCAACTGTGTGAAGGCCGTAATGAACTCATCCATAGGGATCCATTTCATCATGGAAAACGAGGGTTACGTTCGTAAACTCTCACAAGGTACGACATTTTTTTAGTACTATACGTATTGGAAAAGTTCATTATTGAGTTATTGCTGCATCTTTGAGAAGAATTGCCAGAACTGCACCACTATGAATGTAGAGTCATCAATTTACAGAAAGCTGCTTTGAATAGATCTGAATGAAAACCTAAACTTAACGATTTTTTTTTTTTTTTTTTTGTGCATTTTTCACTGTTTGACACAAAAGTCTCACATTCTAAGATCATACTTGACCACCTTTACCTTTGATTATGACGCATGCATCTCATGGAAAATGATTCACTTTCACCTTCTTACCCTGCTGCATGGGTGAATGGGTGGCATAGTGGGTAGTGTTGCTGCATCACTGCTCCTGCATTCATGCCTTTATGCTACAGTATGTTCAGGTTACTATCTTTGCTGGACATGTTTTTCCTGTGACTGACTGGGTTTTCCTCAAGGCCAAGATGAATTCATTCTCTTAAGTGTGAATGAATGCATAAATGTGTGTGTGTGTGTGTGTGTGTGTGTGTGTGTGTGTGTATGCATAGTGCCGGGACTGGTGACCAGGATAAAGCAATTACTGAAACTGGGAGAGAGAGAGTTCAAATTTCTTCATATTTTTTATAAAGAAACCCTATAACTGACCTGCATACCAAGAGCACAATATATTGAAGGAAAAAAAAAAGAAGAAATCTGATATCTGGGCTAGCCCTGTGCTCACCTCAGGACATGAATCACTGAGTAAACAGAGAACAGTACAGTAGACCAAAACAACTTTCCGTCTATGGCAAGACAAACATTTGGAAGTAAAAAAAAAGAAGACATCATTATGAGACTATTAGACTATCAAAGGCCACTGTAACTTAAGTACTCAGGTTGATATTCTGTAGCGCACACTTTTACCACTATTGGAGCCACATAAATAAAATAAAATAAGTAAGGAATATCACATGAATAAAAGTGCAGAATAAAAACAAGAATTTGTATTTTTTTAGATCTGTGAAGCATCAACACCGCGTTTAGTGCCGCCATGCTGTTGGGAAATACATTGCGAAGTATTTGAAAATCCATTTTCTGTATATTTCTCTATATACTATATATTATATTTCTCTATATACTGTAGCATTAGGAGTGCATGAGCCAATGTGCATGCTCCTATGTAATGGCCTGGCTTTAAGAACAGTAATATATTTTATATATATTTCTTTTCTGTCATAGGTATCAGGTTAGCAATGTGATATGAACATGTGATGTTTAAAGGAAGAGTTGTTTTATTTTTTTTGTGGTTTGTTCCATGCAGCTCTGGACACATCCAATATCATGGTGAAGAAGCAGGTGTTTGAGCTGCTGGCTGCTCTCAGCATGTTTGCCATAGAAGGCTACAGATTGGCCCTGGACTCTCTTGACCACTATAAGGTTATTATATTATTATTATATATATAATTATTATTATTATTATTTCTCTGTGAATGCACTTGAGCTAGGAAAAAATGGCTTAAAACATTTGCCCTTATTTGTGTGAGAAATTGAAATAGAATGAAAATGTGAATTAGAATCCTCATGTGTATATGTATTGACAGAGCGCAACTAGTTACACCAATATAATTGGACTGTTTCACACCCATGAATGTATACCGTGCATGTTGATTGCAAGGAAACAGCGTCTTCAGTGACATCATTTAACTTTAACTTAGCACCAGAATTAAGACCTTTTTGTAAATACAGGTAAACCTTAGATTGCGAGCATAATCTGTTCTAGAAGCATGCTTGTATAGTAAAGCACTCATATATCAGAGTGAATTTCCCCATAAGAAGTAAGGGAAACTCAGATGATTCATTCCACAACCCAAAAATATTCATATCAAAAATATTAATAGAAAATATACAAATTAATAAAAAAAATAAAAACTTTAACCTGCACTTTACCCTCGAAAAGAATCGTAGCTGGAGTGATTGACTGACTGATTCACACACACACACAATCACACCAGATTGCCGAGAGACTCACTCACACAAGCGCACGCACAAATGCAAATACATAAAAACACAAAATTAAAAAGTCTGTGCCTCTGAGTGGTGCAGTAGTAAAGTGCTCGCCCTATCATCCGAAGATCGCCAGTTCGAATCCCGGGTGGTGCTGTAACCTCTCGCAGCCGGAGGTCTAGAGAGAGCTGATTGGAGCGGATAGCGCTGTCCTCCGAGTGCGTTACGCCGCCCCCAACGGTGCGTGAGCGAACAGTTCAAAAAGATGCGGTCGGCTGGTGTCATGTGGTTCGGAGGAAACAAGTGATAGTCTTGGGCCCTCCCGGCTGAGTGGTAGTAGTAGCCTTAATGTGGGAGCCCCCTAGTGACGGGGAGGAATTGGACACGACTAAATTAGGGAGAAATTCTGGGAAAAGTCCCCCCCCCCCCCAAAAAAAAAAATGCTGTAAGCACATACATAAGGTCACAATACTATAGTAAACCATATATGCGCGCACGGGTGTTGACTATGCAAGTGACATACGTGCACTGAGACCGAGCATGGGAGATGATTACTCATAATACTGCTCATATTTTAAGGCCTTGCTCATTTACAGAGTAAAATTTTATTAGAACTTTTTGCTCAACTTGCAAAACACTCACAGACCAATGTTTCACTGTAATGCATTGAATTGTTGCAGCCCATACACTCACTCACTGCTTCATACTGATTTATCATGTAAGGTCGCGGGAGGTCTGGAGCCTATCCTAGGAGAAGTATTACACAAATTTCCTGGGATAGGCTCCAGGCTTCCCGCAACCCTGTGCAGGATGAGCGGTAAAGAGAATGAATGGATGAATAAATGAATGAGTTGTTCTCCGTTTAACTATAGAGGACTTTTCTATTCCTGCGAACCCTTACTAGATATCACAGCTGAAAAGTGTTTATCTGGAAACCATGAGTGTGATGCTACAGCAATCCGCGTTACTCATAGCAACTCTAGCCAGTCACAAGAGCTCGTGCATGTGTGCAGAAGACGGTGGGTAGTGTGTCCTCCAAGTGTGTTTGTTATATCGCCCTGTCATGCTGCTTGAGATGCCGTTTTTTTGTTTTTTTTTAAGTACAGATGCTGGGCTTGCATATCTTGGAGGAAGCACATGTTAATCTTCACCTTAATTGTTTACTAGCTATCATGTGATAGAGGAGACCTGCTTGGTTTGTGGGATTTTGCCAGGATATTATGGGCTCCGTGCTAGAACAATGAAGCATTTGAAGGGTTTATGAAGACCCCTTTTGTCTAGGATTGTTGGGCATAGCACATAGTGGTGTCTGATCTCAGAACGCTAAGTAGCAGGTTTCAGTCATACATTTTAGCCAGGTTCCATTATTTTATTTTATTAAAAAATTATTATAGTTTTTATTATTATTATTATTATTATTAAGAAAATTTATTTTTGCCACTAGTCATTTTTTTTCACTCATTTAAGTGCACAATGCACCGCTAAGTGTACAAATAGAGGTCAGGAAGTATGACACTGTTTCAGACAAAGGGAGATGATTGTGAACGATGAGGAAGATGCAGGTCAAAAATAACAGTTTTTCACAGTTTTAACCAAAAGCAGCAAATGATTCAAATGATTCAAAATTATTATTCTTTTTTTAAATATATTTTTTATTTACACTCAATTTAAGTGCAAAAATGTGCATAATTCTTGAAGGTTTCAGAGTAGAAAAGAAAAATGCCCTTTTTAATTGAAATAAATGAAAAAAAATAACACATATGAAGTGGATGAAATGTGTCCTCCCATCCAAAGCAAGAGGCAAAACATTTGTTGGAGGCCTCACATCTGGCAGAGCTAAAACAGATGTCTCAGAGGAAAAGGGGGCTTTACATGATTGGGGTATAAAAAAAGAATCAAAAACTGGTCAAAGGAAGTACATTTATAAATGTATCATATATATCAATTAGAAATACTTTAAAATATGCCCTAAGGGTAACCATTTTTAATTGAGTGCACTTTCTTAATAGGATGCCTAATGATATTTCTAAAATGATTATAAAATTGCAGGCTGTGCTTAGATGGTGAGGATGATTTTTCTCTTGCAGGCTGTAAAAATGCAGCAGTACCGCTTCAGCGTGATCATGAATGAACTGCAGAACACAGATAACGTGCATTACATGGTGACGCTGCTGAGCTTCATTAACGCGCTGATTTTCAGCACCGAAGACCTGCGCCAAAGGGACAAGATGCGCAAAGAATTCATCGGTATGCAATACACATGCATTCATAACACAACGGTTGCAGTAATGAAGGATTGAGGAATATAAGATTTATTCACTTTAAGTTTTCAACTAGAAACCAGAAAGAATTCCAGTGTGTACTTTTATCAAGGACTTCTCACAGAAAAGATAAGCTGATGGGAATCACGGGACCAGCCGATACGATATAATCGCTATACCTGCGATACCTTTGTATCGCGATTTTATAAGGATCACGATTTTATCAATATCCCGATTCCGTATAAATATATTTGTCAGATTCTGTAAACAAACTCGGCAATTAATTTGCTCGTACCACACAGGACACTGTGCTTCTTGCCGATATGCAAACACTTCAGAGAGCACTATCTCTGTTACAAAATGTTACGAAAAGGTTACTCTTCAATACTGTTACTCTTCTGTAGAATTTGATGGTACCATGACTATGGGTCGTTTCCTACTGGAATTCGTGTGTGTGTTGTTTCCTAGCTAAGTGCTGATAGTAAGGTCATCACCTACTTTCCACCATGACCTTGTGTGATGTTGCCATGTCACATTTGTCCTCCAGCCATTCTCATTTATCTTTTGAGCCCTGAATGTCCTCATATAAAGACATGACAATTTCTTATAAACTATATATATATTTTTGTACATTCATAGTGCCAATAAAGAGAAACAGTGAAGAGAAAATGCAGTGGAAAACAAAAGCAATTGCATGACAGTAATTAGTTGTTAAACTACATTTACATACATAACTTGTCTTTCTTATGTTTTTTCTTTTTTTCAAAGACCATTTAAAGCAGTAGATTAGAGGATTCATAACAGTTCTGATGTATTATGCAGGTTGTGTATTCTTTGGGCAGCACTTACATAAAAAGTACCTTGAGCATCATGATTTCTCCCGCTTAAGGATGACACTCAATTACGATGCTGATCCTTACTGAGGGTGACCTCCTGTCAAGTACTGACACTGATCTTATGTAAGTGGAAGAATGTGAATATGACACTTAAGTCTCTATTGAGGACAAAAGTCACTCAATTTGCTCTCTGTAGGTGGCGAGATTCACTATTAATAATGGTCTCAATTGCGTATTCTGTTGAGTCTTTTGAGATCATGCTACAGCATTCTAATGAATGTGGGAATCCCTCAAGTGGTGATATTGATCATAGCTGAATGAGAGCAATCAAAGTCCCACAAGTGTACTCCATTGAGCATGATCACTCAAAGCACTTTTTTGGAGAATGACACAGACTCACTAAAGACCATATAGTGAGTAATGACAACGATACAATGACAACGATACACAGTGACATCATCAGTCTGTAGAATCTGGTGAAAGTGAACACCATGGTCACAAATACCAATGACACTCCTTATATCACCACATAGGAGGTGTCTTTTGTGTGTTTGTTAAAAGACATTTAATGGATGAAGGTGCCTCTTGCCTAATATACTGTTTTGTCAAGGATTTTTGAGCTTCTCCTCTAGATGTGCTCTTTATAGGCTAAATAGGTAAGATTCAGGGTTACAGTGAGATTATACAGTAGAAGTTGTCATTAGTTGTATTAGTAGATGTGGTTCCAAAACAGACAAACAGACTAACACAGCGTATGACTGCTGATCAATCCCTGCTATCCGTTATCACCCAAATGAGGATGGGTTCCCTGTTGAGTCTGGTTCCTCTCAAGGTTTCTTCCTATAGCCTTCACAGGGAGTTTTTCCTTGTCACCGTCGCCCTCGACTTGCTCATCAGGGACAATCTGATCATTTTCAGTGTTGGGGGACGTTACTTTTTAAAGTAACAACTTACATTACAAAATAACTGTCATTAAGAAGTTTTTTTAAAAGTCAAGACCTTTATAATTATTCTACCAGCATCACTCAGCGAAGTTTGGCCCATAATCTGTTAACTACTAACACTACTATCTCACCTACGCGGTTTCGTGCGGTGGCTGTAAGTACGGTTCATCATGATTCACCGCGAGTTTTGGCGCTGTGATTACGTTTCCATCTTTCCGCACGTCGGCCCTCACGGACCTTGCAGGACTTCGCAGGACGTCGGGCTGTCACTCGCCGTGGCTCACGGTGCTGACACCGCCTCTCAACGCGGGTCAAACCGCCTAAGTGAGATAGGGGTTTAACAGACGGAATAACAGAGGCGGGCGAGTTATCAGGGCAGGGGTTGTAGGACGACTTTTACACACACACATTAACGGAATGACTGCTGTCTTGTTCACGGATTACATTTTTGAAAATGTAACTAAATAACTGAGTACTTAAAAGGCGGACCTAACGCGTTAGATTACTCGTTATATCAAAAAAAGTAATCCAGGTACTCTAACGTGTTACACCCGACACTGATCATTTTGATTTTTACATATCTGGGTCATTCAACAGGTGCAAAGGTGGAATTTGCCATAAAAAAAATCCTAAAATGTATATCTTCTTTCACACCTAGAACGTTGCTAATAGCAATAACTTCAATGCTTTTTTTAATACATTTAATAACAGGTGTTACTCTTCTTCCTGGTAACACCAATGATATTGAGTATGGCTTTTTGCCACGATAACATTGGGGGGCCAAGGCACATGGGGAGCGAAAGGCTGGCCCATCAGCCATAACATTATAACCGCCCTCCTAATATTGTATAGGTCCCCCTTTGCCACCATAACAGTAATGTGTGTGTGTGTGTGTATATATACGTATGTATATATATATATATATATATATATATATATATATATATATACATACATACATATATATATATATATATATATATATATAAATCAGCCATAACATATACATAACATAACATTATAATATATATATATAATTTCTAATAAGTACAAGTTCAAAAGGCATTTCTATTCCAAAAGTGTAACTGAAAAAAAAAATCTCTATAATATACACTAAGGTTGAACATCTTGCTGATAAGTTTTCATGTCCCCGGTGTAAGGACACCACACCACGTCCTGCAGAAATAAGCTAAACGCCTAACAAAAAGCTCCGTTTCTCTAAATCTTTGCGTTTTATATAACTCCAGGGTGTAATCTGCCCTAAACTACCCAAGAAATAAAGCTAGCTCTAAAATAACGGAAGAAACATCAAACAAAGCGCGACTACGCACAAGCCACTTGTAAACTACACAGCACGTGAAACAGCGCGTGCTCAGTGCACTAGATCAGTACGGCTGCGTGTGATTTGGAACACAGCCATCGTTGGCGATTGGTTAATGAGGGCTCGCGGCTTAATTGCGCTCACCTTTGTGTCCGCGCTGAGTTCCGTCCAAAGGAGGGGGGGAAAACACACGCACACACACACGCACACACGGTGTCCGCTGGGGTTAGCTCGGTGTAGTAACTAACAGGAATGTTTCTAAAGTCACGACTTCGCGAAAAACTGATTAAAACTCATTTGCTCTTTCCATCTTTATCCACCAGGTTTACAGCTGCTTGACCTTCTACCGAAGCTCAGGTGAGCATTTCTATAAGCTTGATTGATTTGATTTTTCATTTTCAAAAGATTTAGGAATTAACATTGTTATACCCCCTCCAACCCCACCTGTTTGTTTGTCTGTTTTTTGTTTTGTTTTTTTTTGCCTCATTTTATTGATTTCCAGAGAGGCAGAGGATGAAGACTTGATCATCCAGTGTGAGGCATTTGAGGAAGCCATGGCTGAGGATGAGGAGGAGCTGTTGAGACTTTATGGAGGCATTGATATGAGCAATCATCAGGAAGTCTTCATCACTCTGTTTAACAAAGTAAGTTTGCTTAAGAAGAGTTGTGCTTAGTGTTTTTTTTCTGGTGTTCATGCGCTTGCATGTAAATCCAAAATGCTCCTCTTTATCACCATCCACATGAGGAGATCTGATCTTCACAAAAATTAGATTTGTCTTAAATGCTTTAAATATATTAGTAGTGTTACTAATAATGATCTTTTACACTAAAATATTAAATAGTATATGAGATGTGATTTTAAATGTGTAGGTGGCACAGTGGTGTGGTTAGCACTGTCGCCTTGCATCACCAGGGTCCAGGTTCGATTCCCCCCCCCCCAAGTCTGTGTACAGGAAGGTGGCATGTTCTTCCTGTGTTTGGTCTCCCACAGTACAAAGACATTCAGATTAGGCTGAATGGCGTTCCCAAATTGCCCATATTGTGTGTGTGCGCGCACCTTGTGATGGATTGGCACCCATCACATCAAGGGTGTATGCCACCTTGTGCCCCAAGTCTCCTCGTATGGGCTTCAGGCCCAGTGCAACCCTGTATACAGGATAAAAGGTATAGATGGCAAGTGAGTGAGTATAAATATCAAATTAAACTGCTTTATACTGTAGCTTGAATGAACTGCTGATCATGTTTTCATGTGTTCATGTTGTCAACCCAAAACCTAAAGCATGTGGGTTTCAAGGGACAAAAAATACTCAAATAGCTGAACGTCAAAACAGACTAATTATGTTATGATAGGTTTATTTGTTTTGTAGTCTGATATTCCAGTTTTAAATTGAAGGTTATTTTGTGCTAGACAACAATGCCACCAGATGCCAGCCCATACAACATATGCATGCCACTGTTTAGATTGTGTAATATGATGTGTAATTGTTTGATTGCGAAGCAGAAGGTTGTTTTGTGATTGAGTGTAAGGATTACTGTCATAAATCTGATGATCTCTTTATTTATTTATTTATTAACCTGCACTCCTGTAGGTGAGTAGCTCCCCTGCATCGTTGCAGCTGCTGTCCATCCTACAGACTCTGTTGTTGTTGGGACCAGAGCGAGCAGACATCTGGCAGGCACTGGAGGCGCTAACTAACCGTGCCATCCTCTTGGCCCAAAACTGTAAGTCTGCTCTCTGTCCAAATCTGTCCATGCTTCTTTCAAAGCCGTTTAGGTCTGGATATCCCCTTACCTTTATGGCAGTGGTTTCTAAAGTGCGGCCCAGTAACTCCCAGGGGTCTTGGAGGCACAGCTGTTGTTGTGTTGCTCTTTCCGTCATTCCATTATTTAGGAGTTCCTATGGGTCTGTTCTGAGGCTGTTTTGTTTAATTAAATGTCTGTATTCCATCCTGGAATAACTCATAAAAAGGTAACCCTGACTAATGTCGGCTGTGACTGATTGAGGGAAAATTTAGGAATAGAAAGCCCTTTGGCTCTAATAAATAAACATTTTATTGTATACATATGAATAAATAATGTTCATGATTGGGTCTGTGCTTTGCTTTTCAGATAAAGGTTGTAAAAACTGTGTAAAAAATAAATTTAAAAAATGTCTGCTTTATGGAGTTCAGATTTCTTTTTAGTCCAATTAGTTAGTGGTAATGATCGGTTTATTTTATTAGATGCAGATGTGTTTCTTCTTATTATGGGTTTTGTTTGTTTTGACAAGTATTTGTTCAGTATGTTAAATCACTTGCAAATTTCTCAGTAATTAAAGGAACTCAAAGATTAAGTTGATCTCTGAACTCTCATAGTTTTAATACCTACTACAACACTTTAATCACTGGGTGGGGATTTTCAAAAATGATACGAACAAATGTAACTAGTCGCACAGCTAAAAACAAATTTTTGGATTTTTCATTTACCTTTGTTCAATGGCATGGAATTACACGTTCATAGCAGACAGTATTTGTTGTTCATCGTCACACCAAGCATTACACTACGAATGGATTGTTGCCAGCTGTTTGTTTTCCAAATTATTGTTTTATAATTTGAATTTAGCAATGTAAAATAATGCCGTACACAACAGATCAACGTGACCTTACAAATACTATTTTAAATCCTTGATATATGCAGAACATTTCCCTTTAACTACCCTTTAACGTCAACATGGTTTTAGTTTAAGCTTGAGGGTAAAAAATAATTTTTAATACCTTTTTATGAATATAAATTAAAAGAATAAATGTATTAAATTCTTTATGAAATTTCTGGATTGCAGCACAAATAGACTCCTGTGAGACGATCATGCAGCGGCTCGTTTTTTCCAAAGAACCATCCACTGGTTCTCATCATGTAGATGCTCCACCTCGAGCCAAAGTAGATAAGGGAATTCAGGCAGACCTGAGTGATGGGGAGAAAGAATCTTTAAGAAATGTAGCCAAGACCAACCAAGCAGAACCTCTCAGCTCCATAGAGAAGTCTCATCCTCCACCTCCTCCCCCACCACCTCCACCTCCATTACCCAGCTTGGCTGCAGCTCCTCCACCTCCACCACCACCTTTACCAGGCATGAGTGCTCCTCCTCCTCCTCCACCACCTTTACCAGGCTTTGGTGCTCCTCCTCCTCCACCACCTTTACCAGGCTTTGGTGCTCCACCTCCTCCACCACCTTTACCAGGCTTTGGTGCCCCACCTCCTCCTCCACCTTTACCAGGCATGGGTATGCCGCCGCCACCACCACCACCCCCACCACCTTTCCCAGGGATGGTACCTGGAGGCCCTCCACTACCACCTCCACTTCCTGGCATGCCATGCCCACCTTGCCCACCTCCTATGGGAGGAGATGTAATAGTAGCCCACAATGTTCAGTTTCTGGGGAGAGCTTACAGCGTGCCAGTGAAAACTGGTCCATATCCCACACTTAGGATGAAGAAGCTCAACTGGCAGAAACTAAACTCCAACGCAGTCACTGGTGAGTTGGCGCTAGGTTTTAGTAGCCTTGTTTTGTACCCGCGTTAATGCTAGGCTTGGAACAGCTATTAATGTTTTCTCGTTGGTGACCGTTAATTAAAAATGGTGGTTAACCTTTTATAATGTTAAAACAAAAATTCTGTTGTTCTTTTTTTTCTCCCTGGAAAAGCAGCTACACCACAGTGTGTCTAAGTAAATAAGCACTTGGCCCTCCCAAGTATAGAATGAAAAATATTTTGCGCGTCTCTCTAGTGCTCTCTTTTGTCTTCTGTAGATGGTTGCAATATATGGGCCTCAGAGCAATCCGATTCCCCTCTGGAACCTGACTACTCCAGCATCGAGCAACTCTTCAGTCTCCCAGTCGCAGAACCCAAAGATAAAGGCCAGGCTGCTCCTGCCAAGAAAGAACCCAAAGAAGTCTGAGATTTATCTTAACATCTATATCATAAACATTCTTGTCATAGTAGTTTGTCATAAATGATCTCTTAATTATTCCTTTCTATTCTTGTAGATTTCATTTATTGATCCCAAGAAAAATCTCAATCTGAATATATTTCTCAAACAATTCAAATGGTAAGCTTGATTAATGCAGATCGACATCTGTGTATGGAAATGCGTTCTTCATGAGACATCCGGTCATTTTGTATTCCTCACCTTTTTGAACAGCTCTAATGAGGAGTTTGTGGACATGATTCAGAAAGCGGATCGTTCCAGGTTCGATGTTGAGGTGTTAAAACAGCTACTGAAGCTCCTTCCAGAGAAACATGAGGTTGGTCGCTCACCAATGAACACCTGTTCTACCCTGCAATCAGGAAATATGAGTTTGAAACATAAATATTCCATAATTATGATTTTGTTTGATTATTAGTGGGAGGATAGCCACAGGGCATTGGTGGCTCAGTTGTACTGTAAGTTTCTCACCTGCGATGCAGAAGGCCCGGGTTCAATTCCCTCTCAGTTCTCAAATCCCAGCCACTGGATGCAGTGCCAGTCCCAAGCCCGGATAAAATGGGAGGGTTGCATCAGAAAGCGCATTCGATGTAAAACCTGTGTCAAATTGTGTCTGGGCCAGAGTGTCCGCTGTTGCGATCCCTTGACAAGAGCAGCCGAAATACTAACAACATTAGTGGGAGGATAACCGATCATCAAAGTATAAACAAACTAGGCAGACAACACTCTTTTCCCAGTATGTTAAGGTGGACTATGGCATTAATGTCTGAAAAGATTTTCCCATGTCATGCTCCTACAAACCAGGAGATCTAGGCCCTGTCACTAGAGCTAAAGCTTGTTACAAATACTCTATCCTTGGGCCTCCGAGTGGCGCAGTGGTAAAAGCGCTCGCCCTATCATCCGGAGATCGCTAGTTCGAATCCCGGGTGGTGCTGTAACCTCTCACAGCCGGAGGTCTAGAGAGAGCTGATTGGCCGAGCTCTCTCAGAGGGGAGGGATGAGAGGTACTTAGTGCTCCTACATTAATCACGGCTCTACAGCCAATCAGGGGCGTCTGTGAGCTCGCGCAACGGAGGGAGTGGATAGCGCTGTCCTCCGAGTGTGTTACGCCGCCCCCAACGGTGCGCGAGCGAGCAGTTCGAAAAGATGCGGTCGGCTGGCGTCACGTGGTTCGGAGGAAACACGTGATAGTCTTCGGCCCTCCCGGCTGAGTGGTAGTAGTAGCCTTAATGTGGGAGCCCCCTAGTGACGGGGAGGAATTGGACACGACTAAATTAGGGAGAAAATCGGGGAAAAATCCAAAAAAAAAAAAAAAACCTCTATCCTCAATTGAGTTTTAAAATGGGTGTATGTTTTGCGAATTTTGGCATCAGAGCATCAAACTGTGTGCGCTCAATTCAGTTTTGCATGTGTTAAGGAATATGAATATGCTACGAATTCCACTCATTGTAGCTACTGACCTCGCACTGTTGACTACAATCACTTCTTTGATGTTTTGTTTTGATGATTTGTTTTGTTCACTGATGCACCAGGATACGGTATGTATCCGTGGCATAGTTTCCAATCCGAAATTGTTGTGGCTAAAGTGCATCAGGAGAACTTTGGTGTTTTTCAGCTTTTTGCTTTCTCTACAGGCACACAAACACTTCAAGAATAACTTGGACATAACAGTTCCTGATGTATTATAATGTTTGTGAGCTTTTTTTATAATCCAGAGGGGAGATAAGAACTGTTGTAGTGTGTATACATTTTTTGAGCACTTCAGTCGTTATTGTGTTTGTGTGTTTATGCATGAGAACAGGGTTCTAGATAATAGGTGGTAATTAGTACGTAAACCACTTTTGTCTTTTTCACTGTAGATCGACAACCTGAACTCTTTCCAAGGAGAACGAGACAAGCTTGCCAACGTTGACAAGTTTTACCTTTCGCTCATCGGTGTTCCCTGGTAACAGCTTCCCAGTTGATAACCAGAATAATAAGCTTTAAAGTCATCAAGTCTACATTGCATTGAATTGACTTCTGTGTAAAAAATAAAATAAATAAATGGTTCATGTCAACCTTTAGTTTCATCTTACTTTAATTCCTGCCCACACATTACCATTCTCTCTGTCTTTTTTTTTTTCTTCTTTCTTTCAGCTATAAACTGAGAATTGACTGCATGTTGTTGTGTGAGGAGACTGCATCTGTGCTGGAGATGCTGAAACCCAAAGCACAGCTGGTGGAGGAGGCTTGTGAGAGTGAGTGAGCTGTGCTATTGCGTGGGATACAATGTTCAAACCGAGACTTCCAGAAAACAAGCCTCAGCTGACTCATCCTTAATCACTTAGTAGATGATTCTTGAATGTTATATAATGATAAGCATATAAACCAAACGGGCATAAATAATGATATAAAAAACATTAACATTAAAACCACCAAGGTTTTAGGTTCCTCTTGTAGCACTGGAGCATCTTTGGCCGATTGACTCCACACGACCTCTAGGGGTGTGCTGCGGTGGCTGGCACTGTGACGTTAGCAGCGAATCGGGTCTTTTTTTTTTGGTGCTGTGGGTGGGGCCTTGGATTCGGCTTGTTTCACCAGCATATCCCATGGATGCTTGGACTCATTGGGATCTGGGGTTTTGGGGGCCAGGTCGGAAAGCTTTTTGCCTGCTCAGCAGCATGAGGCACAGGGTGTTCTGATATCTTTCGATCCTGATTAGCATTGACTTTTTTCGTCAGTTTGTGCTGCATTGGCTTTTTTTGTGCTGTCAGGTCAGATGGGCTAATCTTTGGACCCCACAGGTATTGATGACCTTTAGGTTCAAGTGAGTGTTTCACCAGTTTACTAGTATATAATTGATAATGTTAGTCAGTTCACCTTGAGGTAGTGCTAATGTTATGGCTTATTGGTTTACCTTTTATTCATCTAATTCCGTATTTTTCTCTAAAAGTAAAAAAAAAAAAAGAAGTTTGGTAAGCCCCAAATTGCCCCATGTAATGATTATCTCAGCTTAATTTGACTTGATTAAGAGCTAGTCTACAAACCGCATTGCGAAAAACCAGTACATTCCTAATTGATTGTTGAAGTCATCCGTCTATAGACATGAGCTACAGTATGAAAAAGCTTGTTAAATATTAGTTTGTTTGGCGATAAAGATACAGATAGTTTGTGTAATTTCATTTGTGCTTTGTACTTTGTCCGTATATTGACTTAACAATATCATCACATCCTTGGTGACGTATCCAATAGTGTGTGCGTATGCCGGATAAAGGACGTATGCAAGAGCTGTTTATTAAACATCATCTGTCAAACTCGCACCTTCGACATATCCTATTACTCATACTTGGGTGGTTCCTCTGCAAACAGTAGTACTATAATAAAATCCCATCTATAAATGTTGACCCAAGAAATAACTACAAATGTGCTTATTTGTAGTATGCTGAAGTCTAGTCTATTACTATACATCATTACTTTGTATTGTAGTATTCAAGGTTTAAACCTGGCCCTAGTATGATTTTAATCAGCTTTTGGTATATGTTGCCCCCTGTAGGTCTGCGAGCTAGCACGCTCCTGCCCAATTTCTGCAGGTTAATTCTTCGAGTAGGAAACTTTCTCAATTATGTAAGTACATTTATACAAAATCTGTAAAGTCGTTAACAGGGTGCCATTCAGTTCTGTTTATCTCATATTTAAAAATAAATAAATTACAATTGTAACTGAATTATTAGATCCATATTATTTTTAATTATTATATCCTGATCAATAGATCCTTATTTGACATCTAGATAATAATATGAATGTTTAAAGAACTGTATTTTTTTTTTTTTTCCCACTCCAGGGAAGCCATACAGGAAATGCTGAAGGATTCAAGATTAGCTCCTTGCTGAAGCTGACGGAAACCAAAGCCAACAAGGGCCGTATCACTCTGTTACACCACATCCTCGAGGTACTGTGAAGTAACGTGTCTGGCTTGTGAGCAGTAGGAAGTGATGACCACAGTCTTGAATTGGGGATAATTATTCTGCATACAAATATTTTATTCTTGATTCTATTCTGCAATTTAGAAATGTTTACATGGTGAAAAATAAATAAATAATAAAAGGGGAAAAAATTCTTTGTTCTTCCAGGAAGCTGAGTTGAACCACCCTGAGCTTCTGAACCTTGCTGACGAGATTGAAAGCTGTGAAAAAGCAGCAGGGTGAATACACTGCAAACCTTCTGTTTATTTCAGTGTGAAGTTGCTGAGAGAGAGACCGAATGAGTCATTGCCTGGTCTGTATAATTAAACTGCAAGATTAGTTTAGTCTCTTTAGTTTGAATGTACTGTTTTTGATCTGCTTCTGTTCCAGAATCAACCTAGATTCTGTTCAGGCAGAGGGAAATGCGTTATCCAAGCGTTTAAAGGACGCAGAGAAGAGAGTCTCTTCATCAGTTCAGGATATAAAAGATCAGTTTTCAAGTATCATCAAGGTGAGTGGGTTTTTACTTAATTTTGTACTTTAAACAGATTTTTCAGGGTTTTTTCTTGTCTTAATTCTGTCTTCAAATCACATTGTGGTGCCTACAAGAACATTGTGAAAGTCCTTGGTCATTATAAAGTTTCATGCTCTGCACACCAACTGTCAGGGCCAATTTCCATAACCCTAGTTCAGGTAGCCACTATGGCTAAGTGGAGCACAGTATGGCTAACCAGAATTAGCCATACTGTACAGCTAGTTCTGGAGAAAGAAAAAAGTTTAAATTATACTAAATTCGCAATAACTTTTAGAGATACTACTTCACTTTTGCTCAATGGGACTGCAGAAGCTTCTTATAAGTCTCAGCAGAACTCTGGATTGCATTTTGACAAATGTATACATGGTGACCAAACTTTTGCAGAACTGCAACAGGCCGAACCTGTAGTGTGCTTTTATGTACCTCAATTTTGACTTTTTAAAAAAACCTGAGCTATTCCTTTAATCCTTCAGTCATAGTAGCATGTTTTATGTATAGTTAGTAATCCCACCAGCCTGTTTGCATCTACTATCCTGTTGCTTAAAGGAAAGCTACCGTGACGTAAATTAAATGCTTGAATATAGCAGTATTTCTGATGTTGTTTTTTTTTTTTTTTTTTTTGCTTTCTTGGGACACATCTATAGGAGAATCTTCAGGCATGTAAAGATTTGGAGGACTGCTTTGCTGACATTGAGAAGAAGAAAGGAGATCTGGCTCAGTATCTGTGCGAGGATGCTGCTCATCTGTCACTAGAGGAGCTCTTCAGCACCATCAAGACCTTCCGAGGGCTTTTCATCAAAGCGTTAAAAGTAGGTCCTTTTAGGCTGTTCATAGCTAATCTGATCATGAAAAGGTTTCCGAACAAAACCTGTTTAAAACTGTGTATAACCTTCCTGGTTGCCTCTAACTCGGGATTGTTGGATACCATTGCACAAGTGACTGAAAATAGCCTGCGCTCTTCTATCACACTGACCTTCTGCTGGTCCTGTTCGCTTCTGCTGTAGGAGAACAAGATCCGTAAGGAGCAAGCTGCCAAAGCGGAGAAGAGGAAACAGCAGCTGGCAGAGGAGGAGTCCAAGCGACAGAAAGGAGAGAACGGGAAGATCAGTAAGTACATGCTAAATCTGTCTCGAGTCTGGACTTTCCCCTCTGTTTGACATTCAGTTGGGATATGGTTTTCAGTGACCTTGACAAGAATGCTCACTTGCTACTTAGTTCCATTCTCCTATACATGAACATTTTATTTAGATTTTAACTTTGTTTTAAAGAATTTTTAAAATAGAAGTTTTTGAGACATGTCAATCATTTTATTCTTTGCAACGGTCTTACATTTTTTGGAAGAGTATAAAATAGCCAGTGATCCAGCATGCATTTATTTATTTATTTATTTGGTGTGGGTGTATGTGCATAGTCTTGAGCACATGCAAAAAATGCTGTAGAGCAAGGATGCCTTAAAAAATACTATAAAGCCCAATAAATTTATATGTGTGTGTATATATATATATATATATATATATATTTATATAAAAAAAAAATTAGGGTGTCTAAGACTTTTGCACAGTACCATAGTCATATGCCAACAGTACATTATAAGCAAGCTATATTAGGATGAATGTACAAAATGAATGTAATTTCAGTTTGACTCCAGCCTGTATTTGTGTTGTGTTTTTGTAGTTCGAAAAGGTGCCGTGCCTCAGGATGAAGGCTGCATCATTGACAACCTGCTGGCTGACATCAGAAAAGGTTTCCAGCTTAGAAAGACCAGGCCCAGGTGCGAAACGGAAAGTGCCCCCTCTAGTGAAATGCATAGGGACACCGGTAAGGACAAGACGACTCGGATCTCTCAGCAACCGCTCCGGTGCAAACGCCTGAAGTCACTTTTCCTTTTCATCTCCTCTACTTCATGATCACTGTTTAATAAATGTTGATAAAGAGGAGATAAAGAATGAAAAGGTATTCAAGTTTTTGGTCCTGGAGTTCTAGCGTTCGGCGTCACTCTCAACCTTCGCCCTGCTTTTCATTGGTGGCTTGCAGCATATACAGCTGCTTTCTCTGGGCCAGTATCAAAATGCTGTGCTCACATTATTAATCATTCAGTGACGATTTGACAGAATTAATGGCATGCTGTCAAGCTCCTATTATCTTGTCTCTATTATCTCCGAGAGACTGGAACACAGAGTTGCAACATCTCTCACAATTATACAAACAATTTATTCAAATTGCATGATTCACACACATCGTGTCTAAATATGGAGGGTTGGTCTGTTCATTTATTTGCAATACATACTCACTTCAAATAGTTTAACTGGACAAAATGTAGCACTTTAGTGATGCCTGCTTCTTAACAAATTGCTATAATCTCAACTACAGCCACACATGCACTATTGCTCACATGCAGTAGTTAAGGTTTTTGTGCGTGTGTGTATGTGGTAGCTGTTTTTGTTTGTCGTTCTCGTAAGCATTACTCAACATTCAGTTACTCCACACAATCAGTCCTTCATGTAATGATTAAAACCTACCTGTATATCATTTCCCAATACAGTTTGGGTGTTTGACATCATGCCATTTTTTAAAATCGTGTTCTGTTGGATGTCTTGAAGCAAATTAATGGTATGATCTTAAGAATGCTACGAAAAGTGCAAAAAAACAAACCTTTAATCAAACAGAAAGCAGATTAGTACCCAACTAACTAATCTATAGGAAACGCTGCATTAAATGCAACATGCATGCAGATATTTTAACCTGCCTGCAGCTTCATTCATAATTCAACCCTAGAAAATTCATCCATGATATCCTTTCATCTTGATCAACTTTCTTCCCGCTCTCATTCTTTAGCACCAAGTGTCAAATGTGCAGAAAAAGAAATCACGGCAGGAGCAGCTCAGGACCTCCATCCTCCTCAGCCAAAAGAGACCGGTGTCGAAGATCCAGTCAGCGCTTCCTCCACCAGCCCCAGAGGAGAAACAGCTGCTATAGCACCTTGTAATGAGGCTCCAGTCACACAACAGGCGACGGAGTCCGGCCATTCCACTGAAACCATCCCATCTAACCGTACAGCTACACCGCTCAAGCCTTCAACAGAGCTTCCTTCGGTACAGGATCACTTAAAAGATGACATAGAAACACAAACTCTTCCAAAAGAAAACTTTAGTGACAAGAACTCTTCCACAGAGGCTCCGCCATCAGAAAATGCCTCTGTGGACATCCCGTTCTCTATTGTGAACCCATCTGCAGAAAAGGAAGCAATACGACAGAACTGTAACTCTAATAATAGCCAAGTCAAAGATGATCAAACTTCCACTGATGCCACACACACAAATGTAACCGACATCAACTCTGGTGCTCATATTTACTCGGACGTGAAAGGAAGCGATGTAGTCACCGATGAAATAGTGCCGCAAAACCTAGAACAGGATGCAAAGACGCACTCGGGCAGAACTCAAATAGGCTCGAGCAGTTCCACAGAGTCATCTTATTCTAATATCAGTAACAATAATATCGAGATGCCGCATGAGCCTGATGTACCTGATGGAGCACATGCTGTGGATGACTCCGCCCCCTCAAATCCTCCCACCTCTCGGCCAAAATCACAAAAGCTTTTCCGAGGAAGGAAAAAAAGCAATAAAGAAGGTAACCTGTGCGTTTGTGTGTGTTTTCATGTGTGTGTGCTGTCTGAGATTAAACGTGTACATCAGTGTTATTATATGGTTTTACGAAAAGGACTGACCAGTTTGGATTTTATTTTATATATATATAATTTTTTTTTTTTTTTTTAAGTATGTTTTCCTAAACTCTTGGTGAACCTAGTGGCAGTTTTACACTGTTTATTTAATTGAAGTCACTTTTAGATGAAATAAAGCTATTTAGTCCTGATTCGCTATGAACCAGGAGTTTATCAGGGCACAAATAAATGTCATTCAGTCCTTGAGCCTGTTCTTTCTCTTTGCCACTTTTAAGCCAAGGGTAACAGTGAAGGCGACAGTAAGCATAAAAAGAACTGTGTGTTGCAGTAAGGTAGGTCACGTCGACGGATTTGTAACTAACAGGCCTCTGATTCTCCAAACGCCGCCTACTATAACCAAATCCGTGTCAGTTTTGCGTTTTAACGCAGTTGTCCTACGTTTTTAACCTTCTTGTGTCTGTGGAAATTTGTTCTAACCTTTTCAAAGTCTCTCTGGCCCTCTGCCTGCTGATAACTGAAGGAACTGAAAGAGATAACACACATTTCTGAGTACTTCACAAGTCACATTATTAAACCAAATCCAGTCTTACATTGATAAATGATTACTAATTGTCTGATAACTGTACTAACTTTGTTTGTAATCAAACTTTGCTATTATGTGTGAAAATTAACTCGCTTTACTTTTTCAACATGAATCAAAGTTTGTTTGGCAGATGTTTTATTAGTTGCCATATCCAACTAATAATGGATTACAATCTCTTGTCTGTCCAGGTGATGGGTGAATTTAAACCTGATGTTAAGGTTTAATTAGGAATATACACAGTGTCTTGTATATTGTATATAAGACCCAGAATTGGTCTTACAAATGACTTTATTGACACAATTTTGTTGTTTGTTTTTAGTTTAGTTTTGCATGTTTGTTTGTTTTTTTTCCCAGATGAATAAAAATGGGGGACCTGACAAATAATCAAAAAATATCAATTTAATGAAATGCAAAATTTTGTATATTGGTTGTTTTTTCTTTACCTATCTATTAATATTTGCAGGCAGACCCAGGAAAGGAAAACCACGAGGGAGGAGGTGAAGCTTTAGTCTTGTAGATGTATTCATGATCAGCTTTTACTGCTCCCTTTAACTGCTCTCTCACACAACACTCAGAAACCAAGGGCTGAGCACACGGAGCGGAATCCAAACTTTGCCATGCGCCGATGGACCACTTGCTGATTATTTTAAGGAAGGAAAAGCATTATTTTTTAAATACTCACGTTTGCTCTGGGTTGGATATGGCCAAATGTTTCAGTAGTTTGTGCAATATGCTATGATAAGCCAGATCTTTGTTTACATAAAGATATATATCTGTGAGCAATGGACAAAAAAGAAAAGAATTTTTTTGTGTATATTGAAATTGAGTGTAAAAGTAATAGTTAAAATCCTGTGTTCCAGATCTAAATGAGAATTATGCTGTAAAATTTTAAGTTGCTGGAATTTCCTAATTTTGTTGGGATGAATCGCAGGTTTAATAACACATTCAAGATCTAATCATTAGAATGACTGTACAGTATAGTGTCTGTTTAAGGGAACAGAAAGTATTCTATGGTGTGGTTTGTTGCTGCAATATAATCGTCCTGAACAGCCTAAGATAATCTTGAATGTGTGCTTTTGGAGCTTCTTTACCTTAAATCCCTTTTAATCTTATGCAGACCTGTTGGGAGAAACTGGTCCCATGTTATGTTTGGCTATCTTAGTAATAATGTATGTATATCTATTTATGACTGACTACATACAGAAGTGTATTATGTGAACTAAGCAAAGTAATTTGGTTGATATCTATTGCAAAGTGGTTAATGAAATAAATACAGCTGTTGATGTATACTGTGGTTGGTGTAATTTACATAAATTGGTATAACCAACTATTAAGTAAAAAGAAATTTTTGCACAAGTTGTTTTTTAATGCCAAAAGACGATGGATCAACATTAACTGTGTTTTTGATGGATTCAACAATTATCTAATGTATTTCATGTTCCTATACTTTTGCATAAATGTTTTATTGAACATCCTATATTAAATGTATATCACCACCTGGGCCACAGTTTTCTATTTTTATAATGACTATTTTGATAAAGCAGTCATCTGTGTTCAGTTCTGTTCTATTCATTGTAATGGATGATGCATAAGAGCTTATCGATTGAACTGAAGAATTGAGGTAATCCAATTGACCTGTGGTTATTCAAGTGGCTTGGGGTCATATACAACATTTGCATTGGTTCATGTGCATAGGTCACATTGTGATGTGTGATTCATTATTCAGCAAGTAATTCTGCAGTCATACAAAAATATTTTTTTTAAACTTATTGAACCAGTTCCCATTTTAGATGATAGTTCTATGAGGTTCATTGGACCACAATTGCATGAATAACGAGCACTCCATTTCATAGGATTCACTGGGATGATTGGCACACTAACACCATTAGGAGGGGCAGTGTTAACTTTTGTTAAACTGTTGCAAATTTGGAGAAGTGCATGATGACACCTAGGGCTGTCTGACCCCAGTACACCTGTGGCAACGCACAGCCCTCCAGATCTTTAGTCATTACCACTCTTGTGACCATTGCCTGGGCTCCTTGTACTGAGGTTTGATCATGTTTCAATCGGTGATGTTACAGGCTCATGATCCAAATGTGGAATGTCTGCATTACTAGCATGCCTAGGATAATTACCGACATGGCTGCCTTCATCAGGCCAAGTATTACTGATGCTCACTGCCAAGTGTTATAACATATAAAATATGGTAGGGTACGTTGCATCATGTGTAGCTCCATGCAGCTCAACTGTGTCTGAGATAGTAGTGACTCTGAATGATGGAATGGTAGAACTTACATTTGACCTGTTCTACATGCCAGTGACCATCTGTATGCATATTTCAAAAGGTAGGACTATTATTTGGAATCGCTGAATTTGGATGGTAAAACATTGA
Source organism: Clarias fuscus (assembly GCA_030347435.1). NCBI lineage: Eukaryota > Metazoa > Chordata > Actinopteri > Siluriformes > Clariidae > Clarias > Clarias fuscus. Next base: position 9,784,582 of record CM059216.1, read on the forward strand.
AGCATTGGTGTGTTGGTGGCTCAGAGGGCTAAGGCACTGAGTTTGAGGTCGGCGGTTTAAACCCCAGTTCCATCAGGTTGACATTGTTGGGCCCTTGAGCAAGGCCATTAACCATATCTGCTCAAGAGGCGCTGTATCATGGTTGACCCTGCGCTCTGACCCCAGTTGCACGAAGAAAGAATTTCACTGTGCAGTAATGTACTGTATATGCTACAAATAAAGGCTTACCTTAAATAGTAAAGCAAATAACGTATACTAAACACTTGGGTCTCAATGGACTTCTTACCGTGCCTATAAAGTTGTCACTAGGCCTGGATTGGATTAATCTCTGAGCCAAGATTCAAGTATACCATCCAGATGGGCATGTGTATGTGAAGTGCACTGGCATGTCTGAGTCAGAAGCATTGTCTAGACACTCGGTGATAAAGCAGTGGATGCATAGCTGATGCCCATCATCATTTTGATTTAGCACGATTGTCTGCATGTTTACAGACCCTGTAACTGTCTACTTATTATAGTGTGAACTGTGGGGACAATCCAAACAAAGTGCAGAAAAGCACTTTTTGTGTGGAAGTAATACCAACTGAAAACAAAGAGATGTGACATACTGGAAATCCCAACTGAGAATACAAGACTAATTGGCAAACGGTTAACTGTGACACACTTTAAATACACAAAAATACACGAAAACTGTAGGGACTTCAAGGGATAAAAACCAACACAAGGCTAATGGACACCATGGTAACAAAAACCCTTATACTATTATAAAGAAAGATAATACTGTACACTCACACAAGTAGAATAGACATGAGAGCATCTTAGCAGGACACCTCTGTAATATCCATAGCAGTTAGGAGTGGAGAAATAGAATGTTCGATAGCAGATACCAGATGTTGCCAGCTGGACGGGGTGGCAATTCATTGTAGGCCACACACACACACATAAACACACTAATCCACTCATTCACACAATACAGACAATTTAGAAATGCCACTTAACCAAATCTTCAGGTTTTTGGACTGTGGGAAGAAAGCGGAGCACCCGGAGGAAACACCGTGCACGGTGAGAACATGCAAACACAAACCCCGAGGAGGGAATCGAACACAGACCCTGGAGGTGCAAGGTGGACACCACTAAGATACCATGTTGGCCTGAATTAAACTATATTTTCTATATTTTCTATAGCTATATACTGTTCACAGTGGGGAATACAAATATATAATACTGTAGAAAGACACAGAAAAAGTCATGTGCTGGCCAGATAAACATGGTTAGTTTTGTATGTTCTGGCAGGGTTTGCATGAATGTCATTCAGTTTCTCTTTGGTGGTAGTGCCGATAGGTGTAAAAGTGTGTGCAGCAAGTTACCTTGCAATGGACTGGGTTTCCATTTAAGGTGAATCCCCACCTCTATGTAGTTCACTTATATCTCAGATGAAAATTTTAATTTACAAAATCTACTAAAGGCAAATGCTTGAACATGGCTACGGTATAGTGTTTGATGGGTGTTTGATGTAGCTACTTTGGAAATTTCAATACACAAAACAGACTCTAAGACTCACCAAGAACATACTAATAATAGTTATATGATACATCCAAAGATAATGTATTACTCATTTGGTATAGCAGGCTTATATTTAAAATAATATTGAAGATGTAAAAGTAGAAGTACAATTAGCATGTAAATTAATAGCACAGCATAGGCATAAAGAAAATATGAAACATCCACAGATGTCAGCCTTTAGCAAAATTGAGCTAAGTTTGACAATGGACAAGTAAGTTAAGTGCATCATAATGCTATTAATTAACATAGGGTATGTAAAAAAAATAAAAAAATAAAAAAACCTTATTGCCTAAATGCATTTTTCTACTTTTTGTTCATGAATAAAGTGTTGGTACAAATAAATATTAAGGCAATCAACATGCGATTAATTATTGTAGTCATCTGGAAGTTAAAGTCTAATTGTGAATAGGTCCTATTACAATTTTTAAATCACATCAATTAATACTTACGTTCTTAATATTCGTGAATGAATTTTGATTGATTAGTAAGGCTTCCTATTTTTAATGTTTATTGACAGACACTAGCATTTATTGTTACTGTATATTCTTTAGTATACTGTGTATACTGTAAATTAAGTGATGGTAGATCTGAAAAACAGATGGTATTAAATTATCCCAGGAAAAGATAACATAATATATCTATATGCATCAAAATACAGCTGCCTAAAGGGGAGATTTTTAGAGCAGTTTTTAATGCATTTCGGCAAATAAATCAGGCATGCCACAGATGCTATATGACTTAGATGCTACTTTTGTAATGGTCATTCTCTACAAGACTGATACATTTAAATGTACTCAAATAGGTAAAGATATTCCTACAGTAGTAGCACATATGATAAATGATGACTGTCTAATAATGTTATCTGTATCACTTCATTGTTGGTTAATGAAATTTACGTCTTCTTTCTTTACTCATAAGCATTTGATTGTGGCTATACTTTTGGCAGAGTTTTATTAAAGAACAGCTGTTAGTGCATATGGTTACATCATTATTAATAATATTCATTAAGAAAAAAGGGTGTGGCCACATGGAAATACATATTTAATACTGTCTGGTAAGGCATGGGAAAGAGATAATAAAGTGTTGCTACAAGTTAATTAAATGGAAATAAATAGGTCTAATAAAACTGATGAACTATTTTAATTAACATTTTACTTTTCTGGTGTTTCTCTACTAGGCAGGTTTAGGAAAAGGTTAATAATATCTCTCCACAAGTTAGAAAAGAAGGGAAATAGGAAATGTCTGGCCACAACTTAATAAAATATGGAAATAAGTTAATAATGTCTGTCCACATGTTGGTAAGCCATGGGAACAGGTTAATAAAGTATGCAAATGGATTAATAGTGTCTCGTTGCAGGCCTGGAGATGGGTCTGTAGCACGCGCCTGTCTTTTACTAGGTTTGTGCGCGGGCGGCTCACCGCGCATGCGCGCACCTTTGCCCGTCTCGGCGGTGCTCTGAGCCTCTGCGCTCTGACTCAGTTGTTAAAGCTCAGGCTTATGAGAATGTCGTCGAGTCGCTCAGGGAACGACCACCACAACCCCATATTCGCCTCAGGAGGGGCAAAACGGCCCCGGGTAGAGTCGGGCAACAAAGTGACCGTGGTGCTCGGAGCGCAATGGGGAGACGAAGGCAAGGGCAAAGTGGTGGACCTGCTGGCCACGGAGTCTGACATCGTGTGCAGGTGTCAGGTGAGTTCACGTTTAAAGGTCACTAGTTAGATCGATGAGTGCTGGATCAGTGGGGGTTTCGACTTGTTTGTGAGAAAATGACATAGTTCTATAGTAGAAGGTTAATTTTTTGTTTGTTTGTTCGTTTGTGTTTTAAACATCAATTTGTCAAACAACACGAAAAGTATAAGGAATGTATATAATCTCTCTCTCTCTCTCTCTATCACACATATATATATATATATGATATAGTGTGTGTGTGTGTGTGTGTGTGTGTGTGTGTGTGTGTGCAGTGTGTATGGAGTTTGCATGTTGTCCTGTGATGGGTTGCTGGGTTTCCTCTGGGTATTCTGGTTTCCTTCCACAGTCCAAAAACATGCGGATTAGGCTAACTGGCGTTCCCAAATTGGCCGTAGAGTGTGCATCTGTGAATGTGGACCGGAAATCCTACCACAGTTGTAATAAATAATAGAAGTAGTTAAACAGAAGTATTATAATACAGAATAAAAAAGAATAATAGAGCGGTCACCGTTTGCCTCCATTGTCCCGAGTTGGACTACAGAGGTTCCTAGATGGCTGTGTGTGTATATATATATATATATAGAGAGAGAGAGAGAGAGTAAAGATTTCTCTGGAATATATACACGGATTATATGTTATATTTTATTATTATTATTTTTATAGAAATATATCTATTGTTTACTAAAATGGTCAAGTTTATTTAAAAAATTAAGTTTATATATATATATATATATATATATATCATTTTGAAGTGATATACACACGTGGACAAAATTGTTGGTACCCTTCAGTCAATGAAAGAAAAACTCACAATGGTCACAGAAATAACTTTAATCTGACAAAAGTAATAATTAAAAAAAATTCTATGAATGTTAACCAATGAAAGTCAGACATTGCTTTTCAACCATGCTTCAACAGAATTATTTAAAAAAATAAACTCATGGAACAGGCCTGGACAAAAATGACGGTACCCCTTAGAAAATACTGAAAATAAAAGGGACATGTTAATTCAAGGTGTGTCCACTAATTAGCAGCACAGGTGTCTACAATCTTGTAATCAGTCAGTGGGCCTATATATAGGGCTCCAGGTAGTCACTGTGTTGTTTGGTGACATGGTATGTACCACACTCAACATGGACCAGAGGAAGCGAAGGAAAGAGTTGTCTCAGGAGATTCGAAAGAAAATTATAGACAAGCATGTTAAAGGTAAAGGCTATAAGACCATCTCCAAGCATCTAGATGTTCCTGTGACTACAGTTGCACATATTATTCAGAAATTTAAGATCCATGGGACTGTAGCCAACCTCCCTGGACGTGGCCGCAGGAGGAAAATTTATGACAAATCAAAGAGACGGATAATCCGAATGGTAACAAAAGAGCCCAGAAAGACTTCTAAAGAGATCCAAGGTGAACTTCATGCTCAAGCAACATCAGTGTCAGATCGCACCATCCGTCGTAGTTTGAGCCAAAGTGGACTACATGGGAGACGACCCAGGAGGACACCATTGTTGAAAACAAATCATAAAAAAGCCAGACTGGAATATGCCACACTACATGTTGACAAGCCACAAAGCTTCTGGGAGAATGTCCAATGGACAGATGAGACAAAAATGGAACTTTTTGCCAAGGCACATCAGCTCTATGTTCACAGACGGAAAAATGAAGCATATCAAGAAAAGAACACTGTCCCTACTGTGAAACATGGAGGAGGCTCTGTTATGTTCTGGGGCTGCTTTGCTGCATCTGGCACAGGGTGTCTTGAATCTGTGCAGGGTACAATGAAATCAAGACTATCAAGGGATTCTAGAGAGAAATGTGCTGGCCAGTGTCAGAAAGCTGGGTCTCAGTCGCAGGTCATGGGTCTTGCAACAGGACAATGACCCAAAACACACAGCTAAAAACACCCAAGAATGGCTAAGAGGAAAACATTGGACTATTCTAAAGTGGCCTTCTATGAGCCCTGACCTCAATCCTATTGAGCATCTTTGGAAGGAGCTGAAACATGCTGTCTGGAAAAGGCACCCTTCAAACCGGAAACAACTGGAGCAGCTTGCTCATGAGGAGTGGGCCAAAATACCTGCAGAGAGGTGCAGAAGTCTCATTGACAGTTACAGGAATCGTTTGATTGCAGTGATCGCCTCAAAAGGTTGTGCAACAAACTATTAAGTTAGGGGTACCATCATTTTTGTCCAGGCCTGTTCCATGAGTTCATTTTTTTTATAATTCTGTTGAAGCATGGTTGAAAAGCAATGTCTGATTTTCATTGGTTAACATTCATAGAATTCTTATTAATTATTACTTTTGTCAGATTAAAGTTATTTCTGTGACCATTGTGAGTTTTTCTTTCATTGACCGAAGGGTACCAACAATTTTGTCCACGTGTGTATATATTTTAGTTTTTTTTTATTTTTATTATTATCTTGGATTCCTTATTCCTTTACAGTACTCTGTATAATATTGCAGTACTCAGCCATTTCCTATGCCTTAAAAACATTCCGACTCACCACTACAGCTCCTTATGTCACGTGTTAAACTGACTGAAGACTATGTTCAACAGAAATCACAGTCTGTAACCGTGATGCTCATAACCTTACTACATGCTAGTCAGAGGCTTGAGCCCGAGCTCTCACATGTGGGGCTGGGTTACATTCGCAGGCTTGCTTTGACATGTGAGAAGGCCAAGTCATACTTAGATCAGGGTGTGAAGTGAGCTGCTTTGCTAAAGAGGTTCAAAAAATAGGCCCCCGTGTAGTAGGTTCTGGTTGGTGGGGCACAAGGGCTCTGGTTGCTACCCTTTCCCATTGGACCTGCCTGAGGTTTGAGAAAGGGCAAAGGGCAAAGAAGGGTCAGCATAACATTTTCACATGGAAATAAGATATATAACCTAAGTTTTGCGTAGTCAATAGCATTGTATCTGCCAGACTCCACGAGGTATAATGGACACTTGGATATGAAAGTAATGTCTATGTCATCTTGCAGGGAGGAAATAATGCAGGCCATACAGTAGTGGTGGAGGGGACAGAGTATGACTTTCATCTCCTTCCTAGTGGCATCATCAGCACCAAATGTGTATCACTCATTGGTGAGTAGCTGGGTTCTGTGCTGTTATGTAATGTTTCTCAGTGTGGAAAACCTGTTCATGATTCCAAGTGTCAGGAATAAGGAATAACCCTGGATGTGATGTTATATACATTACAAAGTGTTTTATTTCTTTCATACCACAGCGATTTACCAGTAGTACAAAATAAAATAAATAAAGGACACATCATGCTTGTTAAATATTTGTACTATTGGTACATTTAATGTTGTGAAATGGCTGCACGACAGGTTAGTGCCTGTTATGATTTATAGTAACATTTCTCAATCAAATGTCAATGGCCAAGCAATTTCCATATGTTTGCGACATTAAAGGGGTTCCTGGAAGGCCAGTGTTTTAAATGTGAAGCAGTCCGGTCATGGCTCCGGTGTACAGAGAAAACATTCTACCTTGATTGTGCATTAGGGTAGCAGGAGATTATATAGAGAAACAAAGAGAGTTTTTACTCTCATAACTGTGTTCAGTTATTTCTGTACAATCAAAAGTCCTGGTTTGACTTGAATGTCCCTCGTAGATTAAGCAAAAATGGATTTATAATGTAAAATATAAAAAAAAAAAATTATTTCTAGGTTCTTATATTACTATACTTCTAATCTCCGTAGAGAATGTCTTTATCTTTTTAAGGGCAGTTTTTGTTAGGGACTCCAAAGGGAGCAAAGGGCATATAAAGAAATCATTCATAAAATAAGTATGTGAAGAGATTTAAGAAGGTCGATCAATGCTCATTCCTCTGTCCACATACAGGTAACGGTGTAGTCGTTCATCTTCCAGGCCTTTTTGAAGAGATTGACAAAAACGAGAAGAAAGGTAAAGTAGAGCCAGTTTACTTTGTGTTGTGAGAAATTGAATTGAATTATTTTCAGGAACAAACAGAACAGAACAATATGATCTCTCTAAGTCAGAGATGTCTGTGCAACAGGTGTGTTTGACCTGACCTATGGTTTTGTTCTATAGGAAAGCAGATGGTGGTGATGTGATATAATTCTCTCTTCATTCCATATATTTGTGCACTTGGTAGATATATAAACTATTCTATTCTAATTAATTCTGTTAATATTCTATTGATTATTTCTTTTAGGCTTGAAAGGATGGGAGAAACGACTCGTCATCTCCGATAGAGCTCACATAGGTATACTATATACATAATATCACATAGAAATAATTTTTGCATGTCCTTATACTGTTTTAACACACATTTTATTCAACTCCCTGTCACTTGGGTTCATCCCTGCTGTTTCAGTCAGTGGGCTAGCCAATTACTATGTGAGCCAATTACTAATATGCACTATATTTTCTTTACATCACGATGGTGTTATGAAGCACAAATGCTGAATTTCCTGTCATTTTGTCACAATGAAATTTTTACAGAGTCATCATTGAGGACAGCGCATTATCAAGGGTGGTTGTGCTCTGTGTAACAACCTTCCATACATCATTTGACTTGAGATACTGTACACCCGCAGTCCCGTATGGGCCAGTGGAGAATTAGCGTAGCATTCAGAGCCAGATGTGGCAAACACAACAGCTTCCTACACACAGCCTGTGTATCTATCTCTTGTGCACAGAGATGGCGTGACATTACAGTGTTGTTTCTGTGTTAAAAAAATTTTTATGCTCATCAAATGCAGCAAAACCAGTGCTGGTGATATCCGGAGCAAGAGCAAAGAAAAATATTGATTAGGAAGTGAAACAGAAGGTTGCACTGCAAACTAAATTTATCACTGTGCATACATTAAAGTCTCCCACTAAGCTTTTTTAAAGCATATAATATGATGTTTTAACAATATTCAAATCATGTGATGTCCTGTTTCATAGAATGTGATGCATATGGGCATTTATTCCTACTTGTGTAAACATCTTTTATCCCTGTGATTCTCAAGCCTGACCCTGGAGGACCACCTCCCTTCTCTATCAAACCCACTTCAATTAAGGAAACACTGTTAATTAGCTGATTAGTTAAATCAAGTTAAATCAAGTGTGCTGGGAGCTGAGAAAATACTAAAATGCAGGTGGCCCTCCGGAGCCAGAGTGGAGAAACACTGAGCTATCTTGTCTTTAATATTCTCCCAAAAGCCACTAAAAACATTTAGTCTACTTACATCAGCCATTATCCTACTTACTTATCTGATTAACAGAAAGGAAAAGGAGGGATGCAATTGGCTTATCATAATGTGAACTAAACTTTTGCTGGGAAATGCAGCGAAGTGGTTTCGCCTAAAGGATGGAAGTTCAAAGTTTCTTAAAAAAAAAGGATATGTAGCGGTTTGTTTTTTTTTTTGAGAATAAGAGAAAAAATATTTTCAAAATGAGTATAAGTCTAAAAATGCTGTGTTTTGCTGTCAAACTGCTCATAACTATGTGATCCTGAGTGTAATTGTTATAAAACTATCCTTTTTTTTCTTTTAGTTTTTGATTTCCATCAGGCTGTGGATGGAATGCAGGAAGTGCAACGACAAGCTCAGGAAGGAAAGAAGTAAGATTGTGGTGATTTCATAAAACAGCTGAATTAGGAATCAGAAAGAGGACGAGTTCCATCTATAAATGATAATCATTTATTCTTATGATTTGATAACAGCATAGGAACGACCAAGAAGGGCATCGGACCAACGTACTCATGCAAGGCGTCCCGAACTGGACTTCGCATCTGTGACCTCCTAGCAGATTTTAAAGAGTTTTCCACCAAGTAAGGTCTTAAAGATTTTGTTTGTTTGTTTTTTCAACCAAAATTCACAAGGTTGTAGTAGGAATCTAAACTCATACTTTTTTCGTATTTTCCTTTGTAGGTTCAAAAACCTGGCACAGCAGTACCAGTCCATGTATCCAGCTCTTAAAGTGGATGTTGAAGGCGAACTTAAGAAACTAAAGGTAAATCAAACTGGGGATTTTGGATTTATGTCATATGAACATTAATACAATATTGTTTTGACATAAACCACTTTCTGTACGCTTACAGGACTATGCGGAGAGAATAAGGCCCATGGTGAAGGACGGAATATATTTTATGTATGATGCCATTCATGGACCCCAGAAGAAGATTCTTGTGGAGGGAGCAAATGCTGCCCTGCTAGACATTGACTTTGGTACGGACGTCCCACAGACATAGTTTTGCCTGTTCTGTAACTCAGAAAGCGATGGACTGTAACAAAGAGACTGTCTGTGTTTTGTCTAGGAACCTATCCGTTCGTGACATCATCCAACTGCACCGTTGGTGGTGTTTGCACTGGCCTTGGCATTCCTCCAGCGAATATTGGAGATGTGTATGGGGTATCAAAAGCCTACACCACTAGAGTGGGCATTGGGGCCTTCCCAACAGAACAACTCAATGTAAGACAAATCTCCTGTCTGCATAATTTATGGACTAGCTACAGTCTGTGAACAAAATGTACTTTGGCTAGCACTGATGTGAACTTACTACACAAACAAATTTCCATTCTTTATCATTTAATCCAATTATAAGTACTATAGTATAGTAAAGTAGGGATAGCACAAAAGTTACTGTAGTTTCAGGATAAGTAGAAACGTTTTGGTGAAGCTAGTTGTTTCACATTCTGCTGTTTGTTGCTTGGCATATCTTCTAGTCTGAGTCGTTTTTTTTTTTTTTTTTATCTAATACACTGCATAGCGTCGATGGGAGTCATGTGACAAAAGTACGAACGACTCGGACTTGACTTGGCGCCCAGTAGAAAATGAACGAATCACTCTCCAAGACTACTCGTTCTTCTGAGTCACGTCAAAGATTCGTTCAAAAAGAACAAATCGTTGATGAACGACCCATCACTACTAAGCGACCATATCTTTTATTTCAAAATCTAATGAGTGTACATTAAATTTGAAATCGCTTTGCCTCTTGTATAATTCTGTATGATGTTATGCATCATGAATTTCATTACAGTCAGTGTTTTATTGCATGGATATGTGAGCAACAATTTATTCTACAACAGACTACAATCGGCACATAGTCTGAGTGTGCTGCCAAAATTTAAGAGAAAGAAACACTCTTGTAACCTTATGTTTATCAGGCCTTTTGAATTTGTATTATCCTACAATTTTACAACCTCTATACATACTGCAGGCATTGTGACTTTCATTCATCATTGTGCGAGGAGATTATCTAAGTACATCAGCTGGTTCAGTGCTCTAATAACCGTCACATGAACAAGGAGACAACTTTAGGCTCTGAAATTGTGCCAGGGATTTAGTTACAGAGTGTCACAGTGGTCCACTTGCTGAGAGCTATTCACATATGTACTATAAATAAAATGTTATTCCTTTTATTTTTATTTTTTTTACATAAGATAATAACTGTTCAACATGTCATCTTGTTGTTTACTAGGTTGGTGTTTTCATAATTTTCAAAATTGCTTTCATAGGAGGAAAAAACTCTCATTCAGCAACAATCATTAAATAAACACTGCTGTAGGTCACACATGTCAGGGCATAGCTCCAAGTACAATTACATAAGCCTTCCATATTTTTTGGAGCCGCCAAAAATATGAGAAAGTTATTTAATGTATGTCGACAGAAATAATCACCAAAAATCCCATTACCCATAAACAAATATGAATGCCATGTGAAATGGGGAGGATGCATACAGAAAAAGGTATTTCAATCATTAAAGTCATGATATGAGTGCCTTAAATATATGTAATGTGTCTTTAATTTAAATTAAGTAATCATCATAAACCATCATTTTATGTTTTAAATGTTTTTTCCCGTCTAGTCTGTAGGAGAGCTGTTACAGACACGAGGTCATGAAGTTGGCGTTACAACAGGCAGGAAGAGACGCTGTGGGTGGCTGGACCTGGTCATCCTTAGATATGCTCACATGATCAATGGCTTCACCGCGTGAGTCGTTTAGTACACAAATCCACATGGTGTTGTGTACTGCTATTATATAACAACGTTTGACTGCAAAATATATGTTGTGTAAACAAAGTACAGTTGATAAGCAAGTGAGAATTTTCTGGGTTTTTTTTGTGTTTCCTCCAGAATTGCTTTAACTAAACTGGATATTCTGGATGTGCTTGATGAGATCAAAGTGGGTATCGCCTACAAACTCAATGGCAAACGAATACCCCATTTCCCAGGTAAAACCTGAAAGAATCAGCATTTAATCACAATCCATTTGTGTAATTATGTAATCAGTGCAAGAAAAAACATTATTCAGATCTAGGTCAAGAGCTTCAGATAATGGTAATGCCTTTCAGTTAATGTCCATCGTTATTAAAAGTGCAGAGTTTCAGCTCAGAGACTATACCTAGTTCTATAACCCTTGACAAAACTGAGGACATGTGGGAGAAGGCAGAAACGATCATCAACCACCACTTATGGTAAAAGAGCCAGAAGGAAGACATTCCCCAGTAAAAGGCCATGAGAAACAAGTTTTTTATAAGCTGATGATGCCAAGTTTAAACTCTTTGGAATAAGTGCCTTATTCCCTTTTCAACATCAGGGACCGGAAGACTCATAGGACTGTTGGAATGATAGACTTCCGCTCAGAAGTTTGGGATCACTTTCTAACTCCATGGTCTTTCACGATTTTAATTTTTTTCTACATGGTAAAGCAATGCTGAAGGCATTTGTCCAAAATATGCACTAATCACCTTTGAACAGTTGATATTGAGATGTGTCTTCTACTCATGAGCTGTAAAGCCTTTATAACGGCTCTAATCTGAGGTGGTGTTTGTTAATTGGGGATTTCTGAGGCTGGTAACTCTAAATGAACTTCTCCGTAGCAGAGGTAAGTTTTGGTCTCGCCTTCCTGGGATGGTCTTCATGAGAGCCAGTTTCATCATTGTGCTTGATGGGTTTTGCGAATGCACTTGACAATACTGTTCTTGCAAGAACTATTCCAGAACAGCTGACCCTCATGTCTTAAAATGACAACTGACTGTTGTTGTTGTTACGTAATTACCTAATTCTATATGTGTTATTTCATAGTTCTGAAATCCCCAGTATTGTTGTGGAATGTAGAAAATAAATCACTAAACAAAAACAAAGACATTTGCAAGTGATCCAAAACTTTTGAGCGGTAGTGTATGCACAGAGACGTCTATAAGAAAAACCTTCTTTTGGTCTAGCGCTCTAGGGAAATAACTCACATTTCCAAGCTGAGAATTGGGGTTATGATTATATCCATTTCAGTATTGTTATGACAAATGATGACTCCTATATTGTCAGACAGACTCATCTTGACTGCCGTGGACTCGGATATAAATAAGTTTGTCCCTTTTGAACTGTCTCCCTTGGGAGCATCTATACTCAACATATTGTCCCGAGGTCAGCAGAGATTTCTGGATAGTAACCTAAACCAGGTTGTTTTGTCCTAGTAGAGAGCACACAAATAGGCCAAGTATGGTTCTCTTTGCTAGTGTTGATAAATCAATAATCTATACAGTCCATTAACACAGGTGCTGTGTAGTTATATAATTAACCAAATGCGCTAGTCTGTCTTTCTGAACTGCTTAATCCTCGCCATGTAAATGCGCCTTGCAGATACCAGACAGCAGCCAAATTAGTTCTGCTATCGCATGCTTGTCTGGCCAGTTTTTTGGCAGATCCCCATACCTCGTCCTGTCTGGGATGCGACAGGTGCACTTCCAGCCTCAGACAGGCTAGTGCATTCACTCCCATTACTGCAACTGGTTCAATCCTTTGATAGAGCCTTCTGAGTAAATGACGTGGTGAAGCTTGCCAACTGTTAAATGAAAACACTTTTAAGATGGATAAAACAAAGCTCTGAATCCACAGGATTCACTGGAGCTCACACAGCCACAAAACATAAGAGATCCACCACCATGCTTTATAGTGGGGATGGTGTACATTGACCATAAACATAGTGTTCATGGTTGTGACTTTAAAGTTACATTTTGGTGTTATCACTCCAAATGACTCCGCTCCAGAAGTTGCGAGGCTTGTCTAGCGCCCTGCAAGCTGGCCTTTTTGTGGCATGGGTGCAGTAATGCCTTTCTCCCGGCAACTCGACCAGGAGCAAAGTACCTCCTTATTGTGCTCCTTGAAACAACACCACTACTTTTTTTTTTTTTTTTTTAAGTTTTATTGAGAGACTTTTTATTGAGACTTTTTATTGAGAGAGAAAGATTTAAAGATGGATTAACAAGCTTACATAGTTTTTCGAGTCTTTTCCCATACAACCCATATCAACACAAAATACTATTGAAACGAGGAAAACAATAAAAAAATAATAAAAATTAAATAAAAGTAAAAAAATCACAAACAATAATGGTAGCTTCTTGGCTGTAATGAAACTATATGCAAGCAGTTTGTGTTGTGATCCTGATAACGGATGCATATACTTTATTCATAAAGTCCCATAATAATGTGTTAAATAAAAAAGTGCTGGGTCTAGCAGTATTTGCACTCTAAACATTTCTGAAAGGACATCAGAAATTCCACTCTGATAACTCTGTATCTTGGACGACAAAATAAAACTATGGGACAAATTAGCGTCTACTAAAGCACATTTGTCACAAAGAGGTGAGACATTTTGGAAAATTCTATGCAGTTTCTTTTTTGAACAATGCAGTCTGTGGGTAATTTTTAACTGAATAAGGCAGTGTCTAGAATTGATAGAATGTGCATTAATATCCTTTAAATTCCTCTGCCATGTTTCATCAGAAATTTTTACTCCTAGCTCTTTCTCCCACTCTTAATTAAGAAGTCTAGTAGAAGGAGAATTATAGGATTTTAGGAGATCATAAATTATTAATAACGCCTTTTTACTTCCTTTACACTGATCAAGACAAATATCAAAAATATATATCAAAATATATCAAAAATATAGAGTGATATATTAACTGATGACGCTCTATGTGCACATATATTATTTCTAATTTGTAGAAATCTATAGAAATGACTCTGAGGGAGTTAAAATTTCTGTTGGAGCTGACACCACCACTTTTTTTCCCAGAGCAGCCTGTATTTCTTTCAAAATAGAAAGAATTTTTTTTTGTTTTGTTTTTTTTGTCCTGAACAATTAATCTGGCAGTAGTGCATGAAATCTTTCTTAGTATCAACAGAACCTCTTATTTTCCACGTCTTTACCAGAGTTTGAACATCACGGACTGGCATTTTCAAGTGTTGTGATATCTTTTTATATCTGTTTCCTGCTTCATAAGGTATACTGTAGCTACCTTATTATGGCAGTCCATCTGCAGTTCTTTTGTCTTCACCATGATGCAGTATCCATCCAAGTCAGTGCATCATGCCATAAGCTGAGAAACTCACTGATTATTTATTCACAGACACTAATTACAATTACACTGGGTCACAGGTATGGAAACTTCCCTTGAATAGTGTGTTTCAACATTCATCATGTGATTCAGGGATATGTTAAGTTTTGAACAGGCTTGTTTAGGTGATCTCAGTTATCATTAGGTTTTTATTGCAACTATGTGATAATTAATGACTTTGCATGACCACTATCCTTAAATAAGAAAAATATTTTTGCATGATCAGTCAAATTTTCCAAACAAATGCCAATGTTTTAACAATTTGTTTTAGAGGACAAGTGATATCAAAGTGAACACATATACACAGCAAATTCCCCAGTGTTAAATTAACACCCAGCAGTGTTTATATGAGTCCAGTTGGATTGAACATGTTAAATTATTTCTGGGGATTTTACTGTGGACTGATTAGAAGCCAAATAGTTTGATAGAGTTGCCTGCAGCAGGAGTAGAGTATATTAATGTTATTTGCTTCTGGTTCATCGTGTGTCTATTCAAGAATTATAGTTGTTATAATATTTGTTAGTAAACATAAATTTTCTTTAAATGTGTTGTTTTATGTGTCCGTAGCTAATATGGAGGTACTGCACAAGGTCGAGGTGGAGTATGAGACCTTGCCTGGCTGGAAGACAGATACTTCAGCAGCCAGGAAGTGGAATGATCTGCCCCCCAAAGCCCAGAACTATATCCGCTTTGTAGAGAATCACATAGGTGTACCGAGTGAGTCAAACACTCATGACTTACCATAAATCATGTAAAGTAATATGTCTTCATTTGAATCACGGTAAATTCAAACACCTGCTGATTTAACTTTTTCTGCCATTGCAGTCAAGTGGGTCGGCGTAGGCAAGTCCAGGGAATGCATGATCCAGATGTTCTAGAGTGTCTGTCCTCCAGAGACGTCTGGAGTCGATCAACAACATGCGATCCTCTCAGGAAATCCATGAAAACAAAATGACCGTGACAGCAAATGGAGTAGTATACACAAGATTTACTGTTTTAGCGTTTTGCCTCAACAGCTGAAAATTTAATAAATGCTAATCAGTGTTAATGAATTAATAAAAAATACCTTTGTCTCTTGAGAACAGATTATATCCAGGCACAATCTTTTGATTTACATTGTGCAATTTCTTCTTTTTGGATAAACATATTTACAGATGCATTACCATTTGAGTGTCTGTTTGACTGAGTATAACTGCACACTAAAATCCCCAGAGTTGATTAAACACTTTCAGAGTTCACTGGACCTACACCGATCAGCCATAACAATAACATCACCTGCCTAATATCGTGTAAATGATTGAATCACCAAAACAACTGTATATCATCGAGGCATGGACTCCACATGCCCTCTGATGAGGTGTATACAGTATATGCAGCAAGGTACTAACAGCAGATCATTTAAGTCCTGTAAGTTGCAAGGTGGATCAGACTTGTGAGTTCAGCACGTCCTGCAGATGCTCGATCAGATTGAGATCTGGGGGATTTTCAAGGCGAAGCCACAACATGACCCTTGTAAAAGTCTCACAGATCTTACAGATCCTTATGATTGCCCGTTTTTTCCTGCTTCTAGCACATCAACTCTGTTTACTTACTGCCTAATAGATCCCACCCCTTGACAGGTGTCAATCCAACGACATAATCGATGTTATTCACTTCGCCTGTGCTTTGGCTATTTAACCTTATGGCTGATCAGTGTATAAACACTACGGCATTATTTAACAGTCTGGGTGTTGATTCAACACTGGGAATTTTGCTGTGCCCAATTAATGAAGCTCTGCATAGTTCTTATGTGGCAGCACACACTAGTTTTAACCTACAATGTATATTATTGTGAAAATGATGCCTACAATGTGCAGTTACTCTATTAACAACCTCAGGAATATGTTTATTTATTGTTGCATGAAATAGGTTTGTCGAGTGAACATGATTAGAATGCTGTTTTTTCTCCCCTGTTTTTCTCTTTCTGATATTGCGATCTTGAATAAAGGCTTCACAGTTTTCTTTGATGTCAGATGTAAAATTAGGCAGGACATCACTGAAGCTGCTGCAGAAATAGATACCAATACAGAACATTCTGTTCCTCCATCACATGCCAAGCCTGCATGAGCTACTTTGCAATTGGACTTAATAGTGTAGCCCCAGACAACCTAGCCTTTTGACCACCAGCCTGCGTGGTCTGATCCCACAGAAAAGCCACTGCATAACAGATTGGCAAAAAAAAGAAAAGGTCTCTAAGGAGTTTAGGTCTCTAAACTCTCCTAATCCAATTGAGCACCCATGGGATGCGCCAGACAAATAAATCAGATCCACAAGGCCTCACCCCACAACCAACAGTACCCAAAGGATCCACCACCAATGCTCGGTTCCAGACACCACAGCACATCCCAGAGGATGTTTTGTTTAATGGGAAGCACTTCTTATAAGCCAAAATTGTGTTGTGTCACTTCACCGATACAAGACCATGTTGGCTTATAAGGAGGAGTTTCCACTAAAAAATGCAGAGTATAAGAAGAAAACGACGATAAAAAGTCTGGGAGAATTTTGATTGGTTACCAACAAATAAGGCCGTATCAATGCTGCTCTGCACAATCATGACCAAATTATATTACAATCATTCACCAGTCTCAATATTCTTATGCTAATAATGAACTCCTGTCACATACATTGAAGGAAGTAGAAAATGCATGAGACCATAGGCATGCAACGTTTGATCAACAAAGTTCCAAGACATTTTAAAATAACGTTTAAATGAATTTAAATGATTTCAGACATTTCAGAAAAAGTGTGCCTTGAGTGAGGATTATAGTATTGTTTAGCTTTTATACTCATAGAGACTGTGAATTGTTGTGCATTGAGTGCGATTATGCTTTTGTTGCTGGTATGTTACGGACAATGAGACAATGTTGGTATTAGATTATTTTTGAAAGTCAGAATGATTTTGATGAAATGGCGTCGGAACAGCAGTGACTACATGACGATGGGAAAATGTTCAACAAATGTTCCTAACACAATGTCACAAAAACTATACAACACCAAACCAGTGGTCTCTGTGATCTTACAACTGGACAACCAGGGAACATGCTGATGCTATTAAATGCATTTACACAAAAACAAGCACCACAATAAACACAGCACAGGGCAATTATTATATTGATTATTATATGATAATATTGCTTAAAGAAAATTAAAAACATTGTGCTTGTGTCATTTATTCAACGTTATCTCAGTGTAATGTTATCAGTAACATTTCAACTTAACAACAAACTTTGTCCTGAAAATTAAGCAATATCACTATAGATTGAGGTACTGAGGGATATAGCATAGCTGCGCCAACACCATTTATTATTGACAGATGATAAACCATCACTTGTTTTTTTTTTTATTTAACCTGCTTTTTTGCTCCGCCGAAACACATCCTATGGCAACTCCCGTATGGAACTAGCTAAACGCGATTGCAGGAGCTGGCGACTGACAGTTAACAACCCCTAGTTAATTGTATATAACCCAGTATAATTAACAGGAGTGAAAAAATTCCTTACTGGTGGTGGACAGTCCTGTAAATCTTGTAAGTTTCTCTATCATTTCCATTAACTTGCAGGTTCTGGATTTGAATTCCAAATAATGTTAAATGGAAAGTTAGTGTGCTAGGGTATACAATTATTGTCATACTCACAAAGTATCGCCCATGATCAGGAGTTGGAGAGCAATTTGAAATGTAACCTTGTGTTAGGAGCTAGTTAGCTTTGTTGCTGTAAATGAAAGAGCAATCATAGTTCAGTTTACTGGAAAAAACCTCATTATTAAATCCACATTAAATTCTGTTAGCCATCATTCATTCATTCATTAATCTTCTGGACAGGGCGCCAATGCATCGTCATCCAATTAAACCCAATTGCATATCTTCAGACTGTCGAAGGAAACCAGAGCACTTGGAGGAAACCCACCAGGCACGGGGAGAACATGCTGCAAACACCATGCACACAGACTACAAGATGTTGTATGTCCTGGATAAGATGCCAATCCATCACAGGACACACACACCCACACATACACTCACTCATCGTCTACACCAATTTATCCTGTATACAGTGTCGCTGTGGGCCAGGAGCCTATCTACAGGAGGCGGGGTACACCCTGGATGGGGTGCCAATTCATCGCAGGGCACACACAAACACATAAACACACTCACACTCTCATTCACACATAACGACCAATTTGGGAACACCAATTAGCCTAATCTGCATGTCTTTGGATTGTGGGAGGAAACCGGAGTACCCGGAGAAAACCCATCAAGCACGGTAAGAAACTGGCAAACTTCCCCTGGGGGTGTGAGGCCATAGTGCTGACCACTAAGCCACCATTGTCACCTGTTAGCACTGCTAGTCAGTGTATCGCTACCCAAATGGAGTAGCAGCTATTTTTTCCAAGTTTATGATGAACAAATAATGTTGAGTCACAGTGGGATCTATTTAAGGCCGCCAAACCGCCAGAGGTCGCTGCTGACTATTTTCCACCAATGGAGTCTCAGAGAGCGGTATTAAAGCGCAAACGAGTTCGCGGGAAACGAGAGGTGGAGGGGTAGCAGCAGGGGCTTGGTTAGTGCGCTACTCAGGTTTGGCGTTGGTAATATTTATCTTTTCAAAATGCCTAAAAGGTCCTGCCCTTTCACTGACTCGTTTTCGACTCAGTATAAAATCCATGTTGGACAAAAGGAATTGAATCTGCACGGGGTTTTCGGAAACAAATACAGACAGGAAGTTTACGGTGAGTTTTTTTTTTTTACTTGATGGTAGTTTCGAGGATGCCTTTAAAATTGTTGAATATTTTTGTTATGCCTGTCGGGAGGTTTATATCAACTAGTCAGGCTATAAAAGAAGAAATATAGACTTAAGTTGGGCCATTTTGAGTTGTGGCGTTGTTGTTTTATTTATTGCTCCCGAGTCCCGCCTCCTGCATTTCAACTGGACAGGAGTTTAAACTGAAAGCGGTTCAACCAATCAACGGACGAGTTGAAGTCGGAACAGGAAAAGAGTGGGAAAGCACATGCGCATATTGGTGTTTGCTTAGTGGGGTCGGATTTTTGTTTATTTTAGTTATTTTAAATCGAAGCTTTAAGTTGTATAGATAATTGTGATTGTATTAAAGGGTTTGTTTCTAGATGTTTGAATGTCCTGCTAGTGGCTAAAAATGTATCCTTGTGTAGGTCACCATGGAAACATCCTATATGAGAGCTTTAAACCAGTAAATACCAGTAAGGAGTAATTACGTCATGCATGTGTAGGCCTTCTATGTTCTACCGAATAAATGGACATGGATTCCCACAGAAACACTCCAGAATCTTGTAGACAGCCAAAAAAGAGAGCAGTCAAAAGAGGATTAACTCCATGTTGAAGTATATGTATTCGGATGCAATGTTATTGCAGGTTTGGCCAAATACACACTATATGGACAAAAAGTATTAGTAGTGTGTGTTATCTGAACAGGTGCAATGAATATTACTTTGAGTGAGTGAAAGTGGAATTATGTAAACCATCCCCAAATTGAACATTTACATCAAGCAAACTCTAATATAACTCATCAGGAAGGTTCCAGGAAAAATACCACAAGTGTCTATTCAGAGCATCATCTGCCCCCATGATGTACACCACATGGTGTGAGTTGTACAGTATATAATTATATATTTAAATGGGAACCTTGGATCTTTGAGTCCTGGATGATGCGGGAGTTTGCAGCCTGTAAGCGGGCTCTGTTAAGTGTGTCTTTAGCACTTAAATTCTTTGCTGAATGCAGTTTGTGTAGTATACGGCCGTCTGACATCTTGTAATGTGTAAAATTCTCTCTTTTTTTTTTTTTACAGAAAAAACCAAGAACCTGCTCTTTAATGGAACCCGAGCTGTAATGGGGAGAATTTGGAAGGTGGATGCAGAGGGCAAGTGTGCTGATGTAGATAATCAGGGTGCTGTGACGCCTGCAAGTCAGCAGCTACTCAAAGGACAGACTTTGATTGGGATGGATGGTAAACTGAAGAAAACCAAAGCAGTTTCTGGTAAAACTGGACTTTGTTTTACCATGTATAAAGTTTTATTTTTGTTTCTTTCTAACTTGGCATTCCTCCTCCAGCATGCCTCATCTACCTCCTGGGGAGGTTGTGTTTCCTCCAAGACACATGAACCTCTGCATCTTTTAAACTGCTGTTTGTGCATTGTAACGCTCCGAGGAGAGAAACATCTGCCTTATTCTGCATGCATGAACTCACAGGAGCACGTTATTAGCTAGTGTTGCTAAAAGTAACAACCAATAGTGTATTCTGCAATATTTATACCTCAGTCCCGTGACTGTTTTAGGCCCAGGCATTGGCGAATTCAATGTTGTTGAGATTTAAACTATAATTTCCGGATGATGAAGCAAACAGTTGCTGGGGACTGTTTATTAGGATTGAGCACTTGTCCAAAAAAAAAAAAAAACAGATGCCTGTTTGATCTTAATTGGCATGCAAGTTGCATGTGGTTTACAAAATTTTTTCCAGTGACAAACTTTTTATAGAAAGATAATAGATACATTTACGTCTGCATCTTGGACCCATCCCTCATATTTTGCTTGAATAACCAGAACTTGTAAAGACAAGCTGGTAAAAGTTTACACTTTATTAATCCTCAGAAAAAAACAAGAACTTGTTGGTGAAGCTAAGTTTGCACTTTTATTCCAAATAAGTAGTTCATGTTTGGTTATTTTTGCTTCAAGTGTTTTTATTCACTTTTCATTTTAAGAAAATGATTGTTTTGAAATCAGAAATCGAATTTTGCCTCAAAGATTCAGTGTATTGCCCTGCTCTGTGGTAAATTGTGACTAGTAATACACATGCAAAAAGTAAAGGGCTGTAAAGGCTACTATATTATTTACTGTGAACTAAATCCGTGTTGATGTTGTGATCCTGTCGTCCTATCAGGCAGCGTGACCGCTCCGTCTGCGTGTGCCGTGTGTCAGAGGTCATCAGGAGTGAGGACGGCATGCTCTCAGTGCGATCGCCCTGCATGTCCCGCCTGCACACAGCAATGCAGCAGCTGTTGCAGTCCCTGCTGCTCCGTCTGCACCATCACAGAGTAATGCCACACCTCGTGCACGGTCATGCTACAAAGCGCGTTTCAGTTCATTTGCATTCACATCTACTTTTGAGACATGCCGATTATTTTCATACTGTACAGTTACACACTTGTATTCCCGAGCAACCTGAATTATAAACATTGTTATTGGGTGAAAATGTGAAACCAATCGCTTGCATGCTGTACTCTCTCTACAGTTACTCAGAGCGCTATGACAAAGTCGTCTGCTGCAACTGCTCGTCATGAGAGAGATGCAGAAACCGACTGGACTGATGGCTGAAGGAAAGCATGAACAGTGTTCTTGTATTTTGCTTGTAATAAACTTTAGTACGTTCCACGCTGTAAATTAATTTTATATACCTTTTACACCCATGTAATCATGTTGTGTGTGTACATATGTTTTTTTTTGTTTGATTGTTTTTGTTTTTTAAATGGTTTAAATAAATACTTAATCAGTTTTACTGTTACTTCCTGTTTTCGAATGACATGTGGGGGAAATTATGGGCAGTCTAAATCTCTTTAGAACTTTTGCTTATTCATAGTGTCCCTAATCACACTTCTTGGTTTGTTTTACAGCCACCGGTGTGTGAAACCAAAGCTTTGTGCCTTTGTGTAGGACATGACCTTTTAAACAATCAAACACCAGTTTTACAGGATGTTGCATTTCAAAACCTTAGTGCTACTGGGGGAAAAAAAACCGCAATGTCCAAAATTTGCATTAAATCAACCCATGTTTCACAGCTCTTGTTATACATCAGAATTTTATAAAGGCATTTACTGCTTGATGTTTGAGTTAAATTTAGGAATAAATGGGGTGAACTGGCAATGCATCTGTTCCTTAATGACAGTTCACTTGATTGTAAGAAATGCTCTACTTAGAAGTATAACATTCGAATTCAGATTGAAAATAAAGCCTGACTTTATCATCTGGAGGTCAGTCATCACTAAACTGCTATATTGCTTCTCATACTTCTTTTTTTTTTTCTCTCTCCCTCTATTTTGTATGAAGCTGTTTTGACTGTGACCACATTAAAAGCTGTATATAAATAAATCAGAATTAACTTTTAAAAGCAATTTGGAAAATAAATCTTGAAACAAGATTGACTTTTTTTTTTTAAGGGTGCCTGTGTGTTAAAAATCAGCAACTTTAGGATAAACTGATCAAAGATAAAATTGCCTGTACAGTGAGGAAAGAAGTAAATTGCCACCCTCATGAAAGGTTACATGGTGGTGTGTAGTGCTTGTGGCCCTGGGGGGGTTCAAGTCCCACCTGGGTTCTGTGTGCATGAAGTTTGCATGTTCTACCTGTTCTTGGTGGGTTTCCTCTGTTTTTCTCACACAGTCCCAAGTCGTGAATTTGGAAATTGCCCCTAGCGTGTGACTGTGTGTGCTTGTCCCCTGCTCCAGACCTCCGAATCGTCTCGTTGGCTCGAGTCCCCTGTGATATGCTGGGGTATGTTTTATCATTTTCCTTAAATTGAATTAACATTTTGATTGAACAAGTTTATTTCTTTTAATTATTATATATATTTCTTGTTTTCATATCTAGACATGCTTAAAGATGGGTATATTCCATTCTAAAAAGAAGGAAACGTAGAATTCAGAATAAATGCAAAACATTTTTTCAAAAAACTAAAGGTATTTAAAGTTTAATGTAAAATTTTGTGTAGGTCTATGAATGAAAGCTTCACCTATGTCATATTTTTAAATGATTAATCTGTGCAGATTTTATTTTATTTAATGAGCTCTTTGGAGGGTTTCTTTAGTGTAGGCCGCAGGAATGCCACCTCTGCCAAGCTTTATTAGTATTCATCATACAAGATCTACAGACATACTTTATGTCTACAATATGTTGCAGTGTAAATGTATTCAAGATAGCTGTATGACTTTATATTACGTGACCACCAATAATCCAAAGGTGTTTGAGGTCTGGAAATTTGGGACCTTTAAAATTGAATCACTGGCCAAGAAAGTTTCAGAATGATGACTCTTACAGCCACTAGAGGGCAGCACTTGACTGTCATGTCAGACAGAGTTAAACTTACAATTGAAAAGTTCACTGTCACTTTCATACACTCTATACTTCTCACTCTGTCAGTCATCATCTATACCACTTTATCCTGTATTCTGGATGATGGGGGGGGGGGGGGGGGTTTGGGGCGGGGTCTGGAGTCTATCCTAGGATACAAGGCGTGGTACAACCTGGACGGGGTGCTAATCCATTAGGCAATAACCCAGTGCCTTTGGACTGTGGGAGGAATCTTACCAAGCACAGGGGTAACTTGCAAATTCAGTGCACAATTATCCGAAGCTGGAATCGAACCCCCGACCATGGAGGTGCAAGACGACAGTGCTAACGCCTAAGCCACCATGCTGCCCTTCAGACTTCTAAGAAACTTTTTTTTTTTTTCATATTGATTCTGGTGATCACATAGAGTCCCAATTTCTGCTTCTTAAAGGGCATATACCTGTCTAGTATCAGAGAAATGTTTATGTTTCAAGCATTCAAGCATTAAAAAACATTAACATAAGACATGAATCTGTGAGAAACAGGTGCAGATGATGACTGATGTTCACAAAAACAAGTATAGTTCCAAAGGCAACACTTTATTTTAAGGTAATGTGTATTAGGTTTTAATTAAGGTCTTGTTTTGCATTACACATTTATAAGTTAGACTATGCAGAATTACTTGTACTGCACTGGACAAAAGAGCCAGACTGTACCCCGCCTCATTCCCTAAATACCCTGGGATAGACTCCAGCCCCCTGCGACCTGGTACACGGCATAAGCGGTATAGAAGATGAAAGAAAGTATACTTGTATTTGTTCCTAATTAGGAGTCTGTTTTGTGAAAATGACTAATGAATGCAATATTAGTCGTGATCAATTAATGAATCATCTTGTTAAGGTTGTTTAATTGGCAAAGTTGCTCAGATCCTACATTTGCCCATTTTTTCTGCTTTGAATTCATCAAGTTTAGTAAAAAAAAAAAAAAAAAAAAGGTTAGTTTGCTTCCTAACATATCCCACACACCTCCAGGTATCGCTATCATTCTGTAGCTACCGTGACTAGGACCTAATTGTGATGGCTAGACGACCTCTTGTGAGATGTCTCCAGCGGTCAAGACCTACCAAAAGTGGAAGGAAATAAAAGAAGGAACACCAGTGAACCAGCGACAGGGTCATGGACAAGGCTCATTGATGTACATGAGGAGCGAGGAACTACTGTGTCTCAAATTAGATCATGTTAATGCTGGTCCTGATTATAAGGTGTAAGAACACACAGTGCATCACTGTTCTGGCGGCAGAAGTGGGGACCTACCCAATATTAATGCTATGGCTAGTCAGTGTATGTTCACATATTCATCTTTTATACCTCTTATGCTGTACAGGGTCACAGGGGCCTGGATCCTATCCCAGGAGACTTAGGGCACAAGGCGGGGTAACCCTGGACAGGATGCCTTTCCATCTCGGGGGGCACCCTACCCCACTAACAGTACAGGCAATTTGGGAACTCCAGTTAGCTTAATGTCTTTTGACTATTAGAGGAAACCCACCAAGCACAGGGAGAACATCCAACCCCAAACACACACAGACCCAAGGTGGGAATCAAACCCCCCTGGAAGTGCAAGGCCATAGCGGTAACCACTGCACCACCGTGATGCCTACATATTCAACACACTGGCTTGTTTTATCTCCAATAAGTCATTAAGTTATATTGACTTGAAAATATGGGACACTGAAAACTTGTTTAGTGCTTAATAGCTTCTTCCTAGTGATAACTAAAACTCTACTTTAGAATATGAGACATCATAGTGACTTATTCAGCTTTCGTAGGCTCTTACAAAAGATAGGAATATTTGTACTATTGTCAATGCACCAGGTATAAAAAAAAAAACAAATATGTTGTTTCGAGTGTACAGATCATGTGTTTTAAACTTACAAATAGGAGGCAAATTATTCATATTTTGTTTTTTTTTTGTTTCAGTTTTTATTAATAAAATGAAACTTTATGCTGGTCAGCGTCACAGTCGATCTGGAGTCTGTTCTGGCAACACAGGGTGTGAAGCATGAATATACTCCTGATGAAATGTCAGTTGATTACAGGACACCTTTCACACCTAGGCACAGTTTAGCACAGCGTGATTTCGGGGGAACACACAAACACAGAGACGATATATGAAACTCTATACAGATGGTAAAGTACTCTCAGGATTGAGCCAGGAACCTTGGAGCTGTAATGTGCCCAACTTGTTCTTTTATTTTTTATGAATGAAGTATATTTTTACTTAATGTATACAATTTTTGCCTGAGGTACTTATTCACCGTCTATACTGCTTTACTATACTGTAGAGTGTCACAGGGAGCCTGTAGGAAACTTAGGGCATGAGGCGGGGTACACCCTGCCTCCGAAATCCACCGAAGAGTACACACATATACACACACTATCGGCAATTTGGGAATGCCTAATCCGCATGTCTTTGGACGGTGGAAGGAAACCGGTGTACCCGGAGAAAACCCACCAAGCATAGACCCAAGGTGGGAATCGAACCTGGCCCCTGGAGGCGCAAGACGACAGGGCTAAGCACTTAACCAACCTGCGGTGTACATCCATCTATTATCTATGCTGTTTCTTTTGTGTAGAGTCACAGGAGCCCTGGAGCTTATTCTAGGGAACTTGGGGCACAGTGTAGAATGAGATACCAACCAACTGCAGAGCACAGGCACATACACACACAACCAGGCACACACTACAAGAAATTTGGAAACACCAATCAGCCTACACTGGATAGATTTTGGGAGAAAACTGTACTGAACCCACCAAGCACAATAAACATAAAGATTTAAACCCCAAGGTGTGAGGCAACAGGCTATACATTAAGGCATTGTGCCACCTAGAAGTGCACATTAGTTGAAATGAATGAAAATGAAAAATTGTCTGTGCAATTTTTTAAAGCAAAATTTGTATAATGAAATGTAAGTAGGACTTAATTTTTTTTACACGGTGCTGAATCTAACGTACTGTACAGTATACTGTACACTCCATACTGCCAAAAGTATGTGGCCACCAGACAATCACACCCATATGTGCTTTTTGAGCATGCCATTCCAAATGTAGTCTTTAGTTTGCTGGTATAATAACCTCCACTCCACTCAGATTTTGGAGCGTGGCTGTGGGGATTTGTGCTCATTTAGTCACAAAAGCGTTAATGAGGTCAGACACTGATGTTGTTTGAGGAGGTCTGGGGTGCGATCAGCATTCCAGTTCATTCCGAAGTGTGTGGTTGAGGTCAGGGCTCTGAGGTCAGGGTTCTTCCATCCCATATCATGACAAACCATGTGTTCACAGGGCTCGATTTGTGCACAGGGGCATTGTTAGTTCCAGAGTGGAATCTTAATCCTGCAGGATCCAAAGACGTTGTAGACTCGTAGAATGCTTTCACGGTCATGGCAACCGCTTGAGAAAAGCTGACATAATAGTGTAATAATCTGATATTTTTGGCTATATGGTGTATCTATTTGGTCTATTTTGTCTTTGATTGAAAAGCTTTGAGATCAAAGATCATAGCTCACATCGCAGCTTTACTCATGAACAAGCAGCCTGATGTTGAACTCTTTTGCCGTGCTGCACTACTGGATGCTTTGACTCTACTGTACACTCACCTGTGTGATGTATTACAGACGTCCAACAGCTATCCTTCAGTCCTAGTAACAACAAAGCAACTCGTCTTTACTTTAGCAAGTGTACTGCACATGGTCTTATTAGTCCTGCATGCTGTTTGAGTCACATTGTCTTCTTTTCTAGAATTTAAACCAGTCAAGTCAAGTCAAGTCAATTTTATTTATATAGAGCTTTTAACAACTAACATTGTCGCAAAGCAGCTTTACACAATAAAAGAAGTAAGTTTGTATGCAATGTGTATGAATCAAAATTATAAGATTGTCCCTGATGAGCAAGCCGAGGGCGACGGTGGCAAGGAAAAACTCCCTGAGATGGTAATAGGAAGAAACCTTGAGAGGAACCAGACTCAACAGGGAACCCATCCTCATCTGGGTGATAACGGGGAGCAGGGATTGATCAGCATAATAATGTGTACTGGAAGTTCAGTATAACAGGAGATGTGTTTAAAATTAAAATTAAAAGGAGTCCAGTTTGTTCCTGGAGGCTCAGGTAGACTGTAGGGGATTCCGGTCCTGAGCTATCGAACAACTGAAGTCACAGGTCCCCAGAGCATCAATCGATGACAGGACAGTCTTCATGGAAACCATCCCCAGCCACCACACGAATCCAGGCAGACCACACGGGGCATCCATGCGACGAGATCTCCAACCAGAAGCAGGACTCCAGGACGGGTTAGACGGCTCCAGAGGGCAGAGGGGTCTGGATCACTGGCAACTCAGGAGCGAACATGTATAGCTCGACAGAGAGAGGGAAAGGAGAGAGGGAGAGAGAGAGAGGAGAGAGCAGAAAAGGAGAGAACAGAAAATAAGGAGAGATGGCAGTTAGGTATGGTCACAGTCAATATGTATAAGGTGAATGTATTCAGTGCAAAGTGCAAGCAGGGACTCCGGCAGGACTAACTATAACAGCATAACTAAAAGGGAGAGCCAGAAGGAAACACAAACATGAGGGCTCCCTGAGATGTAAAGCAACCAATCACCTCACCGTCAACAAACCTGAGTGAACAATGAGAGTGGGGAGGACAGCATCTAAACATACCAGTTCACCAGAATACTCTACGTCCATGAGTCCCCCAGATCTGCTTCTTTACCTAAGGTTAATCTATTTACAAAAATGCTTGGCTAAATAAATGGGTTTTTAGCCTAGACTTAAACACTGAGACTGTGTCTGAGTCCCGAACATTAATAGGAAGACTATTCCATAACTTTGGGGCTTTGTAAGAAAAAGCTCTGCCCCCTGCTGTAGTTTTAATAATACGTGGTACTGACAGGCAGCCTGCATTCTTTGATCGAAGTAGGCGTGGCGGATCATAAGACACTAGCAGTTCACTCAAATACTGTGGCGCGAGACCATTTAGTGCTTTAAATGTCAAAAGTAGAATCTTAAAATCGATGCAAAATTTCACAGGGAGCCAATGCAGTGTAGATAAGATAGGGGTGATGTGCTCGTATCTTCTGGTTTTAGTGAGGACTCTCGCTGCTGCATTCTGTACTAACTGAAGCTTGTTTATACACCTAGTTGAACAACCAGACAGTAAGGCGTTACAATAGTCCAACCTAGAGGTGATAAAAGCATGAACTAGTTTTTCTGCATCATTTAGTGACAATATGTTTCTAATCTTGGCAATATTTGTAAGGTGAAAGAAAGCTATCCTGGTAATATTATCTACATGTGCTTCAAACAAAAGGCTGGAATCTATAATCACACCAAGGTCTTTTACTGTTGCATTTGATGGAACAGAAAGTCCATCTAAAGTTACAGTGTGATCAGAAAGCTTACTTCTAGCTACTTGTGGTCCTATGACCAGAACTTCTGTCTTATCAGGATTAAGCAGAAGAAAATTAATTAACATCCAATCTCTTATGTCCTGCACACACTGCTCAATTTTAGCAAACTGGTTTTTCTCATCTGCTTTTGCTGAGACATATAATTGTGTGTCATCAGCATAACAATGAAAACTAATACCATGTTTACGAATTATGTTGCCCAGAGGAAGCATGTAAAGGGAAAAAAAGCAGTGGGCCTAAAACTGAACCCTGTGGAATACCAAACTCCACTTGAGAACATGAGGAATGGTCACCATCTAAATTTACAAACTGATAACGATCAGTCAAATAGGATCTGAGCCACAAGAGGGCAGTTCCCTTAATTCCTACTACCTTTTCTAATCTGTGAAGGAGAATACTATGATCAATGGTGTCAAAAGCTGCACTGAGGTCCAGTAACACAAGTATAGTGATGCAACCCTGCTCAGAGGTCAATAGGAGGTCGTTTACTACTTTAACAAGTGCTGTCTCTGTGCTGTGATGAGGCCTAAATCCTGACTGATACAGTTCATTTATGCTATTTCTGTGTAGATGTGAACATAGCTGCTGTGATACTACCTTTTCCAGAATCTTGGGGATAAAGGGAAGGTTTGATATCAGCCTGTAATTAGAAAGCTGACTGGGGTCAAGGTCAGGTTTCTTGATTAGCGGTTTAATAACGGCTAATTTAAAGAATTTGGGGACATACCCACTACTGAGTGAACAGTTAATTACTTTCAACAGGGGTTCTATTATTGCTGGTACAATCTGTTTGAGAAAATGTGTCGGTATAGGATCTAATATACAGGTTGACGATTTTGAAGAAGAGATGAGTGAAATTAGTTCCCTCGCTTCAAGGGGAGTAAAGTATTCTAAGTTTTGATGTGATGGGGTTAGTTCATCTGAATTATTTAAATTGTCTGGTTTCAAAGCCTGAATTTTTTGCCTAATATTTATGATTTTGTTATTGAAAAAGTTCACGAAATCTTCACTACTGCATGATGTTGTTGTTAAACTCCCTGATCAGGATGTTTTTAAGCAGGACATTTAAACTTGAAATGCTCCCAAAGTGTAATTATTTCCAATTCCAGTATTCTATACAATTATATTTTATTCCCGGTTTTGCACATTTGAGTGGTTAGAAGGTGATTTAAATTCAATTTAAGTTTTATTTGTCACATACACAGTCATGCACAGTATGATATGAAGTGACATACTTGCCTGATGACCATGACCTAACAATTAAAAAAAAGAAAACAGAGTATTCAAATAAAGAATATGAAATAAGTATATGATAAAAATAATATCCTGTCCTCCCTATCATCCGGAGATCGCGAGTTCGATTCCCGGGTGATGCTGTAACCTCTCGCAGCCAGAGGTCTAGAGAGAGCTGATTGGCCGAGCTCGCTCAGAGGGGAGGGATGAGAGGTACTTAGTGCTCCCACATTAATCACGGCTCTACAGCCAATCAGGAACGTCTGTGAGCTGACGCAAGCGGAAGGAGCGGATAGCGCTGTCCTCCGAGTGTGTTACGCCGACCCCAACGGTGCGCGAGCGAGCAGTTCGATAAGAGGCGGTCATGACAGAGATTTGCGTCACGTAGTTCGGAGGAAATAAGTGATAGTCTTGTTAAATGAAAATCTTATCATTTTGATTCATACACATTGCATACAAACTTACTTCTTTTTATTGTGTAAAGCTGCTTTGCGACAATGTCAATTGTTAAAAGCGCTATATAAATGAAATTGACTTGACTTGACTTGACTTCGGCCCTGCCGACTGAGTGGTAGTAGTTGCCTTAATGTGGGAGCCCCCTAGTGATGGGAAGGAATTGGATACGACTAAATTAGGGAGAAAAATCGGGGGGAAAAATCAACCCTCCAAAAAATGTTAAAATAAAGAATATAAAATTAGACTATAATAATACAAATATAGAAAATATAGAAAATGATGATTCATTTTCTTTAATGGCTGCTTTGACTTTGTAAGAGTTAATAATAAGAGTTTCCAATTTCTTGATAACATAAGCTGTACACCTTTTTTTCTTTTTTTTTACTGAAATGAAAAAAAAAGTTGGCGTGGGTGAGGAAAAGACTGTTTAGAGCTGATGTGAATGGAAAAAGAAAGTCATTTGAGCAGTCATGTTCCAAAACATTAAATATTTAGAACAAAAAAAGCATGGCTGTATTCATTAATAAATACATTTAAAAAATTATATTTGGAGACAAACCTTTCTGCAAAGTTTTTCGAAAAGTCTTCAGCACATCATAAAGACTTTCAGCGGGGTTAAGGTCAGGATTCTGGTGGCCAATTCGTGTGTGAAAATGATTCACCATCGTACAGAACCACTCATTCACAACATGAGGCTGATGAATCTTTTCATTGTTGTCCCAGAATATACCCGTGACATCAGTGCAGAAAAACTCCACAGATGTTGAAAAGCTCATCATTCAGTACATTCAGGTCATCAGCTGACTACATTTCTATTGCTGAGCGTAGACGTGACCAAGAGGAGCAGATCCCCCAGATCATAACACTGCATCCAGAGGCGTGTACAGTGTCTGATCATGATCATTCACCTCAAAAGTTGTTCTGCAAAGTTGAGGGTGCAGCATCATCCTTTTCAGCAGTAGTTTCAGCAGTCTCCTTAGTTGTTTTCTTTGCTTGATGCAGGTCAATAAGTAAAATCTTTTCCACGACTATGGGATATGTCTTCTAATATGTTTGCTTCTGAAATGAGAAGCTTCTCACTGCATCAGTTATAGGGTTAAAATGATCATCAAAACATATTAATGACTGCCGTGATTATTCAAACAAATGCTCAAAATTGTTTAAATCCAGGTCATTTTGGATGCAAAACAGATTAGGGGTTTAACTTTGATATTAACTTTCAGTTAATCATCTGGTAGTCATAATTAAATGAGATTTGCAAAGTAGTTCTTAGTGTTAGGAGCCATTAAACATAATCTTCAAGGAGAAGAAGTGTTTCTAAAGAACATATTGCTACAGAGTTGTTGATTAAAAATCTGTGTGAGATCTAGAATTCTGTTTGGCCTCAGATTTTAAAAAGTATCCTTTAGCAGGAACAGAGCCTGCGGCTGTGTTGCCGTGTGAGTCACACTCGCTTGGGCTGCATGGTTCCTTGTGGTTGGCACCAGTTGGTGTCTGCAGACAGAAGCTGATTTTCAGGCAGAGGAGCAGCTGGTACAAGCGGCGAGGCGTCAGTGTGGCCAAAAAGTCAGCAATGATAGAATGTCCTGCTACAGATAAAGACCTTAAGGCATGTTATTCTCATTCGTAAACTGCCAGCGTTTTAGAGTCAGACAAGTTCAACATGGACCTTACAGAAAAGCTACATGAATCACAAAGAATGTTTACACGTGAACTCCATGTTGTTGTTGTTGTTTTACCCAAGTCATTAATATTTACATCTGAGTTTTACATTTGATTTACTAGTTTTCAATGGCGATTTATTTTCACGTGATTGTTTTTTTTAACCTAACATCTAGAAAAGATTCGCTATTCTATAAAGGGAAGGAATTTTATGGCGTCTGGCAACCGTTTATGAGCCACTTTGAAAAACATATAGACGCAGATAAATTGGATCTGTAATGACAGATTTCTTTTTTCTTTTTTTTTTCCTTTAGTTTGATGTGTAATTTTTTTTTTTAATAATTAAAAAATTTTTTTAATGACATTAAAATCTTTAAAAAAAAAAATTTTTTTTTTTTTTTTGGGGTGGGCAGAGGGGACTGGGTATGAGAAAACTAAATTGTGTACCATGTACTGTATGTATGTATATGTATATTTCCAATGTAAAAAAAAGACTTTGATCAAAAAGAAAGAAAGAAAAGAAAAGAAAAGAAATATATAAATATATATTTCAGATAGTTTTAACATTTTAACCCAGTTTACTACATTACAGATGTGACTCATTTACAGATGTGGCACAATCCCTTTATTTTCATAAAATTAAGTTAAATGTTCACATGGAGGACCTACGGCTTTATTTATCACACCATGTCATACGTTTCCATTTGTAAGTGTACGATTTGAAATCATATACATTTTGTACATACTCCATACAATATTATTTAATCTTATATGAAGAATGTAAGAGGATAGCCATTTATAGCCTTAACTTTCAGAGACAATACACCTCCTGTTAGAGTGACTTTATGACATGTGATTACAGAAAAGTGCCAGACATGTAGCCTTTTAATAGCCTCCGAGTGGCGCAGTGGTTAAAGCGCTCGCCCTATCATCCGGAGATCGCCAGTTCGAATCCCGGGTGGTGCTGTAACCTCTCGCAGCCGGAGGTCTAGAGAGAGCTGATTGGCCGAGCTCTCTCAGAGGGGAGGGATGAGAGGTACTTAGTGCTCCCACATTAATCACGGCTCTACAGCCAGTCAGGGGCGTCTGTGAGCTCACGCAACGGAGGGAGCGGATAGCGCTGTCCTCCGAGTGTGTTACTCCGCCTCCAATGGTGCGCGAGCGAGCAGTTCGAAAAGATGCGGTCGGCTGGCGTCACGTGGTTCGGAGGAAACACGTGATAGTCTTCGGCCCTCCCGGCTGAGTGGTAGTAGTAGCCTTAATGTGGGAGCCCCCTAGTGACGGGGAGGAATTGGACACGACTAAATTAGGGAGAAAATCGGGGAAAAATCCAAAAAAAAAAAAAAAGACATGTAGCCTTTTAAAAGGCAAAACTGTATTTCTCACCCATCATCTAACATCAAACCTTGTCAGCTGTCCATCAAACAAGGTTTTTTGATCAAGTATGTTGTACGGTGAAAAACACACAGGAATATATATTTGTGTATATTACATATAAATACATCTTTCTTGGTTATATGCATATTTTAAATGAAATAATAATTTTTTAAAAACTGTAGTGTGGGAAGACGTCTTTGTCCTCACTGCATTTTATCAGATCAAAATTGGGTAAGATCAGTGATAAGGAATTTGACTCATTCTTTCTTTTCTAATCTTATTAATTATTAGCTAAAATTAGTCATAAATTAGAATGTTGGAGTTTACTTCTGAGCTACAGTATGATTACTGTCTGTGTGGAGTTGTTCATGTTCTTTCTGTGAGTTTCTTCCCATCTGCTAAACATATGCCAGTAGGTTGACTGGTGACTAAATTGTCCCTAGGTGTGTGTGCATGCGTGTGTGTGTGTGTGTGTGCGTGCGTGCGTGTGTGTGTGTGTGTGTGTGTGCGTGCGTGTGTATATGTGTGTGTGTGTGTGTGTGTGTGTGTGTGTGTGTGTGTGTGTGTATATGTGTGTGTGTGTGTGGTGCCCTGGTGGCAGCTTTGGATAAGCTCAGGATCCCTAAGAAGAAACCAAGAACAAGAAGTATGCTAATTCCTAAAATCTAAATATCCAACAAATATTGTTTGTACTTAGCTCCCTGTCTGTGCCTTTTGAGGCATTCAAGTCAAAACAAGACTTTTGATTGTGCAGAATAACAGAACACAATTATGAGAGATAAAAACTTCCTTGATTCCTTTATATAATCCCCTGCTACACTTGTGCACTTGTTTACTGGTGCTTGGACTCCATCAGAGTAGAAAGTTTTCTCAATACGCCGGAGCCATGATCGACGTCTGATTCACGTCTGAAACGCTGGCCTCCCAGGATCTCCTTTAATGGCCCAAACATTTGGAAATGGCTTAGAGCTATTTCAGCACTGTACAGGGGATGTGACGATTTTTACACCTGAATAAGAAATTTCATCTCAGTCCCAGTTTGACTTAAACACCCTTGTGGAATCACATTTGCTTTCATGCAACATGATTTTTAGAATCTAATCTGATCCAAATCAATCTTAGACGAAGAATGTTCCCAGGACTTCTTTGGAGGTTTAATGGGAATCTACCCATCTCTAATGGGAGAAAGCCTTTACCGCTTAAGAAAGTGTCACAAAGAGTTTGCTTAATGATGCCACTCTTGGGTTTTAAGCTAAAAAGCCTCCATTTGCCAGCATGTGTAGGTTTATAGAGCGTGACACATACTAATCTGCTGAATGAGCCTGTATTTCTCATCCACAAACCACCGTCTACCTAATGAATTGCAAACTGCAACTTAAAACTGCGGAGAATTAAAGTGAAGGCAATTAGCCCGTGCGGTACTGTCCAGTATGCAGGCTCTCTATCCCCCCTTTATGTATATGGTGATGTTCCAGTTCAGTTGCTGGCCCTTTTGTGGAAGCTACGCTGCAGCTGTTGGGGCTTTCATCACAGCCTCTGTGTTTTACTCAAAAAGGTCACACTCGTCACTTCCGCGACGGCTCCTCTTACCCTGTGCGGCATGCCATGGAGCCCTTAAGGCCCTGGGCCGCCTCACCGACTGCTGGATGGACTTAAGTCCATGCATGTGGCTTCGGATCCACTAGTTAATCACGGGGTGACCAGCTGTGCCCAGGAAAACAGAGAGAAAGGGAGAGGCACGCCTGCCTGTCTCAGTGATGTGTATACTATAAATATGGGTTAGTTAAAGAAGTGACAGCTGTGCACTTCTCAACCTTCTGCTCGCACGAGGTCAGACACCAGGCAGTCACGCACTAATGTCATACATGTTCACTCGAAAGGTTGACTGAAAATTGGAGCTTCACGTTCTATTTTGTGTAAAAGCTATAAAAATTAATGATGAAAAAAGAAAGAATTAAGAAACATTAAAATGTCTCTGTGTCTGTGCATCTTCTCTCTTTCTCTGTATTGATTTCATCTGGGTTCACTGGGTTCACTGGTTTCCTCCGACCTCACTAAGAAAAATAGTCCTCAGATGTGGACGAGTGCGTACAGTAAATATGTCTAATATGTCTGCATGGTGTGTCTGTGATGACCTGGAGTCCCATCCGTGGTCTATTCTTGCCCCTGGGATGGGCTCATGATCCACAGCAACACCCTGTCTGACAAACTGATGGCCAGACATAATCATGGCACTTGCTCACTGAAAATGAGTTGGCATCATTATGTCCGTCCCTCAGGTTCTGTGGGTTCATCAGGATCTATTAAAGTGATTTAGTGATTCAGTAGGTCCGGCAGTAATCAGGCCTGGGTGTGGCAAGTGAAATTGAACAAAACATTTCTACACCGGGCCAATGAAATCTTTGTATAATAATAAAATGTAGCTGATGAGTTTAATCATTTAAGTGTGATAAATATGCATAATATATATGGGGTAAATACATTTTCACAGCACTACACTATATACTTCATTAAGGGACAGTTACTTTGTAGTCCAACCTTGCTCCTATCATTAGACCTGGGAGCCATGAAATACTTATGGTAATAATTGTGACTTGAGACTTCTGAGGGCATGAGGCTAGACGGGTGCCAATATATTGCAATTTAGGAACACCAATTAGCCCAGGTCTTTGGACTGTGGGAGCAAATCGAGTATCCAAAGGAAACCCACCAAGCACGGGGAGAACCTGCAAACTCCATGCACGCAGACCTTCAGGCAGGAATCGAACCCAGACCCTGGAGGTGCAAGGCGACAGTGCTAACCAGTGCTAAAGCTGATCAGCTTTAATGTAATCAGTGATATTATTAGTTCATGTTAAAGCCCACGTACAGTACATGGATCTGTAAATGGGATAGAGATTAAGTTTTCTATTATCCTTACTTATACCACTTCAGCGCTGTTATTTCAGCCCACAGTTTGATGCATGCACAGTACGCTGTTAATGGCATTTTCATAGTGTACCACGCCCACCCCGAGGCAAAAAAGCGGTGTATGAGTTAATAAAACGCTAGACGCTGTGACGTAATCCGGCTGGACAGACATACAGACAGAAAACTTTCTGAGTCTGGTTTTGAGTCCTCCAACGTGTGAAACGCAATGGTATCATTGAAAGAGGGAGTTCCGACCAATGTACAGACAAAACCTCGCTTTTATTTCACTCACTCACTCATCGTCCATACCGCTTAATGCTGTATTCAGGGTCACGGGGGCCTGATGCCCATCAATGGTGACTTACGGCACAAGGCGAGGTCCTCCATCACAGGGCGCACGCACACATACCCACATACTCAGTCATACACTACGGGCAATTTGGAAACTGGTGTACCCTGAGAAAACCCACCAAGCGCGGGGAGAACATGCACACAGAGACGGGAATCGGACCCGGACCCTGGAGGTGCAAGGCGACATTCCCGAATTGATGACATCATTGTTGATCAGGATATAGTTTCAAAAAATTAATAAGCACAGTACGTTTGGGGTTTGGGGATTATACATTACTATCTAATTATATAGTAATGATATAATACATTATATAGTATATAATTACACATTACTGTATAATCTGAATAATCTATATTAGAATCGAATTAATTTGCAATAATCAGGATATGCCCTAGAATTTATAACCTTGATGTATGGAAGGATGATGTGTTTTATAGAAATGACTTGTGTTTGTTAATGTTCGTTAAGGTAAAAAAAAAAATAAAATTTAAAAAGCAACAAAAAAAAGGAAAGATGTGACAGCATGCCTAGGCTTTGACAGTGTGCGGGTCACTTTCCTGCATGCACTCTTGTTTGCAGCTCAGAGTGTGTGCGTGTGTGCGTGTGTGTGTGTGAGCGGATGTGAGTGTGTGTGTGTGTGCACGTCTGTGCATGTTTAGGAGCATCGCTTCTTTTCAAGTGTGACCACCTGTCTTTTGTTGTGAGGTAAATAAATAAATAAATGTGGCCAGGCACCAGCTGTCCCTGGCAGTGCGTTCAGAGGTCAAGGGCTCCCACCGCTGGCCTCACGAGGTGAAGATGTCCAAGTTTTCAACTTCGCTTTCCCTTCCAAAGACTTCCCACTGCCCAGGGAATACATGCAAATGGGCCAGCTCTGGTTAAATGGAAATTACATGAGCGTTTTTGATCAGTGAGGGCAAAAACACAACTAATTAAGTCAAAGCGATGCGAGATAAGGCTTGAATACATAAACAACGTAAGTCTTTGGAAGAGTCTCTGCTTTTCGTGTAAAGTGAAGATGAATATCTGTGAAGGCGATCGTTCACTGAGGTCATCAGGTACAGGTTAGGTGAGTTGAGACGTGATGTCGAACATTTTGCAGCTCCTTTAATAGTGAACTGAAGTAATTATTCAAATACTGAGGTCATTATTTTAATGCCAATCAGCATGGTTGCGTCACATGTGCATGACTGAGGGTTCGAATTTCACCTCCAATTTTTGTGTGTGTGTGTGTGTGTGTGTGTGGGGGGGGGGGTTTGCATGTTTTTCTTGTGTTTTGTGGTTTTCCTCCAGCTACACAGTCCAAAGATATACCTTGCAGGCTGATTTCCAATTTGCCTGTAGTGTGTGTGATTAGCTGTGTGAGTGTGTGTGTGCTCGTACCATGAAATGGGTTGATACCCCAACCTGGGTGTCGTCTGCCAGTGCATCATGTACATGTCTATTATACCTTAATGAAAACGCTTAGGAGACGGCACGGTGGTGTAGTGGTTAGCACTGCCGCCTTGCACCTATAGGGTTTAGGGTCGATTCCCGTCTCTGTGTGCATGGAGTTTGCATGTTCTCCCCGTGCTTGGTGGGTTTCCTCCGGGTTTTCTGGTTTCCTCCCACAGTCCAAAGACATGTAGGTTAGGTTAATTGGCATTCCCAATTTGGCTGTAGTGTGTGAGAGTATGTGTGTGTGTGTGTGCCCAGCAATGGATTGGCACCCTGTCCAGGATGTACCGCACCTTGTGGAGTACACCCTAAGTCTCCTGTGATAGGCTCCAAGCCCCCTGTGACCCTGAATACAGGATTAAGCGGTATAGATGATGAGTGAGTGACTGAGGAAAAGCTTAGGGGTCAGGGGGAGCTCAGTGGTTAAGGCATTGGACTATGGTTCGGAAGGTTCCAGGTTCAAATCCCACAGCCACCAAATTACTACTGTTGGTCCCCTGAGCAAGGCCCGCAACTCTCAATTGCTCACATGTATAATGAGAAAAGTAAGTCGCTCTGGATAAGAGTGTCTGCCAAATGTCTAAATGTAATGTATGTAAATTACAGGCCTGAATAAAAGAGCACACACATTCCAGACTTCAACCAAAGCCTAGTGGAATTACTCAATTTAAATAACACGTATTTACAAAATAACACTTACAAATAATACTTACACTCCATTAGTGTAATACACTGTTTGGCCAACAAGAAAAAAGATTTCAGAAGAGTCAGATTATTGGCCTGCATCAAGCAAAGAAAACAACTAAAGAGACTGATGACATTTCTGGACTTGGACTCTGAAAGGATAGTAGCGAACCTTCAACTTCATGAGAAATATGTTCATTCATATACCTAATCATTCATCTTCTATACCATTTATCCCGTACAGGGTTGCAGGAACCCTCAGACTATCCAGGAAACTTCGGGGACAATGCAGGGTACTCCCTGGACAGGGTTCCACTGACATCAGACATGTGGTTAATAGTGGACGTGAGAGCATGTCCACACACAATGTGATGAGAACTCCCAGGATTGGGACTAAACCTCAATTTGGCAACCACTTGTTATTGATGCTAATCAGAAAAAGAAATTTCGTGGACACTTTCCCGGACTCAAATTGTGAAAGAGTGGCTCTGGGATGGTGAGGAAACATTGGACCTGGAATCAAATCTGAAGCTGGGTGAACTAAATATCCGAGTGTTTGCCCAGGCATTGTTTCATCATCATTTTCATACACTAGAGCCATTTTATCCATAATATCTAAGAAGAAAATATAATTGATGCAATGTGATATTTGGCATTTTGGATATTTGACCTTCATGATAGTGAGTTGTGATTTCCACCACCGTAACGAAACAATGCATTTGTGTCAAAGGAGCAAAAGACAATTTCACGTCTTTTAATCTGGTTAACCTTTAGATATATATATTTATAGAAGAGTTACAACTAGACTAAAGCTGCTTAGGCAACCTCTTAAGCCATCTTTGAGGTTCTTTACAAAGACCTTCCCAGTGCTCCAACACCCTTATTTACAGTCCAGCAACAAAGCGCTACATAGTCAGGTGCTGCTTTGGGTTGGCCACATCACACTGCTTTCCACTGAGAACACAGGAACCACAGAGAATAATAAGGAGGGCAATACTACTACTATCTGAAGACAAAGGAGTCAGTGGGATAAGCCCGGGGATGCTGGGGCCGGGGGGGGGGGGGGGGGGGGGGGGGTGTGTGTGTTTGGGAAGTTTGTATGCTCTTCATGGGGGGCAGGGCTGTGGGAATCGCATATCTATGCCACTGGATTTCTTTAGATGTGCAGCCAAAGAATAATTAGGAGCCCACTTACTGAAAAATGACCACTCGCTTTTCAAATTAGACACGCATTTTCCTCTCCCTCGGTCCTTCTGTTTGTTGAAATGCAAATGATCCAGGAAGTTATTTTTTCCTGAAAGATTCCTCATTATGCTCAGTCCGATGTGTGTCGGTTACTCCGTAGGTCATATCAATAGCAAGAGCCGGAATGTGAAATCATTGTCACTCCTCCAAAGAATAAAATCAAATATGCACATGCGGAAATAATAGTTCAGGAATCAAATAAATTATACACCTGTAGCTGTGTTCACTTTTGAAGTTTAAAATGTCCCAAATAAGAGTTTAGAGTATGGTAAGGTGCAAAAATGAATGAGTTTTATATTGTACTATGCCAGTGAAAATGCTCTCAACAACACTCATGTATCACTCATCCTGTCTACCACAATGCACGATCACACATATACACACTCTCACACTCTGGTCAATTTGCCTACGCTGCATGTCTTTGGATTGTAGGAGGAAACCGGAGTACCTGGACGCGAACCCTACGTAGACCCGGAGGTGCGAGGTCATGGTGGAAACCGCTATGCCGCCGCGCCACCCTCTCGACAACACAATTTACTTCGAGTTATGCATCCTGTTTTAGCCTTTTTTTTTTTTTTTAAGAACAACAAAGCAAATCAATGCTAATTCCATTTCTACATGGTTTGGATACAGTAGTAATCCATATCAATGATTTTTGTGAATACATTAAAAAAAATGTGTTCTGGCAGTTTTTCCACCCATTTTGCTTTCATTTCCTGGACAAACCCTGCTTGGCGCTCCCACCCACCCTTTCGGAGGTCGACTTACTTAAATATTTTACAATTTATTATCTTCCCTATGAAGTAAGCTAGTTGGCAGTGAGGCCTCACACCTCCAGGATTGATGGTTCGATTGGGGGTATAGTACTCCGGTTTGTTCAAACAGTCATAAGACATGGAGATTGGGTTAATTGGAATTC
This sequence comes from Clarias fuscus, assembly GCA_030347435.1. Classification (NCBI taxonomy): domain Eukaryota; kingdom Metazoa; phylum Chordata; class Actinopteri; order Siluriformes; family Clariidae; genus Clarias; species Clarias fuscus. Next base: position 9,826,028 of record CM059216.1, read on the forward strand.
CCAAAAGTGCCTGTTTTTGTGTGTGCCCTGTGACGGATTGGCACCTTCTCCAGGGTGTACCCTGCCTTGTGTCCTAATGTCCTTTGATAGGCACCAGGACCTCAAAAATCCTGTACAGGATAAGCGAGATAGAAGATGAATGAATGAATGAATGAATGAATGAAGGAGTTGGGTAAGTTTTAAAAGTCTGGTTAATAGAGACAATGCTCCAAATATACACACACAAGTAAATGAGGACAACATTATTGAACATATTGACACCTGACAACACACAAACATATATGAGATGATTAGTCTTGTGTCCTTTTGAGACATTCTTCTTATATGTATGCAGAAACATTTTGAGATGTATATCTGAAAGTTATAGTCATAAGCATGCTTGTAGGTGTGTGTTTCCAAATATTCATAATAAGTGGTAATAAAAAAATCCTGTCCTTGGTTCCTTAAATACTATTCTTTGATTTTTGATTGTACGTCACTGTAAATTATGATGTACTGAAACCTTACCAGCTACTACTGTTTCAAACTTTCCTCCACAGCCAAGAAAAGGAAGAGGCTTTTGTTGGTTGAGGAAGAAACAGATCAGGACTCACTGTGTTGTCTGTATACAGTAGCACTTTAACCCTTAAACAGCTGATGTTATTTATAAACAGAAACCCGGGGAGATACTCCTTGACTCAAAGTCCTTGAAAAGACACTCAGGGGACAAAGTCCTCCTCAGCGAGTTGTGCTTAATAAAACAGATGTTAAAAAAATAATCAATCATTCACGATGGGTTAATATTTTGACATTAAACAGTACAGTAAAGTGCAACAGTAAGAAGAGGAAGACCGACATTTCAACTTGGAAATAAGTTAAGAAACACACGCAGTTATGACATAAAATTCTCTATTTAATCTCTACAGAATCGAAATAAAGTTCTAGCTCAAGATTGTCACTTTTTCCACAGCACACACACGGGTACACGTCAAAAGCGGCAAATAAAAAGCACAAACAAATTTGTAACATAATAGCGTTAATCAGTCAAAACAAACAAAAACAACAACAACAACAACAAAAAAAAGAAAATCCAACAAGAGTTTTTAAATAAAACAGATTGTCACCTACATTCACTAGAGCACTAACATCAACGCATCTGTTTCCTATAAAATATATGTTTCTTATAAAAAAAAAATTATATTAAATCTAATGGCACTTCTACAAAGTCTATTAAAAATGTTCTCCGTTTAGTAGCGTCTTTCATTACTTAAGTCGAACTCAGTAAAATATTTGCACAAGAAAGAAATCAATAAATAATTCTTATGATTATACAGTTTCACAGTCTGAACCTTAGAAGACAATATTCCAGTATTCATCTTTACATACACACTCCTTTTGTTGAAGCAAAGCATAATTGTGCCTTGTTATTTGTGCAGCTTGATTTCTCAATTCACAGCACAGCTTAAAGGATCATCACTGGTGCTTTGCGTTACACATGATTATGCTCCTGCTGGTCATACGCGATAGTTAAAAACTGGCTCGAGCCTGATCACATGACTGCATCTGAGCAGGAAGTTGCTTCAAGTATGATGCACCTGTTTCCTCGATTCACTACCCACAGCCTAATATTATAAGATCATATTTCATGATATTTTAATACCTAAAGCGCTCGTATCGTATCCTTAATTTAAACATGAAAATCAAACACACATTATGTTGAGTTGTTGTTTTTTGTTTGTTTTTTTGCAATAAGTAACAGCTTGTGCAGAATGAATAATTACAGGCCCACGATAATGCCCGATAATGAATTTGCTCTTGGATTAATGTGTGTCAACAAGGCACATACTGTGTAGATCAAGTTGATGCATATTACTTCAACATATTAACCTCGGTGGAGTCAGACCCTAATCAACACGTACATTTCAAATAAAAGCACCTACGTTTCATCAGTATTAGCTGCATGAAAGAGACCTCCCAGTTCTACTTAGTCACATGACCATAACACTCTCAGGAAAATGTTCATAAGTTGCTCATAAGTAAGTTCCAGTGTTCCACACAAGACCTTCAAACATACGCAGATCTTGAACTTGAAAGGAATTCGAATATGCTTTTTAAACAGCTGCCCGACAAATGATGTGCGAAGAAGACTAAATAGCTTTGTAATCTAACGTTTCTCCTCACATCTTTTCCGACCCTAATGTTTTGTTGTCTTTTCCTTAGCAGGAAATATTACACTAAACAGCTCTGGCGGAAAAAAAAAAACAGAAAAAAAAGAAACAAAAACGTCTTTCTAACACATAAAAACAGTATTTGTAACACTTCTAGTAGTTTTGAGCAGAATGTGATGTGTTACTTGTTAAATAAATACCTGGGATTATGTTTTTTTTTTTAGTTTTTTTTTTTTTCAAATTGCAGGACTTTTATAAAATGTTCAGCTATTGCAAGTCTCAGTGACCTTGTGCTTCTAAAATCTGCTACATCCGTCACAGCATTATCGCATTACAGGCTTTAAATCACACCAACAAAACAAGGGAAGACTTCAACTTCAAAAGTCAAGAGATTTCAGATGTTTTCAAGAAAACAAAGATAAATAAAATGCATATTTACAATAAATATACAGTTAGAAATAGCAGCCTACAGAATATCAGTGTTGTATGTACAGTCAATGTATGCACGAACCAAGTGCGTCTTAGCATTTCTGGAGTCGACTCTTGAGAGAAAAAGTGATTTTAAAATGGCTTATCTACACAAGTTACAGTGAAATGATAAACCGATATACAGCAACTGATTTTTGACTTTTCTTTTCTTTTAAACAATCGATCCATTCAGTGTAGCCGAAACAGTACCCAGTAGACATATTAGGAATTCAGATGCTTACAGTAAAACCTGAACCAACAGAACTAATAAATAATTCTAATCAAGTTTTCTCAGGAAAATAAAAAATGAAACGGGATTACATGGACTTTTAGTGCCTCTTGTCGTTATAATTTTAACCAGTGAGCGTTAACTTAAACAACTAAGTCGAAAACGTTAAGTAGGATGAAAGCATAAAGTTTAGGAAAAAAAGATAAACAACATTCTAACATTCATGTTCAATTAGAATCGGTGTCATTTGTTAGTGTTTCCAGTTAAATAGGATTAATAAAGACCCACCTAAATGAACACTAGCTAGTTAATAAAAGGGTGTTATTTACGTTCGATCCAGAGGTCCCATTTCACCTCATTCAACTTTTCAAGAACAAAAAAAAAAAAAAAAAACCTTATTTCATTTATATCTTGCAGAAGAAAACTGCAATATTTGTAATAAAGGTAGTAGATGTCCTTGCAAATCGCCTGTGCACTAATTTTAACTTCTGAAACGGTTTCCAATTCGAGAGGAAACACACGACCCTGTTTCCACAGAAGCAATTAAACAAAAATTACAAAAAAAGGCAAATAATTACCAACTTCTCTGTCATTCAATATTCAGCACCAGGACTTTAACCTGAACACAGATTTTTTTTTTTTTTTTTAATCTGGACATTATTAAGCCATTATTAAATTAATTTGCACATATAATTTAACCCAATATTCAATTGCTCACTTCAATAAAGTAAAAACTTATACTACTGTCGACATAACATAAAAATCATATTTATCACTTAATTTCAGAAGACGCTGCCAATGACTGACCAAGTGCATCAAAAACCTTCACTTCACACTTCTCCACTGGGTGGAGGAACTCTAATCGGACCTTTAGTCCTTAACTCTGCATTAAAATACAGCAAAATACTGAATACCAATTTTAAGTTGTGACATATGTACAGCAGGTCGAGTGCATAGTGACCAAAAACCACCGTGGCTTTAGGTTTTAGAGCAAGACTCCCCTCTAAGCTTAAATACTTCATACATGTAGGTCAGATACGGTACAGCCTTTGGGAGTAGAAAAGAAGTGTGCTTATCCAATAGAGAGGGTCTTGACGAGGGCGCAGTGGAACTTGCGGATATGGCGGTACAGGTCTCCTGACTGTGTGAAGCGGCGATCGCACCACTTGCAGGCGTGAGGTTTCTCTCGTGTGTGCACCACGGCGTGTCTGCTCAGGTTGTGCGAGTACTGGAAGCTCTTGCCGCACGTAGCACACGTGTAGGGCTTCTCGCCCGAGTGTGTGCGTTCATGCCGCTTTAATGTGTACGCACATGAGAAGGTCTTGCCACACTGAGCACAGGTGGGCACCGAGGCGTCGGGTGAGAGCTTGGTGCGCGCGCCTTCCCGCTCACGGAAGTGCGCGCTCAGGTGCGGCTGCAGAGCATGTGGTGATGGGAATGCCTTGTTGCATAGTGGGCACACACAGACTGGAACAGTGCTTGTAGGTGGCAGGAGTGCGGTGATGTCTGTGGAAGTCAGATCGTCGTCGTCGTCGTCGTCTTCCTCCTCACTGTGTATTTCACCCCTAACTCGAGCCTCCTCGCTCCCTTCTCGGCTGTGGCCGTGTTCCCGTTGGGCCACTAAAATCCCCACCCTTCCTCCCACCCCCTCCTCCTCGTCATCAGCATCCAACCCCACGACGTCCTCTTCTTCATCCTCCATCATCAGGTGCTCCTCCGGGGGCAGCAGAGTGCCATTTTTGCCCCGAAAGAGGGCATCGAACCCTGTCATGGGCACACTATTCCCAAAGCTGGCACCCCCACCCTCCTCCTTCACTGACAGCGTGCCGTGTTCGTCTCGAGCGTGCATCTCTATGCCCTGCTGCTGCCTGTCGAGGGCCAGCTGTCCCACATCTCTGCCCGACAGCGCCTTCAAAGACAAGTCCAGCGCACTGTCCGTGTCATCGGCCGCCCGGGACCTTTGGGACGCACCGCTGACGTCCACATTCGTTTTTCCAGCTGTTCGCACGCGGGCCTCGGCCTCGGCTGACACATAATTGACACCTACAAGGTCCGGAGACCCACGGAGGTGACCGTTAGCCTTCTGCCTTGCCAGTGCTGGCCTATCGCAATCTGTGATGTCATCCATGTCCATGTCATCTGCCATTTGGCCTCTCAGGGGGATTTTGCTGGGCTCTGTCTCCCTGTCAAGCACGCTGTCCCTGTCCAGGCAGCTCAAACTCACACTGTCAACAAGTTTTTCATCCACACAGGACAGCTCCTTTTCTTTCAGTCTTCCCTTGCACACTTTGACAATGTCATACATATGCAGGTAGCTGGCTGCGGCCAGCACGTCCTCCACCGGCAGTGTACTGAACTCGAGCTTGCCCTCGTACATGAACTCGAGGAGCAAGCTGAACGCCGGCGCCGTCACAATGTCGCTGTTCAGTCGAACTACGTCGTGGGTGTCGAGCTGGTCCCGGTAGAAAAGATGGAAGTACATGCTGCACGAGGCCAGCACGGCCCGGTGAGCACGGAACCGTGCCGCGCCGACCAGCACGGTGCAGTCGCACAGGAAACCCTGGTGACGCTGCTGACTAAGGCGCTGCAGCAAGTGGCGGCTGTGGTCTGGGAACTCCATGCTTCTCTCATAACCTGGCAGAGAGAACAGGAAAAACCGGATGTTGAATAAACAGGGCGAGGCGTTCAAATAGAGGCGACAAAACAGGCTTAGCAAAGTGTTAGGACCAGAGACCACTAGGACGAGTTAAAGCACAAGAGATTTAACATGCACAAACAGAACAGTTTAATAACAATAATCACTTTACTTTGATTAATAACACTTTCAATAATGCAAAACATTAAGATAAGAACGCAGATACGCTTCTAAACAGAGACGTTTTTGTGAGTTCTGTATCAGAACAGTTTTGTTTCCACAGAAGTAAATAAATCAGAGAGAAATACCTTTCCGACGGCGCTCGTGACAACAAGCCGCGTTCGTTCGAAGCGCAACGCGCGCACCGCTCGGGCGCAGAAGCTCGCGAGGGAGGAAGGAAGGAAGGAAGGAACGCGCTCGCGCTTCCACGTATGTCCGAGCAGAAGAGACGAGCGACTGCGTGAACCGGTGGCCTCGCGCACGCTAATTATCCCGCAAGCTGTGGAGTCAGCTGCTCTGACATCAGCGCGCGCAAACGCTACCTCCAGCTGCGCGCGTGCTCACGCCATATGTTACCCGATTTAAAAAAAAAAAAAGGTTCATATACTGAACTTTGTGTGTGTGTGTGTGTGCACTGATAACTTTGCGCTAAAGTAAGAACACCCTGATCCCCCCCCCCCCACGCCACCCCCAATGCACTGGCTCTTTAGAGATCAACTTTATTTATTTATTTATTTATTTACTACAACAACAACAAAAAAAAAGTTTGTCGCATTATTAACACTAATTGTATTTATTATTATTTGAAAAACACTATCATTAGCGCAATAACTTTTCGTCACGAGCGATAAAATGCTCCAGGACGCTCGATAAAATTCTCCATTTGGCAAAGTCGCACAGCTCTGCACACTGCCTCAGTGTGTGTGTTTATGTGTGTGTGTGTGTGTGAGAGAGAGAGAGAGAGCCTTTAACGCCGAAGCAAGTCGACAACTGCACTGCGCGAAGGTGGTGAACGAGGTAACACTAACACACTCTCACGCGCGCACACAACTTTCCCCCACGTCCCGTTTTCCCGAATACTTACAGAAATGTCGACGCTTCTCTTCTCTGGCTTCCTCAGTTGTTCTGTCGTCTTTTCATGATGTGTGTCCAGATGTCGGCGTCTCTCGGTGCTCCTTTCTCGACTTCTCGGTTGTTCAGTCCCTCTCTCTCCTCTCTCTCTCTCTCTCTCTCAGGTCGCTAAACGCTGCAATCTCGCGATAACGAGAGCGAGCAGCATTGTGCTGTGTTTCTGCTTCACCTCACACCGCGGCAGCAAGTCTCCGAGCGCACTTCCCCTCACACAGCTGTGCCAAATGTGTCCCTTTAATCATCATTCAGTTTAACACACCCTCCGATAGCAGATTCATTTCTGAATTTTGGATGATTTCCACACCTATATATATATATAAATTTCCTTGTCATTGGAGTAATAACATTTTCATAAAAGATTCCTCTTTGATCTGTGTTAGAGAGCTTTTGATTTTATTTTATTGTATTTTTTGTAGACGTCTCTTAGAGTAATAGACAAGGACATGACACTACAACTTGTATAAATTTGATAATATTTCACTTCCACAGTCTCAGGGGAAACGATATATACTGGATACCCTCACTGTCCACTTTATTAGGAAATGTTTCTGCAGATATCTAATCAAACAATCGTGTGGTACAAGCACACTGGAGAAAAGCATTATTGCATTATTATGCACTTTCAAGGTCGGGGATTCGATTCCCCCCTCGGGGTCTGTGCGCGTGGAGTTTGCATGTTCTCCCCGTGCTCGGTGGGTTTCCTCAAGGTACCCTGGTTTCCTCCAACAGTCCAAAGACATGCAGATTAGGCTAATTGGCGTTCCCAAATTGCGTGTTTTGTTAGTGTTTTGTTAGTCCAGGATGTAACCTGCCTTGCGTCCCTGTATCCTGATAAGCGGTATGGAAGATGAATAATTGAAAGAATATACGTATATTACGACTGCACAGTGCTGCCGTGGTTTGCATTAGTTCAAATTGCATCAGTTCTTTGTGCATGGAGTTTGCTTGTTCTCCCTGTGCTTGCTGGGTTTTCTCCTTGAATTCCATTCACAATCCAAAAACATGCAGATTAGGCTAATTGGTGTTCCCAAATTGCTTGTTGTGCGTGTGTGTGTTCGTGTGCACGATGGATTGGCACTATGTCCAGGGTGTACCCGAGCAATACTGTAGGTCTCAGTTGTTGTAACTTTTCCTGCTCTACCCATCGTCCGTGAAGCGTGTCACCCGGGAACATGAGTACAATTTAATTATTTAGTGCCAAATTCTACAACCCTTTAGCTGAGACTTGTATCTGTAGATTTGAGAGCTAAATTGAGCTGGTATATTGCAAAGTTACAGTGATTACTTTGACTACAAAATTGACTCATTTCTAGCTGTATGGCTAACTGGAACTAATTCTGAGGCTATTTCTAGGGGAAAGAATGACATGAATCCAGTCTAATAATGTGATATTACATGAATCCAGTTTCATCGTGTCTCAGGAATGCGATTCTTATTCAAAATGGCTGGCACTGCGTTCACACTACGTTGTGTTCTGCTCTACAGATGCATTTAATGTTTCTCTTTTTAATGATATGTCATACTGTCTCAGAGTCAAGTCTTTAAGGTAAGGCGTAAGAAGTTACTAAACAGCATGAAGGATATGAATTCCGACTGCAGTCTGCATGTGGATAATTGTCGGTCACAAGCAGGGGTGTGGCTAAAAAACCCTGACCCCCTGGAATAAAAAAGCTCACAGCTGGGCTCTCACCACACTCTATTCAACCGTCTCTGCATTAAGAACCACATCCCCTAACCCACCCTGAAATTATTTACTGTTTTCTCAGACATGCTTATTAGATCACATAACAATGTTGATTAGTCTTGTGGCTGGCGTAACTAAGGAAGCAAAAGTCTTAGGTTTTTTACTTTGGGTATGCGGATAAATCTACAAAGTTGTACTGTTTTTCATTTAAATCCAGTGTTAAGTGTGTATTATAAAGCATACTTTCTTCCTTTCTTTGCTTTACTAGCGGTACGTAATAGCTGTTGGCAAGACTTCTAATGATGTTTCACCTTTTTATTGTGACAGATTGTTTAACGTTATATTAAACATGAAATCATTTGTGGCTTAGTTTTTCTTGGGAAAGAATATGTCAGCTATATTAGTTGTGTAAATGAATCTTCTGTACAAACATATCTAGCCTTATCAGCAGCATACAGAGAGAGATATGGATACATAAATATATAATGTAGCGTTGCAGCCGTCTCCCTGATCTACTTGACCTAAAGCCAGGTGCCTTCATCCAGTAGTTGCTGAGTGTAGCCTTGCATAAAAAATCCCCAAGGTCACAAACCAGCACATTTCAGAGCGAGACATATCCTCACGTAGAGCACTTCAACAAAACTGAGTGGCAACTCGAATGAATCCAAGAGTCTCGAAGTAAGAGCAGTCTCTTTCTCGAGAAAATCAAGTGCCCACTTAGAGGGGGTTCTAGATGTTTAGCAGTGAAGAACCTGCCTAAGTAGATTTTAATGCCTCAAATTGTAGCTATTCCATCAAATGAGACGAGGAAAATGCATTCCTCTCTTTTCAGTAGGTTTAAGTGTATAATTAGAGGCCTTTGCAGACAGTTCCCGCCTACTTCTCTGTACATTGTTGGAAGTTTGTGTGGTGTGTGTGTGTGTGTGTGTGTGTGTGTGTGTGTGTGTGTGTGTGTGTGTGTGGCTGGGATCTCATGGAGGGTGGTGGTGGGGGCTAATCCTGATCAGAGTTGGAATGCTTTGGCACTGACTCACCTCTCAGCGATGCAAATATTGGAACAAAACACACACAAAACATTTCATTTTTCTTATCACAGATAATTTATATGTAATAACATGTAATGCATAATACTATTATTTTGCATTTGAACTGACTTTGCTTTTGAGAAAGGAAAAAAAAAAAAAACATGCGTAATCTGAACATGGAAACATCTTGAAAAATCAAGATTCTGGTCAGTGGGAGCTGTCTTTGTTCTCAGACCCAACTATAGAAAGTACCTTTACGTCATGCCTCCACACCTACAAATCTATTTAGATTTATTCATTTCCACACATTGAAGTCTGAGGAATGGATTTAGAGTGTGCGCCTTACATTCTCTCTTCGCTCTATGTATGTGTATTAAAGATGAGAAAGTTCAAAGAGCAGCGTGTGTAGACTGTATGAATATTAATGAGGTCATTGGCAATGGGCCACACACTTTGATTAATGCATGCATACCATGCGATGTACAAAAACCTTTATTTTATAGATTTCTGATGACAGAACGAGAGGGACACTTCTTCAATACTTGATTGATATTCCGTCATGCACGTTCTTAACCTTTGATTTTCATTTTTTTTTTTCCCATTCCGTGCAATCTTTCATCCGAACACTCATATTGTCGTTAAGCCGCGTAGTAAAGGAGCAAACTTGGAGGTGCAGCTGCTGAGATTGTGCCCTCCACAACTGCTTGGGTCACCTTTGGCCCGGGTCCCAGCTGTCAAACGCTTTGAAAAGCCCATTTGCAGCTTCTCCCTGGGGTGCTGGGAGAGTTCTGCATGCACACTGACTCGAGACCAGTTGTGCTGCTTCTTTCTACACTGGCCCGGGTTCTGATTACTTATTTTGTAGCAGAATGAAAAAGCTTCGTCGCCCTGGGGAAGCAGTGGCTATTGGGTACCACGGTGGAGTTCTGTAACAGCTCCAGGAAATTCCATGGAGGAGACTGGTTTTGTATTTAAACCCCTGGTCATATTAAAGAGTTGATCTTTTTTTTTCCCTGTGATGAATGTGTTAAATATATATATAATGTAAAGATTTACTCATTTTAACACTTTTAAAAAAACAAATCTAATTGTAAAGTATAATGTTGAGCATAAATGATTAATATTGTGAACGTATACAGTAATGTACTGTCAATAGGTTTATTAAGATTAAAGAACTACTTTTTAGAGTCGATAAACTGTACACATTTTCCTGAGAAGGCCCATTAGAGAAACAGTGAATCTGTTGACTTCACTATTAAAATCAACTATGTCCTGTTTGTATAGCAGGCTGATCAGCATGGGTGTAATGATTTCCTGAGGACGATGTTGCTCTATGAGATGTAAATGAAGCCCCTGGTTTTCCCAACCGGAGAGAGGGAGGTTGATTGTGTTTCTCCGGGGTGTGTGTTTATGGGTGAAACAAAGCAGTTGTTGTGCACCCTGGGACCGGAGCTCCCGAGAGAGCCAGCGACTACGAGAGGTTCTCACAGAAGAGAGAGACAGAGAGCTTCCAGGAGGCTCACTCTTTCACTTTGCACTCATCAATGGCATCCCCCCCCCCTCGACCCTCTCTTTGCTCGGACAATAGCAGCACATTCCTTCGCAGACCTTTGCTCGGCCCAGCCGGAGTTTCACCATGTCATTCATTTCCAGTTCCAGCACACGGGACATTAGATGCTCCTCACACTCACGGTCACACAGGCAGCATCTGTGTGCTACTGAATATCTTAATGCATTCTGACCGTACAAAGGCACGGGAAAGATCGTGTTCAACGTGGATTAAAAGTAGGGTTATAGGGTTCACGTGTAGGATTTGATTTCCAGCGTTGGCTAAACCTTCTAAATTTTAACTTTCATGCGCCAGGGTTTTGTTGATGTACAAGAGGGTATAGGTTAGATACACACACCGGTGTCAGAGAGCTGCATTCTTTATCTTCCTCGTGATCCTGTGGTTGATGTTGGAACTTGGAAGAAAACGTTACGTTAAGGGGCGCTGAAACATGACACTCTTTCCTAAGGTGCATAAGACATTAACAAACCAAAATTCCAGTAACACAGTAGGAAATCAGAAAATTATTTAAAAAGTATTTACTCAAAACAGAAAGAGTAGGTCCATACTAAACATGGCCCAGCTTCCTTAAGATGGGTTTTTCATCATTCCCACACTCATATTAATGTTGTGCAAACTTGACAGTACCCATGTCAAGTCCATCCATCTATGTTCTATACGTCTGGTCCTGTGTAGGGTCAAGGGAGTGTATCCCAGGGAACTCAGGATATAAGGAAGGGTACACACACACACACACACACACACACACACACACACTGTGGGCAATTTGATAACACTAATCAGCCTACAGTACATGTCTTTGGACCGTGGGAGGAAACTGGTGTACCCAGAGGAAACCCACCACGTATAGAGAGAATAAATGAACCTCACACACACCGATTGGAAGTGAGATTTGAAACCTCAACCCCGGATGTGTGAGGTGATTGCATACATTAGAAAAACGAAAAAGAAAAAAAAAAACACATTTTTTCTGATATAAAAATAGAAATAAAGATAAATCAAGACAGGTCAGTTTTTAAATGTGATATCATAACCAACCAAATTCATATGCAAAATCGTTCCATAATGTGCACAACCCTTAACTACAATTATTTAAAGCGATTTTTTACTTGTAATACAACAATCAGACTTTTTCGGTCCGAGTCTACCGACTTCGCACATTTTGATTTGACATTTTTATTCTACTCTTCCCTGGGAAAATAATCCGGATCTATCAAATTCTGTGTCATTTCACAATTTTGAAGTATATATAAGATCTGGTTATCCAGCTGAAAGTTTTTTTTTTCTTCAGCTGCCTAAAAGAGCCCTAATGATTAAGTGTCAAAATAGAGTGGTATTCCTAGCTACACAAGATCCCCCTTCCCATCAAAGGAGAGAACGATATCTCTGTTTCTCGTGTCTGAATCTCTGGCCTCCCAGGAACTCCTAAATATATGGACATGGCTCGGAGTGAGGTCAGCATGGTACGGGTGATGTGGCAATAACTCTTGTTATTGATGTGGCTGATGTGGTAATGGCTCCTGCTGAGCTCCTGTAATGTGCAAGTAAATGATTGTGAGAACAGACCTCACAGACAGGAAGTTACCAAGTGACAAGTTATCCGTCGATATTTAAGGACCAGCCGTCTCAACTCACCACTCACAGATGTACAGCCTTCTTTAAAAATGTTTTACTGCGGCTAAGAGTCTCACCGCCGTACTGTGCCTGAAGTTTACACCGCCATTCACATTCTTCAGTCCCTGAACACAACTTGTAATTTGCATGATAAACTGTTTAACGCGTATCTTTTTAAATTATGCCACACAAGTTCCACCTTGGTCTCATCAGATGTCTTGTGGCATTTATATGTAGACATGTTAATGATTAATTGTTAATCGATGAATTGCTATAAAGAATATAACCAATGAAAATGTATTAACCAGTAAGGATTGTTTTGTGTTAGCTTAGCTATTTATACTAGACTTGCTCCTTACATTCTTACTAATAAGTTAATTCAAGAGTTGGTTCTCAGGGATTTCTTTCATAAACACCAGATGAAACATGAGAGCTTCACGTGAACAGCTGATGTGTGAGGATATTCACAGACGGGCCTGTGTGTTCGTGCTTGAGAGAGAGAGAGAGAGAGAGAGAGAGAGAGGGGTTGAGCGAATCAGTGCTCTGCTGGGCAATTAAAAAAGATGCTTCCAGTTTTTAATAATAATAATAATAATAATAATAATAATAATAAAAAGGAAAGTAATATGTGACGGTCAGTGTTGATATTGTGGCGGGCCTGCACTAATAAATCATTGGATTGTGCCTTTAGAACTGTTTAACTGAAATTTAAACTAAGGAGGAAATGCACGTCTGGTTATTATTAATTATTAATGATTAATCAATTATTTATTGTTAAGATGTTTGAGAATCGGTTAACAAAATTTACAGCCCGATTTGGATTTGCTTTCTGTCTAGCGCCCTCCAGACATGCGAGGGATATGAGATTGTTGTCACATGCAGGGAGTGACCTAGCCGTTGTCCTGTGATCGATTTTAGTTGCTGGTTATGTTCTCAACGATGGTCCATTTACTGATGATGGCTTTCATGATTAGCATCTAATTTTTGGAAAACCCCTTTGCATCTCGCGCCTGATGGATAAATGCATAGTAAGCTATTTGCACACCGAGGCTTTAGAAGGAAATTCCCACCGATTGGTTAATTAGAACGACTTGATTGACGACAGGTTTATGATAATTACTTTTTGAACACGAGTGCAGTCACATACTACTGTACATTATAAACGGATCTACGTACACACTTATGCAAACAGGTTACTGTAAGTATTTTTCGTTTTGGTATTTTTTCTCCTATTTATCTATTTGATGTATTTATCATATTAAAGGCAGACAGAGACTGTGACATGATTTATATTGCCTTATGTTTTTACAGTTTTTACCATTTTAACACATATTGTAATTTCATACCCACTGTATCGCCTACAGTATATGGATTCCCTGGATAAAAAATGACCATGTTTAAAAGCATCCGTGGACTTATTTAAGATAATATTATCATTTATTATAAACATTCTCCACCGCTCCAATTTCATATTCAGTTCATAGCTTTGTGTTTTTGATTTTGCTGATTTCTTGGTTTTGCTGCTGTTTCCCAATTTGCTGTGAATATATATCTTAATTTGTTTTGTTGTTGGGGTTTCTAAAGGCCAGTGTAGTTTTTGTGTTTTGCCCTGACAAGCCTATGTCGTCTCCGAAGATGCCATTTGGTTTCCGAAGTTTTATTTATTTGCCTGTCTCAATCTAATTCTAGATCTAATAGACTTGTGGTATTTTAAATTTGTCTCATAAACATCTCATAGATGTGAAGCACCGTGGGTGGTGTTCATTCCTGAGCTTGGATTACTGTCTGAGTGGGGTTTCCTCCAGGTTCTCCAGTTTCCTCCCACTGTCGAAAACATGCAGGTAGCTGGATCGGCCATGCTAAAGTTTGCCCAAGATGTTAATGAGTGTGAGATTGTGTGTGCGTGTGCGTGTGCATGTGTGCGTGCGTGTGTGCATGTATGTGCCAGTGTGTTTGTGTGCCCTGTGATAAGTAAAGGATCTCATCTTACAGCCACATTTCCTGGTATAGGCTCCACATTTGCTATAGACCTGAATGAATGAATGAATGAATGAAACTAGAGAAATAAATTAAACAAATGAGCTACCAATCACCCTCAAACGTTATAATATATCATAACCTATAACTGCTGTGTAACTGCACGGGAATGTGTTTTTTATTTTATTTTATGAGAATGCCACATATTACCTGAAAGGAGTGGAACCCTGTGTAGGATTCTGCATCAATGTTTGATGTACTGAGCTGTTTTGCCCAAGAAACTGAAACTCACTGCATATTTTTCTATGTATTTATTTATTTATTTTTATTCTGTATCAAGCAAATGTTGTGCATGAAAATCTAAGTACATCAACAAAGATTGTCAAACCAGCACCAACAAACATGCCATGCTCAAAGTCCATCTTTTCCCATTTCTGGTGTTTGATGTGAACATTAATTTGAGGCACTTTAATTGTAACTGCATGATTTGTATGCTTGTATGGCTGATTGCAAAATTGCACAGTTGATAGGTGTGCAGATTAAAGTACCTGAATGCATACATCTTAATTTTTTTCTTTTGCATATTTTAGCAACTTTCACCCCAAGTGTCACAGTTACAATAAATTTCACGAGGGTGAGTAAAAAATGATCCGCACTCTGGTTGTAGAATTTCATTATAATAAAATTTTAGAAAAGACAAACACATCATTTTTCAAACATTGAAAGTCCATTTGTCAACAAGGTTTCATATTCCCTCATTAAAACATGTTTTAGGCTGAGCTGCGAATGCACCGCTGTCTTCGCTTCTTCATCAGAAGTGAATCTACATCCTCCTCACAGGGCTGCTTTAAGAAGACCCAACGGCTTAAAGTCCGATGGAGCGAGATCAGGACCATAGGGAGGAGTGTCGACAGTGTGGGCAGGAGTGTGCAGGCGTGCATTGTCATGTAAGATCACAATGCGCTTGGATAGCAGTCCTCTGAGTTTAATCCAAAGTTTAGGCTTCATAAGCATCTCACTGTAGTGAACACTGCTGATTGTTCAATGTTTTTCCTGACAAGGTTCCAATACTGGACCTTAAAAATCACAGAAAATTTTAAGCAGCAATTTTCCAGCTGATGGTTGACCATCAGGTTGGTCGGTGATTGAGGAGGTTTTTATTCCATAGTAATGATTCTCTTTAAGAAAAGTCCAAATTTTGTTTGCAGAATCCAAACACGTTCTTCCACACTCATATTTTCTATTCTATACAAAAGGCTTAATGGCTTAAAACTATCATTGCCTACTAACCATTAGAGGACACCAAATCTCATGCTGACATGATAAACACATGATCCATGCTATCCACTAGCTGTATAGTAACTTCATGGAAATCACAGACATGACAATCTTTTATTATTTGACAATCTTAATTTTCTGATTTTGTTGAACAGATGTCTTTTTTTCACCAAAACAAAAATCTATTTAAATTAAAACAAACCAGGTTATATTCAATAGCTTCCAAAACCCCTGGATGCTGGAGAATCAAACATAACAGCAAAGTGACTCTAAACACTATTCCTTGAAAAAAAAAAAAAAAAAACAGATCTTAATAGGACTCAATTGATGCATATTTTTTATGCACAGTTTTAGACAATATATAGATAATAATATACTGTAGAATACTGATGGTTTTTACATTTCTTAGGTCTTGTTCAGACTGCAGACAAAATCTTTCAGCCTGATTGTCCACTCTGTTATCTGAAAGTGATCAGATTGGATTTGGCTCTGTTCAGCCCAAATCCAACACATTGATGACTTACCTGCAACACTGGAGGCTCATGTATGGTGGTGACTTATAACAACAGACAGATAACAACGACTCAGTTAAGAGCAGAGATATCACATCTCACCATAAAGGACAGATCACAGTCTAGTCTTGGAGAAACTTGTCCATGCCTTTATCACCAGCAGGGTGGATTATTGTAATGGTCTCCTCACCGGCCTTCCCAAGAAGACCATTAGACAGCTGCAGCTCATCCAGAACGCTGATGCCAGAATTCTGACTAGAACCAGAAAATCTGAGCACATCACACCCGTCCTCAGGTCCTTACACTGGCTGCCTGTAACATTCAGGGTAGATTTTAAAGTACTTTTACTCCTTTATAAATCGCTCAATGGCCTAGGACCTAAATACATTGCAGATATGCTCACTGACTATAAACCTCTCACAAAAATATAAAACAGATCACTCAGATCATTAGGATCGAGCCATTTAGAAATACCAAGGGTTCACACAAAACAAGGGGAGTCCGCTTTTAGCCATTATGCTGCCCGCAGTTGGAACCGGCTTCCAGATGAGATCAGATGTGCAAACACACTAGTCACATTTAAATCTAGACGTAAAACTCATCTGTTTATCTGTGCATTTATTGAATGAGCACTGTGCTACTGTACGTCCAAACTGACTGCATTATTTTATGTTTATTTAATATTTTTAACTGTTTTATTTTGATTTTAAATCAAATTTTAATTATTTTTAAAAGTATCTTAAATCAAATTTTACATTTTTATTTTTTATTATTATAATTTTTTTTAAAAAGTTTTACTGCCATTGTTTTCTATTTCATTTTATCATTATTTTCTTCTCTTTTATGTAAAGCACTTTGAATTACCATTGTGTATGAAATGTGCTGTACAAATAAACTTGCCTTGCCTTGCCTTGCCTAGTCATGGTCATAGTTATTTCTTCCATCGTCTTCATGCTTGTTTTCCAGTCGGACCAACAACAACTACAAAAATAATAATAATAATAATAATAATAATAATAATAATAATAATAATAATAATAATAATTGATTGATGCATTATTATTTCCACCAATGAGCCAACTTCACATCATTAACACATATATCTTTGTGTTCTTCATAAAGTATCAGTTCCCTTGACTTACTAAACAATAAACATATTGTTTAAGGAAAAAATATGAATTTTATTTTTAATGATACTCTATATGTTACATATTCATAAATATTTTGCATCCAGGTTTAAACTAGGAAAAATGTTTACCCTAAGTCAGAACTGTTTCCTCCAATCATCATAAGGGATCTTAGTCATATTCAACAATATAAGATTTAGTAGTTAATGTGGATCATTTTGTGTCTGTTTGATATATCAGATCGTTCTGATCATTTGGATTCAAGTACATATTTTCTCACATTTCATACACATTTATATAATTTCATTATGATTCTGTAAATCTGCTTTGCGACAACAACCATTGTTAAAAGCTTTATACAAATAAAAGTGAATTTAATTGAATACATAGAGTGGACTACAAAGGTCTGAGACCACATTGAAAAAATTGGATGTTTGGAAATAAATAGAAGGTTTTACAATTTAAATAAAGCAATAAAATAATTGCTCAATATTTTGTATATTTAATATTAAAAATTCTGCCTTATTTCCACATCCCTATTTAAAAGTAAGTGAATTTGTGAAAGTGTTTTATCCAAATGGTTTCCTTATCATTTCTTCTACTGAATCATGCGTTTAGATGACACCCTGATCAATTTGGACTGAAATGGATAATTAACCTTTGCAAGACATGTAAATGCCATATCAGCTCGATATGGCATTTACTGTCTGTGAAAACTGTACACATAATCATTCACAAATACACATTACTGGAACTCTGGGAGCTGGGAGTTATTGCCACATAGCCTGTACATTCTCACCTCACTCCAAGATATTTCCCCATGTTTTGGCTATTAAAGGAGTTCCTAGCAGCTCAGCGTTTCAGACATGAAGTAGACAGTCTGATCATGGCTCCGGTATACTCCGTTCTTGACAGTATCCCAGCACTAGGGCTAAGACTAAGACTGAAATAAGTGCATTAGTGTATCAGGGGAATATATAGAAAAAATAAAGGTAATTTTTACATCCATAACTCACTACCTCATTCATCGTCTATACCGCTTTATCCTGTATTCAGTGTCGTGGGGACCTGGAGCCTATCCCAGGAAACTTGTGTCCCCAGGGTGCCAATCCATCACAGGGCACACACACATACACACGCTCATTCAACCACTACAGGCAATTTGGAAACGGCAATTAGCCTAATCTGGATGTCTTTGGAGGCGGCACGGTGGTGTAGTGGTTAGCACTGTCGCCTTGCACCGCCAGGGTCCGGGTTCGATCCCCGGCCAGGCTCGATTCCCGTCTCTGTGTGCATGGAGTTTGCATGTTCTCCCCGTGCTTGGTGGGTTTCCTCCCAAAGACATGTAGGTTAGGCTAATTGGCGTTCCCAAATTGTCCGTAGTGTGTGAATGAGTGAGTGTATGTGTGTGTGTCTGTGCCCTGCGATGGATTGGCACCCTGTCCAGGGTGTACCCTGTCATGTGCCCCAAGTCTCCTGGGATAGGCTCCAGGCCCCCCGTGACCCTGAATACAGGATTAAGCGGTATAGATGATGAGTGAGTGAGTCTTTGGACTGTGGGAGGAAACCGGAGTAACCGGAGGAAACCCACCAAGCACGGGGAGATGATGCAAACTCCAGAAACACAGAGACGGGAATTGAGCCTAGCCCGGAATTGAACCCGGACCCTGGAGGTGGAAGGCAACAGTGCTAACCGCCTACGTCCATAACTGTCTTCTTTTATTCTGCACAAACAAACAAAAAACTGTCTTCTTTTATTCTGCACAAACAAAAGTCCTAGTTTGACTTGAACACCCCTTATACTTTCCAGGGACATTAGGTTCTAAATGTTGGTACTATAGTATAATTGAAATTAAATATAGTATAATTGAAATCCAAAACATATTTGTGTGTATTACATTTATTTGTGTATTATTTGTCAAAACCTTATTGCACATAATAGTTTCTGAGTGTTAAATATGTAGTTCCATATTTTAGTCTTTAGCCATTAATTATAGAACTAAGAGCCAAGCACTCACTTTAACACGATATGTTAAGCGTGATAAATGCATGACTCTGTTTGTTAAAGGCGTTTCTTAATTTGTTTCTTATGTTTCTCTATCTAGAATAATGGAAGTTCGGTGCTGTATCCGTATTAAAGCCAACAATGAACACTTCACATAGAGAATGTACTTATTCATTCATTTAAACATCTCCAGGAATCATTTTGTCTAGGAAGCAGGTTGCAGTGGATCCAGACATGTGGTTTCAGGAACACTGAGAACAAAGCAAGAATACACCATGAATGTCACACCAGGGCATCATGTACAAACACACACACACACACACACACACAATCAAATTGAACCGAATTTAATTGAATGTAGAGTCCAATTTTGAGACAGCGATCCACTTACTGGAATGTTAAAAGGAAACCGGTGAGAGGAAACTGGAGAACCCAGAGGAAACTCACATGGGCAGGACAGACGCTCAGGACTGAACTAGGAATACCGAGGCAGTAAGGAGGCGACACGACCTTCACCACTGTGCCACCTTACATTCTTATTCACACCCAAATATACAGGATGCATCAGTTGACAGCTTGCCAAGTCAAGAGTTAAGGCGTAGACCCGTAGCATCATTTTGACACTCCTGAGCACAACATAGTAATAGTGGATTCGGCACCTCATAAGTGTAAGACTGTTTTCAAAGGAATGGTTTTGGTTTGTAGTACTGTAGGTAAGTAAGAGTAACAACTTGGGCTTTTATGAAACTTTCTATTACTATAAATTAACACAGAGGCGGTATGGTCATGTTGTGGTTAACACTGTTGCCTCGCACCTCCAGGGTTGAGGGTTTGATGTTTGATTCATGACTTGCGTCTGTGTGCATAGTGTTTCTCCCCATGCTTGGTGGGTTTCCTCTGGGTACTCTGGGTTCCTTCCTCAATCTAATGACATGCAGATTAGGGTAAACTGCGTTCCCAAATTGGCACCCCGTGGATTAGTGTACCCCACCTTGTACACAAAGTCTCCTGGAAAAGACCCTGCACAGGATGAACACTACAGAAGATGAATGAAATGAAAAAGTCAACATAGGTCTCAGAGTTCTCCCAAAGCGTGTCTGTTAATGTTCCAGCTGAAATATCTCTCAGATATCACATTTTTTTTACACCTCAAACTCCTTGTCTTACAACCATTTCAGTGTTTATGCAAATGAGCTACTTCTGAGCCACGCCCCTGCAGAGAACCGCACAGCCGAGCAACAAGCCGTGGAAGGGTATCTTCTCGTGTGAGGTCACATTAGGGGGAAAATCTAATTGCCTTGTTTAAGCCCATTTTAAGTTTGTACCTGGACACACTGGGGACCCATTCGAAAGGACAAAAAAAAAGTGAGTTTTGCAAAAATAGTTCCCCTTTCAAATGAGTGCTTTCACATTCCATAACCAATTATAGAAATCCTGAAATGTAGGCAATCATAATGAAAGAACCGAGGTGAGGAAAATCTGGATAACAAGCCAGCAGAATGTCCACGGTGATTTTAAGTGAATTAGAACACATTAAAAGCAACACTGCAGCAATCTCACACTCTTAGACTAATGTTCTCTGTTCAAAATATTTAGTCTTTGTAAGACTCAAACATTAAAATCCAATTGAAAGAATTATTCTACAAATTATTATAGCAATCTGATTGGTCACAATTTATTTTCCTCAGAAATGAGTGAATTCAGGGGGTTTTTTTTACACCGTGTGTAGTGCAGTTTTTCGTTTTTCTAAATGTACATAAATGAATTTATGAATTCATTCTCACTCATCGTCTATACAGCTTTATTCTGTATTCAGGGGCAGGAGGGGGCTGAAGCCTATCCTAGGAGGGATACTCAGGGCACGAGGCAGGGTACACCAGTAGACAGGGTGCCAATCCGTCACAGGGCACATATACAGTACACACGCTCACAGACTCATTCACACACTACAGGCAATTTGGGAACGCCAATTAGCCTAATCTGCATGTCTGTGGGAGGAAACGGAGTACGCGGAGGAAACCCGCCAATGCACGGGAAAAAATACAAACTCCATGCACACAGACCCAAGGCGTGAATCGAACCCAGACTCTGGAGGTGCGAGGCAACAGTGCTAACCATTAAACCACCATCCCTTCTTCATTCATTCTTTTATTCATTATAAATAAGTGCTTTATCCTAGTCTGGGTTATGATGGAACTGGTGTCCACTCTTGGTCCTGAGCATAAAACAGGAATATATCCTGAATGGGAAGTGAGAGGAATTCAGAACATTGAGGAGTAAAGAATTAGAAAATTTTGTGAGAAAGTTGGAAGCACATGCAGTATGAAAAGATACAATTAAAAAACAAATTGGTCGTTTGTCTGTTCTGATCTGTCAGCATTCAGCGTCACCAGTATATTAGTCAGCGGCCTGATCATCTGTCATCATCGGCACCCGTTTCTCACTGGTTCATGCTTTAAGTTAGATGATGTTTTATGATTGAATGATTCATAGGTCACTGTATAGCTTAACAAACAAAAAACATTCCTCTGAAACCGGTCAGGTACAGAGACCGGACTGCAAAATGAGAGACAGGAACCATTCCTTAAGGCTACATTAAACATATAAGAAAGACTTTTGCACAGTACTGTGATAGTACAGAGGGTCTTTATATGCTGCTGCATTACAATTTCACTTCATTATAGAAATGTCCCTGGGCACAAAGTGAGCTCCATGAAGACAGGGTTTGCCAAAGTTGGGGTGGATATACAGAGACTGGACCTTAACCACAGTGAACAATCATATTTCAAAATCAAACTATCGTGTACAGTACGTGCATATCGGTCTGATAGGTGTTCACAAAAAACTACTGAAACATAAGAAAAGATGTGAACATTTTAAATAATGTGAACATTATTTCATTAATATTTTGCGTTTATATTTCTAATTTAGAATTTCATGATTCATATACAAAACAGCGAGTATGCCCCTGAACCTGTATGCAAATATGCAAACTCCTTACTTTATTGTCTTCCCTCATGGACATAAGCAAGAATTATCACTTATAGAACAGGGGAATGGGAATCTCACATATCACAGCAACTTTTCCATCTCACCTTAAACAATATTGTTTTTGTTGGCGTGTCACAGTACCTTACAGCTCCACGTTTGGACTTCAGTCCTGAGCTCTGGTTATTGTCTATACAAAGCTGTGCAGTTTCCATCTCTCACAGTAACATGCTAGTAGGCAGATTGCTTGTTCTTTATTGCCCCAGATTCACACACACACACACACACACACACACAAGCGCATGCGAATTGTCCTAAATTGAAGTTCCTTAAATCACCCACAAATTGATGATGCAATGAACTGTCGTCACGATTTACATCCCAACTATTAAAAGCACCCACTATACTCCACAATTTGCTATGAATTAGCAGGACTTGTGCGGACCTGCTATGATTTCTCACCTGTTAACAGTGATCTGGATACCTGTGTTTTTCGATTCATGTGACTAGAAAAGCTACAGAAAAGCCGCATACTTTCGTAATTAGCCTCACCATACACAGTGTAGTATCTATTAGCGCATTTTACACTGCATGCTCGGTTAAAACTTGCAACTAAGGAAATCTGAAATTGAGTTAAGAGCTGACTAACATTATTACAAACCTGGAAGGATAGAGTTGAACTGTCAACTTTGTGGAAGTTCGAGATTTGATCAGAAAAAAATCATAATCAAAACTAAAGGTGGCATGAGCTAAATCATAAGCTAAAGCCAAATGATTCAATATTTCTTTATTAATATTGTATTCAATATATATGTACAGGGTGGGCCAAAAGTAGGGTTACAGTTAACGCTTAAACGTTTTTCCTTTATTAGAAATTTAGACTTTTATTCACATATATTATAATTACATAATAGACATTTTACATTGAACATTTAATCTCTCAAGTGCTCAAAGGGTCCACCTTCTTGATAATAATAATTTTTATATCTAAAACGTGATTGTGAAGGTGCAGCAGATAATGAAGTAACTGTAACCCTACTTTTGGCCCACCCTGTATATTGAATACAATATATAGTAGACAGTTTATTATTATTTTTGGCCACGCAGTGTATTTAGTAAAGAAGCATGCACCACTTGAGAAGTCTACAAATATTTTTTTTTAAGTTTTTAAGTCTGTGGTGACATTTCAAAATATTAAGCATTTTTTAATTTTTTATTCTTATTTTTTTGCCAGCATGGATTTCTACCACACTGTTACTTTACATACTGAACTCCAAAGTGACTAAGACACTTTGATGTTCTATGATGTCAAGATCACAACTGTTCAGGATGAAATTTGGGGATGTGGACAACTCCCCTAAGGAACTCCTAATGTTCTAGTTGAGAAACATCATGTCAAATTAGTTTTCAAATTGAGAAACGTCATGGTAACAATGTGAATAAAAATGTATATACCAAATTGTTCAAATTTTCATGTTTCCTTCATTTAAGAAAACGGTGATGTCAGTTTTTGGCATGTTATTACAATTAGGAGGCCATGTTTCCATCTATTTTTTGGAAGAAAAAAAAAAAGCTCAACAGTGTGAATATAACAAAACAGTGCAGATACAGGAGCTACCACCGGACAGTCATTATACTCGGACTTTTTCATGCTTTATAAAAAGTTTCATACTTTCTCTTTTGAGTTCCGTCCAAGCATGTTATTTGGCAGCAACAAACTGAAAATGACAGTCTGGAATAGTTTTTCCCTGTACACAAAGAGATCTGTTTACAACACACACGGCAGATTAATCCCATAATGCAGTGTGTCATGATGTCAATTCTCAAGCTGTTCCTGGGGTGCTTCTCTTTTCTTTTGCTCTTTTGCGTCTTCGCATTTCCATTGCTTGCTTTGTTTATTCGCTTTTTTTAGCTTCTCTCTCTGAGCAAGCGAGGGAAGGATGCAAGAAAAGGGAAAAAAAGGACAAGAGGGATCAAGAACAAATATGTTCCATCGTTCATATAAAGCATATGAATAGACATTTAAGGAGTCATTTTGTACCTATAGTTTATATCATTTAGATTGTTCAATTTGCATTTGTGGTTGATATTTCTATCAATTATTGGGAATTCTTTTTTTGTGGGTAACACCTCTGTGTATAGTCACTCTAGAAGCCTCCTATCTCTTTTATCCTTAATTTCTCTAACTGCATTTTAAAAAAATAGTACTTCTGTTCCACTTTACCATAAAGACGGTCCTGCAGACTCGTGACTGCAGTTGCTCGATAGTCCAATAATGAATTCCTATCTAATCATATTAATTCATACATATTCACATTTCATACAAACTTCTATAATTTATTTTGATCGTGTAAAGCTGCTTTGCGACAATGACAATTGTTAAATTGTAGGGTAAATAAATACATTTTAATTGAATTGAATATCTGATTCACAGACTGAACAATGTAGGATTGAGGAATCAAGAAGGCATCACCCACAGCAAGGGTTTATAAACGTTTATCTAGGAAACTAATATGACTTAATTGAGAGCACTTAAGGCGGCACGGCGGTGTAGTGGTTAGCACTGTCGCCTTGCACCGCCAGGGTCCGGGTTCGATTCCCGGCCAGGCTCGATTCCCGTCTCTGTGTGCATGGAGTTTGCATGTTCTCCCCGTGCTTGGTGGGTTTCCTCCGGGTACTCCGGTTTCTTCCCACAGTCCAAAGACATGTAGGTTAGGCTAATTGGCGTGTGTGTGTGTGTCTGTGCCCTGTGATGTATTGGCACCCTGTCCAGGGTGTACCCTGCCATGTGCCCCAAGTCTCCTGGGATAGGCTCCAGGCCCCCGTGACCCTGAATACAGGATTAAGTGGTATAGATGATGAGTGAGAGTGAGAGCACTTACCTTTGCATCCTTAAACATTAATGATTAGTTGACAGTAGATCCAGACCGCTTGTGTCCTCTGGACCTGTCTGACTCGTCCTGGTGTTTTGCTTCTGGTTCGACATCTCGTCACATGGCGCGTGTTCCGCTTGGGATGCGTGTGGTGACTGTGGACGGTTCAACATGACGATGCAGACGGTCCTGGACTCGGCTGATGCAGACAGATGTTCTCTGAGAACTTGTGAGTGCAGTCGCTCAATAGTTCAGGACTTTCCTACAGTTTTGTCCCTGAGCCTCCAATCACAGAACTTGATATCCATATATTATAACTAAAATCCTCTATAAACTAAAATAAACAGATATCAACTTAACTAAACACTTAAAAACTTCATCTCTTGTTATATTGAACTTCCAGCTGCCTTACACACAGTATGAGTCTGGTTCCTCTCAAGGTTTCTTCCTGTAGCCATCTCCGTGGGGTTTTTCTGGCCAGGAACATCAGGGACATTTGAACATCTGATCATTTGATTCATATATATTTTCTCACATTTTAGATAAATTTCTCTAATTTTAAGCTGTTTTGTGACAATGACCAATGTTAAAAGTGCTATATAAATTAAATTAAATTGAATTAAATTGAATTAGTTTATGTGGTTATAGTCTGTCTGTCAGTTTGCTATAGTCAAAGAGTATATAAAATGATGGTATATAAAATGAAAAATCTACGAAAATCATAAATAATTCTGTACTCGTGTCTCTGGCTTAGTAACTACTGTAGACTCTGGTCTCTGGCTTCATTCAGCTAAATAACTGATATAAATTCTTATATATAAAAAGAAAGTTTTCTGACCCTTTTTAATTTTTCCACATTTTATTATGTTTCACACTCATCTTACAATGGATCAAAACTACATAGCCCTGTGTGAAAAAAGTGTTTGCCCCCTAAACCTAATAATTGGTTGGGCCACCCTCGGCAGCAACAACTGCAATCAAGCGTTTTCGATAACTTGCAATGAGTCTGTTACAGCGCTGTGGAGGAATTTTGGTCCACTCATCTTTGTAGAATTGTTGGAGGGTTTTCGAGCATGAACCGCCTTTTTAAGGTCATGCCACACCATCTCAACTGGATTCAGGTCAGGACTTTGACTAGGCCACTCCAAAGTCTTCAATTCATTTTTATTCAGCCATTCAGAAGTGAACTTGCTGGTGTGCTTTGGATCATTGGCCTGCTGCAGAAGCCAAGTTCGCTTCAGCTTGAGGTCACAAGCAGATGGCCGGACGTTCTCCTTGGCTCCATTTATCACAGCAAGTCTTCCAGGTCCAGAAGCAGCAAAACGGCCCCAGACCATCACACTACCACCACCATATTTTACTGTTGGTATGATGTTCGTTTTCTGAAATGAGGTGTTACTTTTACGCCACACATAATGGGACACACACCTTCCAAAAAGTTCAACTTTTGTCTCGTCAGTCCACAGAGTATTTTCCCAAAGATCTTCGGGATCATCAAGTTGACCACTCCTGGGAACGTTCTCCACTGCCCCATGTTTTTGCCATTTGTAGATAATGGCTGTCAATGTGGGTCGCTGCAGTTCCAAAGTTTTAGAAATGTCTTTATAACCTTTTCCAGACTGATAGATCTCAATTATTTTTTCTCATTTGTTTTTAAATTTGTTTGAAGATCTGAAACATTAAAGTATGACAAACATGCAAAATAATAAGAAATCAGTAAGGGGGCAAACACTTTTTCACAGCACTGTAAGTACTCAGAGTCTTTCTTATGAGTGTGGTCTTTGAGATGCTTCTACACCTTGACTGGAGTCCACATTTGCCTAACTGACTTCATAAGACTTACGCTCACAGGAAAGACGTACTGTACACCTGCCTGTATAAGATCTCACAGCAGATGCTATATGTCAGACTGAAAACAAATCCATTAGTCGAGAGAATTATCTGTAGACCCAGAAGACAGGATTGTGTCAAGGCACTGATCTGGGAAGGGATATAAGAACATTTCTGGAGCACTGAAAGCACCCAAGAGCACGGTAGCCTCCATCATTCTCAAATGGAAGACATTTGGAACAACTAACATTCTTTCCAGATTGGGCCACATAGCCAAACTGAGTTATCGGAGATAAAGGGTCAGAGAGTTAACCAAGAACCTAAGGACCACTATAAATGAGATCCTGAGTTCCCATGTGGAGAGACATACAGAAGGACAGATATGACTGCAGCACAGAAGCCATTGCTCACTAAAAGACACACACAGCTGGCTGGGAGTTTGCCAAAAAGCACCTGAAGAAACAAAATCCTCTGGTCTGGTGACACAAAGATTGCACTGTTCGGAATCAGAAAATCAGGCACTCCACATCACCTTGTTAAAACCATCCGTACAGTCAAACACGTGTGTTTTTCTGGGACTGGGAGTTGGACTGGAAGGGCAGTCAGTATAGAGAGGAAATTAACGCAGGTAAAATAAAGCGCTACCTGAGTGAAAACTTTCTCAGGATCTCAGGCTGGGATGATTGTTTACAGTAAATCAAGACCATGACCCAAAACCATAATGCCAGGAAAACAAAGTAGAGACTTCAGAACAAGTCTGTGAGAGTTCTGGAGTGCCCCAACTAGAGTGCGGACCAGGACCTAATAGAGCATCTCCAGACCTGAAAATGGCTCTGCACTGACCCTGCCTGTTCAAACTGGTTGAGCTTAAACGATTCTGCCAAGTAGAATGGAATAACTCCCAAAGGAAAGGGGTGCCAAGCTCGTAGCATCATTCACAAGCAGAGTTGAGGCTGTCATTGCTGCCAAAGGTGCTTTAACTACGTGATGGGTCTGGATACTGATGTAAATGGGAGATTTCAGTCTTTATATTTAAAGAAATTGACAAAACATTCCAAACACCTGTTTTTACTTTGTAATTGTAGATGGTTGTCAGTAGAATAATGAGGGGGAAATAAGGTTTTAATCCATTTTAAGATAAGTGTGAAACATAAAAGGTGGAAAACTTAAAAGAGTCTGACAATGTTCCATCTGCAATCTACAGTATATATGCCTCTGCTATAATCTTTTTCATATGCTTCATAACACCTGCTGGTTAAAGTCTGACCACATATACAGTATGCCCACGGCCTCACAAAGTTATAATGTAGAGTTACAGTTCATATATAACCCATAATATCTTGATATTCATAATTAATGTCTCTGTTAGTCACGTATATACTTCAGTGTATTTTCTATCTATTTTAATGACAGTTTTTCTTATTTACAAATCTAAACGTTAACATCCAAATCAAAGTTTATTTAGATCATATAATATACTTGAGATGATGCTGTTAATTAAATGAAGCAAATAAATTGTGACGATTTTTACAGTCTTTTCAACAAATACTGTTAAAAAGATAGGTGGTAGTTTCCTTAACTGATGCACATACATTTACTGTAGACCTTATGTTTACACAAGTGACTGGCAAGTTTTTTTTTTATGCATATACTAATGGAAAAAAAACTTTGTACATGTAAATTTCTTATACATTTTTTTTTCTGTCCATTTTTTTTTTTACAACTTGAAAGCTTGATTTTATACAAATATGTGTGTGCATATCAGCACCAGAAATTCATCATTGACTATCATTACAGCCTCCTTGCACGTCCACCCAGCTGAAGCCAAACATCGTTGACTTACCGTGTGTAACCCTGGAACACCAGCAGCAATAGTGGAAGCATTTTCTCAAAAAATTTTCCAAATGACACCATCAAATCAGTCTGTCATGTCTTGACATCTTGGCACTGTCCCTCTTGTCCTTCCTGACCTACAACAATCAGCAGAGGAACCAGTTGTTTAGAATCTGCCCTGTACCATGGAACTACTATTCCTGTCTGCTCCAAACCATACCCTTGCGTTGCATCAGTTTGAAGCATTCTCGAGCACTTTCTCAGCTAGCAATGTCTAAATGGTGCGTGAAGCCACCAAGGCATTTGATACCAAGGCAACGCAGCTGGACATAATCACACGGCAAATTTCATGCCCCTTACGAAGATATGAGTTAGGTTATCCATACTTAAGTAATGCCCTTCTGAGCATGACAGTAACTTTACCTTACTGTAACAACGCAACACAGTGGCATGGTGCTTAGCACTGTCGACCTTGCACCACCAGAATTCAGGTTCGATTACTGCCTCGGGTCTGTGTGCATGGAGTTTGCATGTCCACTTTAAACGGCTCACTGACGTACATACAACTTGGCTGGCATTCGGTTCAGCTCGGTTTGTTCACTTGTATGCAGAACACACTTTTGTATGTTGAGGTAATTTTTAAAAATGTTTTAAATTTTTTTTTATTTTTTTTTACAAATGTTCAGTTATTAAGGCGAAAATTCTTGATGTAGAGCGTAAGGACCCCAAAATAACTGACTTACTCTTGAATAGAGCCCATGACATACATCGTGAAAGTTGTTCTGTTCAATGAGATCTAGATGTGTACCGGGGTTCACAAGTGTACTGAGTTTCCTTTGTCCTTGAGTATATTTGGTGGCCAAAAACCCCTCTAGATTGCATTGAAAAAAATTAAACTTACAAAGACTGAAATATGCATGCTTCCACACAATACTGTGTATAGGGTCCCCAGAGTGAGAATTGTTCGTGTATGTTAAGCGATGCATGACTGTTCTCTAATTTAGAATTCTAAAAGTCCTTTCACTTAGTGTTACTAAGGCATACACTGTGATTCTGGACAAGATGGCATCCCATTAAAAATAAATTAATTATATAATTTGTCACTACTAGCTAAAGTACCTGTCGTTGATAGAAAAAGAGTTTGTAGAATTATACAGCTAAAAATAAGCTGATCAGCTTTAATCTAATCAGGGATATTATCTTAAGCTTATTTTAAAGTAGATAATTAAATCTAAGCACAGAAATGTTCTTAACATTGCTTTTATTCAACATTTTGATTTCATTTATGGTGCAGGTTCGAATTCAGGCAGATATCCAAGTACAGTTAGTCCCTGATTTACAAACATTTGAGTTGCGAACTTTCACAGATACGAACGGACCTTGCATTGCAAACATCTGTAGATGCGATCAAATTACGCAGTAGTAGTAGTAATTAAAAAAAAAGTTTATTTATAGTTGCACTGTACTGTACCACCATTTTATGGTAACTATAAAAATAGTTTATACAGTATTTTTGTGTGTCTTTGGTTATTTTATGCTTTACATTGTATATTTGTGTCAAAGGTGCACAAGATGTATGAAACGTAAAGATATAATCGAAAGACAAAGTTCTGACCAATGTACAGACAAAAGCTCTCTTTTGTTTATATAGATACACGTACTCATTACAAGGAAAGTACATTCCCGTGGAAAAAAAAAAAAAAAAACAGTTCATTGAGGTTGCTCTCGAGCGCACGTGGTCATAACAGTAT
The DNA here is from genome assembly GCA_030347435.1 of Clarias fuscus. Lineage (NCBI taxonomy): Eukaryota > Metazoa > Chordata > Actinopteri > Siluriformes > Clariidae > Clarias > Clarias fuscus. The sequence goes on from CM059216.1 coordinate 9,856,705, forward strand.
GCGCATGAGGAATCGGGTCGGCGCTAGGACCGCGGCGCGCTGCTTAGTAGTAGTAGCAGCAGCAGCCCTGCAGATTCAGAACCGTTTGGGAGGCGTAGTGGAGCAAAGGCAAAAGGGGAGCGGGGTAAATGAAAACACTTCACCTGGCCTCTTTCTCTGGGATTTAGCAGCCAGCGAAAATCGCTTGACGCCACCCAGGGCAATGTTCCGGAGGCATTTTTGATCTGTCGTCGAGGTAAGGTGCCAGTTTGTTTGCCTGTTTTCTCGGCGACGCGGCGGTTTGTGCAGCTCTCTCTCTGTCTCTCACACACCGTGTGCTGTAGGATGCAGTTCTCCTGTCTCAGGCTGCTCCTGCGCGAGGCCTTTTCTACTCATTCTATTCGGGTATATTATTAAGGTAATAAATAAAGACCTACGCTATTTATATGTAGCCCGAGCACGGTATACGGTTCATTTAACGACAATAAAGAACGACCCATAGGTGTGTAAACAGGAACTGTGTGTATGTGAATATATGTATGTATGTATGTGTGTGTGTGTGCGCGCGCGCACGCCCAGCCCGAGTGCTGTATTGATCTGTCATGTCTCTACATTGTGTCCGCTCGTGCTCGCGCTGGCCGCCGCGTGGACGGTTAAGGCCTAGTACTTTTTGTTCAGCTCTGCGCGCGAGTCCTTTTTTATATTATACAAATGTCATTTTCATATGGGGGGGGGGAGTTTTCTTTTTCTTTTCTTTGTTTTTTCTTCTTCTGGTCTTTGGGCCACTGGGGCACACCCGTGAGAAGTAGTGGTTATTTAAGTTGATTTATTGTCCATCACTCACACACACACACACACACTACATTGCTATGTCCTAATCTACTACTACGTGTGTATGTGTAGGGCAGTAGACAATGAGTATTATTTACACACATACACACCTAGTGCTCTTTAACAGAGAAGATGGATGCATTTGGACACAGGAGGCATGCTACTATTTGAACCTTGTCTCAAGGAGCAGGAAGAACAATCTAAAATCCTTTACTTTCTTTTTCTTCTTGTTGTTCTTCCTTAGTATGTTGTATGCTTTTGTGCTTTAAAAAACAAAACAAAAAACCTTGGTTATTATTACTAGTATATTCTTTTACAGCTCATGATCTCACCCCAAAGTCTCCTCCAAACTCCTTAATGAAGGCTGTTTTCTTTTTTTCCCCCACAACAACCCTCATTTATGCCTTGAAGATGCTGAGGCGTTTTCCCTCCCTCACGCTCCCATTCTTTCTTCATATCCATTAATATGTGAAAGGTCTCCAAGTTCCTCTGGGTCCTGTTGACGCAAATGTGCCGTCAGTGACATGCAGAATCCCAGGAATGCTGCCTGAAATCTGCTCTCACACACACACAGTCGAGGTTATTGTGTGTCTGTGTGTGTGTTTGTTGGTGCTTGGTTGGGTAGGCATGCCTCAGGAGTCAGGCCTAAACATCAATAAGGACAGGAGGGAAAAAAAAAAAGCTGCTGCTGGCCTTGTCGTATGACTCGCCCTTCATGACGTTGGGACTTTAGTACGATGGTACGTTTCCGAGCCTGTTGCATGTCTTCGGTCATGAGTTGAAAACGGTGGTTTTCAGATTACGTCCGAATACCCCGTAATGGGCCTCGGTATGACTTCCACCTCCTCCACTTCCCTACATTAGTAATAATGTTCTGTACATGAGTAGACACTCCGATACAGTTGTTGGCAGATTTGGTTTGAAGGAAAAACAAAAGAGGCCTACAATTGCATCATCAACTACATGACGTTTCTTTGTCGCCGCTCCGGTGTGGATAAGCTCACCAATTGCAAAATAAATTTTAAAATAGAGTTCAGAAATGCATTTGCATCTTTTCTGTCTATTTGCTTCTCTTGTTCATCAATAACCTGAGAAGCAGACTTTAATTTCTTCTTTTAGGCCATAGAGATCCTTTCATCGCCATCTTTGAGCGAGACAGTTGAATATATAGGTGTGAGGTGACATTACACATAGCAGTCATGCGCTTTTTTTTTGTTCCTGACTTACGAACATTTCAAGTTACGAATTTTTGCAGATACGGACAGACCACGGTGCCCTCCCCCCACTGTCTTCTCGGGTTCCCTTTAAACGAGGTCAGCTGACCTTGCTGCGTCACCGGGTTTCCCCGGCAGTTTGCGAGAGTATAATGCGTAATCAAACCTGTGCGTTTTGTTTTATGCTTAACGTTGTATATTTGTGTCAAAGTATATGTACAAGACTTTTTGTCGGACTTTTTGAACAAACCTGCATGTAAGTCGGGGACTTGCTGTTTTTGCAGCACGTTTTCATACTTAATGCAACCTGTACCTGAGTACACATGAACCGTACTCGAGACCACCTATTCAGGTCAAGTTTGTTGAGCGTTCACGCTAATGAAACAAACTATACTTTAGGGTTGATTGTGTCTGGAACTAAGTCCTGGTCCCTTTGACCAGTGGTACCCAGCCCTGGTTCTGGAGGACCCCCTGCCCTCAGTCTTTTCCCTGATCAAACACACTGACTTCTGTTCAGAAAAAGGCTGAATAGTGAAATTGGGTGTGTCGGGAGCAAAGAAAAAAAAAAAAAAACACTAAAATGTACAGAGCGTTGGGTTCTCTGTGGTGACTGCCCCCTTCTGTGATTGTGGTGCATTCACATCTGGTTTAAACCTTGCCTGAGTATTATACTTACCTGGGTTATGGTACAGAGTGTTCAGGGTATTCAAACATATCTGCACAGGTGTGCAAGCAGCCTTATTGACATTGAGACTCGAGATAGTCAGCAACAGAGTTCTAGCAATAGTAAGGTTTTTCTAATAGAATCCCATTAGTTGCTAGGATGCTGAAAGCCACCAATAGGAGACCACCATCAGATTAATTCACGATCACGGGACAGCTAAATGTTGTAGTTACTTAAAGACCAGTACCAAGTAAAATAATATATTTTTTTTCTCTCATTAGAAGATCATCCTGACATGGAGAACACGCTCTTGAGCGATCTGTTTCAGGAATTTGACCACGGTTTTATTGAGCTTGTTGTGGGAGAAGTTTACTGAAATTTGCTGTCCGGTTCTGCTCCTTAGAACCAAAATGCCTAAAAAGTAATTTTGCACTAATTATGCGCTCAGCTAGGGCTGTTTTTTTGTAAACATTTCTGGTGATGGAGTACATAACGGCTTGACCTCCTACTACAGTGTGTGAGCCGGAGAGTTTATGGAAAATGGAATAAATTGTTTTATTGCCAAAAACCAGACATTCCCTGCAAGCTCGAGCGTGCACAACCTTATTACACTTCCATCTTTAGAGCCGTGTACCCTTTGGGGTCACGTCACGTCATGTCGGCTCATCATAAAATATTAAAGTGATGCCTCTGTAGCATCATATCCTGTTTCATTTAAATTCAGGATAGTCCGAAGAGTTTGTTCTTCAGACTGTGTTTATTTTTGGGAATTCCCTGCTCGTTCTTGTTTACACGTTCAATTTTTGTGCATTTTACTACAGACTAAGCATCTCCACCCCCAAACTAGGCAATTATGCTGTAATGGCAGAGCATGATTCACCTTTCCATCTGATGGCTGATAAGGAACGTGCGACTAGTAAAACTAAGCTACTTCAAACAGTGTTTTTTTTTTTTTTTAAATAGCTTCCGTAATGTTATACATTTGATTGAGCCATACCTTAGACGAAACCTCTCCACCTGGAAGACAGGTTTAATTGTTGCCTCCTAAATTAAAAAAAGCAAGATCTTCTTTATTTGGTTATATAAGTGAGAAACGTGTTGTAGAAGTAGCAGAGACAGCAAACATCGGACTCAAAGTAGCGGGCTGCAGTGCCGCGATTACGAGTTACGACAGAGACGGGATGACGAGCGCTGATGGTGGAATTAGCATGAAAGTAGACGCTTTGAAAGTTGATCTGTTCGAGCAGAGAGTAAAGATAATGAGGTGAGAGGACTGGACAGATTAGAAGGAGTGAAGCAACGCTGCATCTCTCTCTCTCTCTCTCTCTCTCTCTCTCTCTCTCTCTCTCTCTCTTTCTGTGTATGTAGAGATAAACAGAGAGATAAAGCATAAAGTATCTGTAGTCGATTGGGTTGTGGGAAAATTTGACCGACATGACCATGGAAAAAATAAATAAATAAAAAGTTAAGATCATATAATGATTTGTGAGAGAAGTTTGTTCAGAGTGGAGTTTTCCATTAATACACTGTATGTGTGGGGCTATTATTACTCCAGTGTTTCCCCAGATATGATGCGTCTGTCAGTGCTTCAGCACTTTGCAGTTGTGATGACTCATTTTTGCCTTAAAGTTCTTCCACGTTGTAGCGGTAGTGTAAAAAAAAAAAAACTGTTCCACCAGGACGTGGTTAAGTCTGAGCCATGAGGCACTGATTTAGATTGAATGGGGCCGACTCGCGCAGGCCGAACTGGAATGATGAATGATTGGAGAGAGAGAGAGAGAGAGAGAGAGAGAGGGAGGGCGGAGGGCTCAGAGCTGCCGTAGACCATGTGAGCCCGAGTCAGGGTATTGAGTTCATTCAGTTGCTGCTGGCCCGCCGCCAGCTATGCAGGCATTTAGCTGCTGGTAACGCAGAGACTGCTGTGTTTAACGGTAGCACAGTGTTTGGGTTTCAGGCCCGTCGTACATCGCTGTTACTTGCTTTCTCTTTTCATTTCTGTCCGTTCCTCTCAGCTGAACGCCATGTGCTCTGTGTGAACCATCTTCTAACTACAGACCTTTATCCTGCCACTAGAGAAGCTGTGGGTGTCCCTCAAACGCTAGTATTTTAAAAGAAAAGTTCCTCTTTTTTAATGGAAAACAATTACTACTTTTTCAGCCTGTCTGGTACAAAAGTAATTTAATTGATTAGTTTTTCATGACCACATGCATAATTAAATAAATATGATTTTATATCAAGTTGCAAACAATAATTTTTTATTTATTTATGTGTTACATTATTTATTTTTTATTTTTTTGCAAAATTTTCCACACATGTTCAATTCCATAAGGGGCTCTTCACATGTCGCGTCGGTTGCCCAATTAAGTTCGTGATTTTAAACAGAGACACCTGACAAGCATGCTCACAATAGAGAGCCATGTCTGTTTGATTTTTAAAAAATCCCAATGTTCCGGAATGTTGTAGGTCATGTGACAAGAAGTAACCGGTCAACTTCATTCTTTGTTTCCTCATGGATCAGTTGGTGAAATTCTCAGTGTTTTCTTCAGGCTTGAAGGATGGGATGCACCAGTCCTTCAAGGGCGGCATTAAAAACATTTTTAAAAATTTTTTTTTTATCTTTCTGCAAAGAATTTTCAGTGCTTGAAATCCGAGTGTATCCTGCAACTTCGTTGTCATCACACAGCATGCAGTTGATGGCTGCTTAGTAATGGCAGACACCAACAGGGACGAAAGCTCCCAAGCATTTTGGAAAGTAGGCGTTTTCAAAGCGTTGTTGTTGCACCTTCAGACAGCGTCTACACGTTCCTTTCATTGAATTAATGGGTCAGTTCTCAGTATTCATGATTTCGGGAAGCTCACGAACGATAAGCGGTCTAAAACCGACTAATTCTTAAAAAATATGCCACAGCATGGTGGACAACACGAACAGCTTGCATCTTTGGCAAATACTCAAGTAGTGTCACCACTTCTTCTTTTGAGGTTATGTCCTCCTGGACTGGAGCATGAAGCAGAAGATTATGAAAAAAAGATGAGACATGATGTTTAAACAACACCAAATACGTGGTATTTCAGTGTTTATTATATACTTTGAGTGCTATTTTAATACCCCTTAACCCTGCATTCACACCGAACGCGGCGAGAGCGTCACAGTTCGCTCTCGCCGCCCTGCCGCCGACGCCTGCCGCCGCTCTTCGCCGCTCTGACGTAGACCGAATGCCTTTCTTGTATTTGAAGGGCCCGCAAAGCAATCAAGCTTGTTGATCTTATGGAGACTGACCAAAATGTGGAAGATTGATTCATAGAAATTGATTCATAGAAAGAACTGTATTGTAGAAATACACAAATTATAAGCCATTCGTATGGTGTGGCTTCTGTTCATTGTGAATTGCTTGTCTAATTTAATATATATTTTTTTATTATATTATTTTTCTTATTATTATAACATTAGAATTACTTACTAGACTTTGTCTTTAATTAAAATAACATTAATAATTAATAAACACCCGCTATCGCAATAATCAACCTCTCCTCCATTTTGCTTGGGAACTAATATCGCCGGAACAAAAGTTACAGGACTGCATCCCGCGGAATCCGCTCAAGCGGAGGACCTTCCTTTTAATTGGTTGCCGCTCAACCGCGTCATAGCTCATTACCCTAAAGTTGAGCTGATTTCAACTCCCTTCGCCGCCCTCGCCACGCCACCCCGCGCCGCTCTTGGCCACCGGCTCCCTTTGAAAATGAATATGACTTCCGGCGTCTTTGACGCTCTCGCCGCGTTCGGTCTGAACGCAGGGTAAGACAAAGCAGACACTAAACATTAGTGTTACTGAATTAAATTAAATTAAAATCGCAACGCTCAAAACCCAAATCACAATTGACAGTCTGTTTATAAGCTGCACAGCTCAAGTTAAAATCATAATTGCATTCAAGTTCCTTGAAGCTCCTCAGTGTGATTCGGAGCGCATCCGATTGGATGCAGTTCATCACCAGAAGGTGTGTGCGCACAAACAAAAGCTGTTCTAGAATCAGGGCATATTATCGGTTATCGTACTCCTCTCAGAACTGTTTCTGTTCCCCCGACTCTCAAGTTCGAGGATCAGTCAAATCAGATGCTGTACGGCTTCCCAAGATTCGGAGATCGCAAGGTCGATCAATGCTACAGCCATCCGTAGCTGGGTGAAAGCAGATTGATTGGGGCAGAGGGGTTGGACCCATACCCATTAGAGACACTAGCCAATCAGGGAGCACCGGTTAGCTCGGAAGAGGGCAGATAGCACATTTCGTCAAGTCATGTCAAGGAGTCTTTTATTATAATTTCAACCACATACAGTTCAGTACACGGTGAAACGATCAGCGTCCGTCCAGCACCACGATGCTACATACATACATACATACATGCAACATGAATTAACAGAACTAATTAGATAATTAAGACACCTAATTAGCTGACTAGCTAAAACAAACATAAATTAACAAAACTATATAAGCACTATGTGTTCTATCGCCCCCTAATGGTGTGTATGAGCAGCAGATTCAATTCAATTCAATTTTATTTGCAAAGCAGCTTTACACAATCAAAAGAATTATTTACGTTTAAAAGAAGATGACTTCTTGCACGTCGGAGGAAGCGCGCGTTAGCCTCGCGCCGTACCTGGTTGGTAACTTTAGCTTCAGAGAAGTGCCCTAAGTAGGTGGGTCACAATTGGACACGGCCAAATTAGGAATTAAATAAATAAATAAATAAATAAATAAAATAAATAAGAATGGAGGATTCAATTGGCTACATCAGAGTCATAGTTTCACAAAAAAAAAAAAAACACACCTCTATTTTTGTAATAATTTGCATGAAGGAATGCATGGGGACATATTTGGGGAAGGACGACATTATTGGATGTCTCAGGTCTCTTCAACTTTTATGCTTAGTTCAGTAAGTATCTGTTGGTTGTTCACAGTACAATATCAAAGATCCATCTTACTGTCAAAGCTCCTAATATCAGTCTAGTACTGTGTGTGTGTGTGTGCGCTTGCCTGGTTTCTGGTCCCTGTGTCTACTTCGCATCAGTAGGCATGAAGGTTTGTGAGGTGGTGACTAGTGCTGAGATTTTCCAGTTGACTAACTTTCTAGATGCAAGTTTGGAAACTACTGTAGTGTAGAAGAATACATTAAACGTAAGCTGTGAGAGGGGTGGATCCGGCGGCTAAGGCTCTAGGCGGTGGATTTTTGGATCTGAGGATGCCACACCCCAGACTACCCACCCCACATCATAGTGCCCGTTCCATTCGAGAGATTTTAAATGTTAAACATGAATATTTGAGAGATTATAAAATGTTTTCCCTAACCAGTTTTTCTTTATTCCAACGTTACACTTTATAATACAAGTAAAGTAAATCTGAGTGTATGTATGTACAGGGTGGACCAAAAGTAGCTTTACAGTTAACACTTAAACATTTTTTCTTTATTAGAAATTTAGACTTTTATTTACATATATTATAATTACATATTAGACATTTTACATTGAACATTTAATCTCTCAAGTGCTAAAGAGTCCACCTTCTTGATAATAATAACTTTATTTATTTATTTATTTATTTTTTATATATTTTTATATAGGGCGAGCGCTTTAACCACTGCGCCACTCGGAGGCCCATAATTTTTATATCTAAAACGTGATTGTGAAGGTGAAGCAGATAATTAAGTAACTGTAACCCTACTTTTGGTTCACGTTGTATATAGTTTAAACACACGTCCAGTAAAACTAAAATACTATGATGTGTATTATACTTATATAATGTTAATAATAATAATAATAATAATATTATATTAGCATGTATATCAATATTTAGTGCATAATTGTGTGTGTGTGAGATGTATAATTCAGTGTGCTCAAACTCACACAAATGTTATTTTTGCTAAACTAAACTCTCATCTCCCACACTCACCCCATGATGCCATGGTTGCCAGGTCACACTGGCATAATCCCCCTTAGGTGCCAGTGCCACTCCAATTAAAAGCGGGTCAAATAACATCATCAGTACTAAAACTCGAACTGTGTGACTTTAAATTATTTTAAATGAAAAAAAAATGCCTCATGTTGCATTTATAGTTTAACAATTGATGAGTGCGTAATGAAATAATTTTAGTTGTGTCCAGTTCCCGCCCTTCATGTCGGACTCTCCCACATCAGCGACGGCTACCAGGGAGAGCGTAGGCTAGCATGTGCTCCCTCCGATGTGTGTGAAGTTGCCGAACGGAGGCTTTTAGAAGTGTTGCTCCCGCACACACACACACACACACACACACGCGCACACACGAGTAGGATCTCGGCTCTGGATGGGTGTAGCGTCACCTGGGAACTCAAACTCTTGAACTCTGGATGATGCTCGTGGCGAGCGTTTTAGCGCTGCATCACTGAATATTTTATTTTAATATATAAATCCATAAAACGATCCGGTCTTGGACTCAGCACCTGTGGTACGATACAGGCCGTGAGTTTTTGTGAAAGGTTTCACCCCAAACCGGAAAGTGTAGATGTGGGAGTGGATTTAAATACTTGCTTACAGAGTTTACCCTGTGTTATGGCAACAAATGAAAGAAAGAAGAAAACAGTCACGGCATGTAAAAACACCAAGGTGCTCGGCGTCAGCATGCAGGCGACTAAAATGCGTAATGGTGTGAAATGGTGTTAATTTCAAATGCCTAGATTAAAAAAACAAAAACGGGTTACAAAAAATGAAACCGAGAGCGTGTTTGTTTGAGTGTGAAGAATCAGTGCAGCGAGTGCAAATGAATTGTCCACACAGATCCTGTAAATGAAGTTACGATATCGCTAATGTCAAGCCAGAGCCGGTGCTGATGGTGTGCCGCGGTGGACTCCCGACCTCATTTAACCTTACAGCTGTCACGATGGACTCTCGGTCTATTAGCAGACAGGAATCACCAGTCAATCTCCAGGACACTTTTATTGTAAAGAAGTGACGCTAAATAATACAAGCAGAAGAAAAGAGATCAGTCTGTATTACGATTGTTAGTATCATGATTTCAATTCAATTCAATTTGTACAGTGCTTTCAGCAGTTGACATTGTCGCAAAGCAGCGTTACACAATCAAAAGAATTATTTAAGTTTGTATGAAATGTTAAACGTGTATGAATCAAACTGATCAGATTGTCCCTGATGAGCGAACCGAGGATGACGGCGACAGTAGCAAGGAAAAACTCCCTGAGATGGCGATAGGAAGAAACCTTGAGAGGAACCAGACTCGACAGCAAACCCATCCTCTGTGTTAGGAGGCTGGAAGGTCAATGTAGCAAACAAGAGATGTGTTTAAGTTAATATGGAGTCCAGTTTGTTATTGATTTTACCAGCTCAAATGCAGGCATATATTAATAAAAGACTGTCAGTGGTGCCAGTGTGTCGTCATGTACTATGCTCAGTTTGTGAGGTAATCTTGCAGTTGAGAAGACAAGAGAAGTCCGGAAAACATGACTCTCGCAGTGCTCTCAGAGTTTTTCCAGGTGTAAAAAAGCCCCGTTGAGGAGATGGAAGATCACCGCGTCTTCCACTCCAATGCCAGGATGTTAAGCAAAATGAAGTGGATCCATTGATGGGCTCAACAGAGGTCGGAGATGGGTAAGCACCAGACGTCCTCATCACGTGTGAGGTCAGTGCTACTGGTCTGTAGTCCCCAAAGTCTTTTGGGCGTGACGTCTTTGGTACACAGCTGTGGCACCTTCTCCAGCTTCAGGCTCAGACCAAACATGTAGTACAATGTGCCTCACAGCTGGCCTGCACAGGTCTTAAGGAGCCTGGAGCTGATGCTGTCTGGGCCTGCAGTCTTCCCCACCATCATATCACCTGAGCTCGATTCTCACCTGGGGCAGTATGTAGTGGTTCACACATTAAACCCTGCTGCTTTAAGATCGAGATTAATGTAAGATTAATGTGAAGTCTGAAAGGGGCTAAAAACACATTCTCAAGCTAGCTCACTAGATCTTTTTTCTTTATTATTACATGATGATGAGGATGTGTTATTTGCTCCCATTAGCTTGGGACTGGTACTAAGGGTGTAACCCCTGTGGCTTGGTGTAGGGAATTGACTGGGACACAAATTCGGGTCTTTCACATTATGAACGAGAAGCTGTTTTCTTTCATTAGTACTAATTATCGATTTATTAAAAAAAAAAAAAAGAGAGCAAAAACAAACCCATTAACGAAAGCAAATTAAATTAATCATTTAGCCGCTCTGACACGGAACATGCACAGACTGTAGTTTTCTTATTCAAACAATTTTTGTTTTTTTAAAATCCTGATTTTGAAAAAGAAGCTGATTTTTGTTGATTTTTTTTTTCCAAAGAGTTATAACTGACAGCATCCGCAAAGTTCTGTAACTTATGATAGTAATGAACCATGGACCATGAACCAATAACTGTTTAAACAATTTCTCTCAAACTGCAGAATGTTACAGGAGTTTGTCCAGGTTACTGGTCAGAGCTTTTTGTCGTTAAAATCCAACTGAAACTGAAAATTTTTACAAAGCAGCTCAAAGAAATGTTCATGCACTTTATGATCAAGATATTGCCGTGATTTATTTTTTATGACTTCTCCAGGACTCCAAGCTACACACACATACATAAACATGTTCAGGAAAGTGAACTCCGGTGTGAGCGATACTCACATGCACCTTGCTAAGTTGTGACCATACAGTCATCCTGTGAGTATGGACGTATCTTTCATCGCTTATCATTTTACAGATAATCATGATGTTTTTTTCTCTCTTGTCCAGATACACACGGTGAGCTGGACAACCAGTAAACCAGACTAGATTATCTATCTGTTGTAGACATCACCAGTTAGTTTTCATTAACACGATCTTGTAGAACAGTGATGGTTAAACTCTACAGTGTGATTAATTGATAATTGGACTTATCATTTAAATTGAAATGGACAAAGCTAGTGCAGCTTGGATTAACGTGACTGTGAAGACTGCTCACAAGAACTTTTAGTCGCTGGATGATGAGCTCTGAGAGTCGTCATGACGATCAACCTAAAATTATTCCATGTAATTCCACCTAAAATTATTTGATTCTGGTCGCTGCCTGATCGATCGGTGCATGTCTAATTATTAATAATGAATATTGTTAAGGATTAGGCTGCATGGTGCTGCCATGGTTAGCACTGTGGCCTCATATCTCCAGGATCGAGGGTTCGATTCGACATCCCTGCATGGAGTTTGCGTGTTCTCCCCATGCTTGGTGTGTTTCCTCGAGGTATTCCGGTTTCCTCCCACAGCCCAGAGACTAATGCAGGTTGGGCTGAGTGGCGTTCCTGAATTCCCCGTAGTGTGTGAATGAGTGTGTGGTGTGTGCATGTTGGCATTGTGATGTATTGGCACCCAGTCCAGGGTATAAAACGCCTTTATCCCGCTTCCAGAAGAAGAATAAACAGAATAGAAGATGACTGAATTAAGTATTTTTTAAGAATTTATTTTGACCTTGTAGCAAGTCAAATAAACTAATTTTATTTATTTAATTTTTGTTTTCAGATCGTTTTAAGTTTTGCGGGTGCTGTTATGTGTAAGCGAGCCGTGCCGTGCCGGGCATGTTACTGCTGATTCGATTTCACAAAGAAGACCACTATTTCCCTAAACTTTACACGTTTAAATGTCGTCTGCTCGGATGTATAATGTTAAATACCAAGTTTTTTTTTTTTTCCCCATAATGTCATGGTGCTGTTCATTCCTCCTCGTCAAAATAATTTGATTTATTTTTTTTTTAAATAAGAGCAGCTCATAGTTTCTGGTGAATTATCATGTAAGTTTTTAAAAAATTTTTATTATGGAGACTTTAAAAACACTTAGCTTGGTATAAACCCTGATGAATGTCCTGTTGGGGAACCAAGTGAATGTTGACATTTTTATACTTTTTAAAATTTTTCAAATATTTTTCAGTAAGGAATAAGTTTATCGAGTTAACGAGTTTAGTTTCTTCTAACCGTGTCCTTTATGTGAAGTCTGACGAAACTGCTTTGTCATGAAGTAGGTTTTCTTTCGAGACCGTGTGGGTGATCAGACAGACAGCTGCATGGCATGTAGTCCCACTGTGTCGGAGAGAGCGATGTGGAAGTGGCTAATTGTTTATGTGCATGAAAGTTGAAGTTGCGGCCTGGTGGTGTGTGCGCTTAGTGTGTCGAGTCGCTTTAAATTTCCTGTTCAGTCACCATTGAACCTTTTCCACAGTGACCAAACTGCTGTAGGTTTGTAACGGTTCCTCTGAATTCTTACGCTAAGAGAACTTCTTTTTTTTTTTTTTTGGTTTTTGGGGCCAGAGTAACTCAGCCGCTGTCCATTCCAGACTAATGGCTTCCTGTGAGGGAGCGGACGCTCAACACGTCTCTGTTTCAGCCTGTGTCAGCTACAGAGGTCCTCTTCCTTCATCAGCCGAGGAAACCGTGTTTGAGCACGGCTCTGTTTAACCACACTACAAATTTACCAGCTGCCAAAAACTTATGCCTTTCAGCACTGAAGTGAGTGACGCAGGGCTTGGCACTTCCTTTACCCTTCTAGTAATAATAGATTATACTATTAGAATAAAAGATTTCGCACCCGGTTTTTAATAATACTACACTAGCAGGACGGAGCTTAAAATCGTACAGGTCAAGAGTGTCGGTTAATGCACACACCAGAATGGAGGAGACATTTTTTTATTTATATTTTTTCATGTTTTCAGTATTTTTTTTTTTTTTTTTTTTTAGAGGTTACACGAGCGGCGTGTGTGAGTTCTCTGAGCAGAAAACCTCGCAGTAGAATGGAGCAGAAAAGACACAGACAACACAGCAAATGGAAACCCGAGGCTACAGTTGGCACGGGTTCACCCAAATCGGGCAGTACGAGTTAAGGAAAAACACCTGTGAGTCAGTGCGCGCTGCAGCCTCAGATCCTTATACTAGGCTGACAGAAGTGTAATCTGATCCGATCTTCTGATGTTGTGTCTGATGCCGTGTGTGTGTATGTGTCCTGAGATGCTTTTATCACACTTGCGTGTAAAGCTTTTCTTGCGGGGGGTGGAAAAAAAAATGTATCTGCTCATTCAGGCAAGTGATACTCTCAGACTTCCCAGACTGCCCCAAAAAAAATAAATAAATACACACACACACGCATTCCTCACACTGACAAAAGTGCTTTCTGCCCACTTAATCTAGGTGCCCAAGATTGTCCAGTATCTCTGTGTGTCATACGAAAGATCAAGTATGCTACAGCTTCGTATGCCACGTGGTGACCATCACACACACTGAGCTGTGCAATCTTTGTTTTTGTTTTTTTATTCTGAATTGATTCACACTGTTTAACTGGGTTACTAATAGGAAGGTTGGTGGTTCAAGCCCCAGCTTCACCAGGCTGCCGATGTTGTGCCCTTGAGCGAGGTCCTTAACCCGGTCTGCTTCAGGGACGGCGGATCATGGCTGACCCTGCGCTCGTGTCCCCTCGGGATATGCAAAGAAAAGAAATAATTTCACTGTGCAGTAATGTATATATGACTAATAAATGCTTAATGTTACATCAATTGTTCAGGTGAGCTTACCAGAGTTGAACGCTTAAGTCCCTTAAAGATTAAAATCCACCCTGCTTTCACCTTTAGAGTTTATTGCAGTTGTAATCCTGCTACCTACTGGCCTGGAGTGAGGGAACAAAAACAAGACATGGCATTTAAACAATCAAAAAAAAAAAAATTGTATGGCAATTTTAATTTTATGAAACATTTAACCAGTAAACGTCAGGTTTGTTAAAACTTATTGAATCGTATGTCAAAAATCCAATCCGGTCACATCAACAGTGTACCCATGATTCACAGCTCCAGTGCACCAGAACAATTTGTGTTTAATCATACAATTATTTTTGTAAGTTTTTTTCTTCTTCTACTATTTATGGTCTCAGATGACCACACATAGTACCAGTTTCCCCCAAACTCTAACCATCAGTTGCTTGTTAAAACAAGTAGCTAAATATTAATGACCTCAAAAACAAACAACCAAAAAAAAAAAAAAACCATGACAAACACAGACTCTGTCTGCTTGTCCCTGGACTATTTATTTATTTATTTATTTCTCTCTTCCTCCCTTGCACAATGTACTGTTGCTGCATTAGATCAAGATAAATTGGAAGGTGACTGAACAGTTCCTGGTAGTTGGTTCTGTCTTGAAATTAACAAATGCTCAAATTATGGAGCAAATTGAAACATTCCCCCACTGGGAAGCAGGTGCAGCGGTTCTGCTGCTGTAATTCTCCACCGAGATCCTGCAACAACCAAGTGCCTCGACTTTCTTTCTTTCTTTCTTTTTAGATTAATGAGCTAATATTTTTAGGCTTGTGTTTATATGAAGGGCGTTCAAGTCAAACCGGGAACTGTGGGAACTGTACACACATTCACGAGCAACACTTGCACATTACAGGAACTAGTTAAGGCTCCGAGTTATTGCCACATCCACCGTACTGTCCTGACCTCGCTCTGAAAACCATTTCCACATGTCGGGCCCATTAAAGGAGTTCCTGGGAGGCCCGGCATGAATAAAAAAAAAAGAAGCTATAATGTAAAATACAGATGTTACCCTTACATGTACTGTAATTCACGCAGGCGTGTTTTCTTTGGTGTAAGTATTGTACGGTAAATGCAGTAATAATTCACCATCCTGAGCCGTGTTTTTTTTTCCCCCTCTACGCTTGCTCTGTGTTCTCTCTCTATAGAAGGGCTGTAGCTATCGAATTCTTCCAAAAAATGTAATCGATTAATCGAGTAATCGGATAAAATGCACTTTTGAATAATTAAACAGCAATGTAAAATATATAAGAGAAACAAAGATTAATTGGTTTTCTTCTTAGAAAAATCTCCTTTTATTTTTTTAAATGCATACAGCATTTTATCAAACGTAAACATTGTCATTATTCACAATACAAGGAATAGCTTATACCACTATCTCACCTATGCGGTTTGACTCGCAGTGAGATGCGGTGTTAAGCACTATTCGGACGGGACTAGTTTTACTGGGGGACGTTAGAGAAATTTCTGTTTCACAGAGGTACTTTGTGATTTTAATCCCGTCCGAATCTGCCATGTCTGTCTTTTTCTCACACGACCTCTGTAAAAATTCCAAAGCAAATTACCTACAGTTTTTCAGCAAACTCGGCGGTCCTCTGAGAAATCTAATCCCGTCCGAATGTGAATGTCTGTGTTTACCGAAAATTTTTTTTTCCGAAACGCGTTTTCTTGTGTGTTTTGGTCAACGTGAACTACCGTACAATCTCTAGTGCGCCAGTATTCGAGTTTCTGCTTTCTACACTCCAATAGAAATCCTCATCCTCAACACGTGGTCTTGCGCAACGCCCACATGAAAAACACAGACACGCCCACCTCCGTAATAAACACGGAGATGTTAGTCCCGTCCGAATCCATACATGAAATGATAGACGTCGGCTGAAAAAAATTCAAACTCAAAAGTCCCCCAGTAAAACTAGTCCCGTCCGAATAGTGCTTGAGGCACTGTGAGCCGCCGCGACTGCCCACCGACGTTCCACAAAGTTCTGCAAGGTCCGCCCAAAAAATTAAAGATGTTTAAACATGTTTTTAAGGCGGTTTAGACCTAAAATTGTTCGAGCAGAGAGATGGAAACGTAATTGCAGCGCCAAAACTTGCGGTGAATCATGAAGAACCGTACTTCCGGCCATCGCGCAAAACCGCGTAGGTGAGATAGGGGTATTAAAGTTGACTGAGATTAATCAAGTGCATTACAGCACCATACGTTCTTATTTTAAAGCCTTTTCTCGGATGCAAAAAAAAAAAAAGAAAAGTTTTTCAAATGACTTTAAGGATAAAAGAAAACTAAGACACACATTAAAATAAATAATTATACAAAAACACTAAGTTGTGCACTAAAGTTTTCAAATCTACATCTCAGGCATAACATAAGCCTTTACTGACAATTTCTGCTTTCTTCTTCTCTTGGCCTCGCTGGTGATTTTATTGCTCCCCTCCATTTTGCAGCCCGCAACAGAACGCTCCCTCAAATCAATACACAGCTAACTGTTTGCGTCTCCTTCCGCTTTGTGGGTGACGTAAGCGTTTCTTCTTCGTTGGTGTTTACTGGTGGCTTGCACCCGGAAGCGCGCTGTGTCAAAAGCGTGCTGTCAACAAATAATTGCGCAAAAACAATACGCAAGCTTTTAAAATTAATTAAACGATGCTTCGAGGCAGAAGATTTACTCGAGGAATCGTTCCAGCTCTACTCTATAGTACAAAAAAATTGTATACAGTATGATATCTTGTATGGAAATCTAACTGAATTTGTTATTTATGTTACAAAATTAGTAACTTATATAGTTCTTATTAGTTTAGTGTTTAAAACGCATGAAACATTACTTTATGTTGCCACGAAAATAACCATAAAGGATGATATTTGCAGTTTCCACAAAGTTGTGGGGTTTTTCCGTGAACAGTTATCACTAAGATTCTAAAGAAAAACCCGCGAACTTCGAGGGGGGTCAACTGTACAACACGGTCCTCAAAAATTACGGGCTTGAACCCGCTGTAACGACTCACGAGAATAACATTTAGTGATGAGTGATCGTATCTGTTCTTACTGGGGAAATAACACCCTGCTATTTAGAAATCCTGATAATTCAGTGCGAGTTTATCTTTGAAATACACACACATTTAACACTCTGCTTAGACAGATAAGCTCTCTCTGTGTGTGTGTGTGTGTGTTTTATTTTATATGTTGTATTATTAATATTTCTGGATTATGGAACAAATCATCAGAGTTTCCATTATTTCCTTTGGGGAAATTTGCTTTAATATACGAGTGTTTTGGATTACAAGCACGCTTCCAGAACGAATTATGCTCACAAGCCAAGATTTAACCATATTTAACATTTATTTAAAATATATAGTGGTGTCAAAGCTGTGGTCTTGTTACAAGCCAAATTATTTTCAGACGGTTCACAGTTATTATTACAAGTGACTTTTTTTTGTCCTCTGAAACGACATGCATGTGCACATCGATGCATCTTTGCTCTTGCCACCTGGGTTAAAACACATCACAGATCAGAATTAAAGCATCCTTTCTATAGTTCTGATCTCCCTCCATAAGAATTTCATCTGTTCGGTTCCCTGAAAGCAGCTCTATGAGGACGGAGATTCACTTCTGATGAAGTAAAGTCGGCAACCCGTTCGTGGCTCGCAGCTCAGCCTAAAACATTTTGTATTCAGGGAATATGAAGGCTTGTTGACAGATGGACAAAGTGTATTGAAAACCAAGGAAATTATGTTGAAAAATTATCTATTGTCTTTTCCAAAAATGTATTTCATGCCAGAGCGTGCGGATAATTTTTGACTCGCCCGCGTATAACGTCTACATGCTGCTGCTGCTGCTGCTGGTGGTGACCAAAGAAAGTCTGCGCTCTACAGAGAAGCCAAAACTTTCACAAATTCTTATCTGACCGTTCTCACTCTGATCTAGGAACACATACGAAAGTGACTCAGATCCGATCAACAAGATCTGTGTCACATTAGGGTAAAAGAAAAAAATTTGAGACTTGAGTCACTTCAGGCTGGTGATATGTGAACGTAGTTTAAAAGTCTCTTCTATAGAGGGCTGTTTAATTAGTGCTGAAAAATTTATGCAATTTTATTTAATACATTTTTTGTACTTATATTACTGGTGAAAATAGTTGGGGATCATGCTGGCAGTTTCAAAGTTTTTCACCATAGCACAGTGTTGGAGTTTCAAATATCATTGTTGAGGACATGTCAGTTATTTTGTTAGTCTTCAGGACGGAGGACTTTTCTCTCTGAAATTATCAAGTTAAGTTAAGCCTTTATTTGTCACGTATACATTACAGCACAGTGAAATTCCTTGTTCGCATATCTGAGCGTAACTGGGGTCAGAGCGCAGGGTCAGTCATGATACAGCGCCGCTGGAGCAGACAGGGTTAAGGGCCTCGCTCAAGGACCCAACAGTAATATCCTGGTGGAGCTGGGGTTGAACTGCCGACCTTCCGATCAGTAACTCAGTAAATTTAGCCCTCTGAGCCGCCACGGCCTCTGACCAGCTTTAACTAAAAGACAGGAACTACTGTTTATAGCTGGTATATTGTAAGCGATAACAGGAACAAATTTGTCTCGCAGATGTTTCACAACATTAAATAAACATACAAAAGGATAAAAGTTCAACGTGTAATTCTTCCACAAAACTGCTGGCGGTGTCTGAGGAATAAAGCGCTCGGCGGTGCAACAGCGGCTCTGCATCGCGTTCAGACGAAACTCGTCAGACGTTTTAACTAAATGCGGATTTCTATTACTATTACTGAAAAAACCTGATAAAATTTCACACTGTTCACGTGTTTAAAAAGGTTTATTATTATTATTATTAGCGTTGCGTTGCCATATTTGTATTGTGTGTAATGCGTGTTGTGATCTTTGCTCGTCCAGGTAACCTTTTGAGAAGAGGCTCCTCACCCAAGTGAAGGAGATCGCGGTCTTCGGAGCTGCTGCTCTCCCTCTGAGACGCCAACTGTCTTCCGCTGTCCACTATGACGGACGTGGTGATCGTGAAGGAGGGATGGCTCCACAAACGAGGTGTGTAAACCCCCCTCCCCCCCCATTCTCCATATGAACCCTAGTGAAGGTGAAGTAATCCATATTAGTTTTATAAATAAAGGAAAACTTATGTGTCGTACTGTCGTTGCTACAAATGTGACTCCGAGGAGAAAAACGCTCCTGTTTTTAAATTTTTAATTTTTTTTACCTCAACAAACTTGGCTCTCTGTTCTAGCTCCTGTTTATTCATTACTGTTCAGAACCGAAAAGGGCCTGTATTTTAATTTTTTTCCCTCCTTACAAGTGGACCCAGGTCTGAGCTCACCCAAAGTGTTTAATACTCCAGCTGAGTGTTTAATATTCCATTCTCTTAGTTCACTCCTTTTCCAAATGGGGCATTTCAGTGTCTGTGTTAAAGAGGTCTACTCCTGAGCCACGCCTCTCTGAGCCTCTCACTGTAGGGGGAGGGGGGGGGGGTCTTCTCATATAAGGAAGGTCACAATAGGGGAACGTGTAATCGGCTTGTTTAAGCCTTGACTAGAGATCTCAATGATTGATCGTGAATCAGTTAACTGCCATTAAAAATTTTTTACTTCTTTTGTAAAAACTTTTGTGTAACATTGTTTTAAATTGCACTTAGCGGTAAACTTCAACAACACAACGCTTAGCTTAGCTATCCTTACTGGCCAGGCTCCTTACTGTACATGCTTACTGTTAACTTATTTGAAGAGTTGAGTCTCTGCTTAGGACGACACGATTTGATAAAAAAAAATAAAAACACGTAAATAAACAATAGATTTAAACTTTGATATTGAATTTTTAAAATGTACCCTTCTGTATTCAAACACATTTATCCAGGCTAACACCAAGTAGTGGCACAAATGATCTCGTTAAAAGGATGTTTGTCGCTATTTATTTATCACCTCAAGATGATGTACTTGACAAATTCTTATCATTGACAAATTTCCCGACTGCGCGTATATTATTTTAGCTTTTTTGCAATTAAATCATTTTACATGTACATGATTGTTTGTGCAACTTTGTGATTCCTTTCGTGAATACGCTTACAATCGACTTCTTCCCTTTTTTTTAATTTATTTTTTGTCAGAAAGCTCCGTCACAAAACTGATTGCTGCTGTTCTTTTTTTTTTTTTTTTTAATTCGTTTTTTTATTGTTCAACAGTCATAATTTCGTACATCATATCATTCAAAATTCTCCTTTCCAGTCAGTCATCTACTCAGCCATTAGTCACCATCAACATAACAAAACCAGAAGAAAAAGCACATAAATAAACATGGAAAAACAGTTGTTTCGCTCATCTCACCATTTTTATATGCTGCCAAAAATTATCCCCTGTTTTTCTCATCCCTTTCTCACCCTGCAATCTTCCCAACATGCACTCGTATGATGCGATTTCAATCATCCCATCTATCCACTCTTTCAGATCCGGGGATTTGGGGCATTTCCAATTGCGCAAAATCATTCTAGCAGCTGTGATACAACCAGTCTTAATAAGGGTAAATGCATTTTTTGCTATATTAGGTACAAGTGATTTATCTCCAAGAAGGCATAATTGTGGTTCTACCGGCAAGTTAACGCCTAACCATTCTTCAAGTATTCTCCGAGTTTTATGCCAAAATGGCTGAACTAAAGAGCATTCCCAAATCATATGTAAGTAGGTGCCTTCTTCTTCCTTACATTTCCAGCATAGACTATTTCCAGCTATCCCCATCCTGTAAAGTCTAGATGGTGTATGATAATATCTATGTACTATTTTGTAATTAGTAAATTTTCCCCTAGCTTGCCTTATATTCTTACCCACATTAGATAAAATATCCAACCAGTCATTATCATGAATATGAATCCCCAAATCCCTCTGCCATACTTTTTTCAGATTGTTACAAGTATATGCAGTTACACTACGCATCAATTTGTAGCACACAGAAGCAGTTTGAGTTTCACATGGTAACTTAACATAGGCATACACAGGGTTATCACTTGGATTAAATTTGTTCTTAACACAGTGTCTGATCTGCAGATATTTCCAAAAATTCCCTTGGCCCACAATACTATTTTTTCACCAATTCAGAATATGACACAAAAATTCCATTCTCATATAGATCACCAATTACAGTTATGCCTTTAACCTGCCATTGTTTCCAGAACACCCTATACAGTCTTGCCTATACAGATTTCCGGATTTTTCCATAATGAAGCATATGACTGTTTATGATGTGATGTCTTGCACAGTTCATGCACTTCGCTCCAAACGTATCTTGAGTGCGTTATCACTGGATTGGAGTCCCATTTAGCTCCAGTGCTTTGTGAGAGAATGCTAATGGGATGAAATGGTGAGGCCAGTTTCTGTTCTATTTTGATCCAGTCCAAGTCAGAGTCTGTTTCACTCCAATGTTTAGCCAGTTTGGCCATTTCAAAAGAAAAATTATACATCCTCACATCCGGTAATCCGAGGCCCCCCTTGTCTCTTGGAGAGGTTAATTTACTCATTTTAATCCGAGGTCTTTTTCCTTCCCACAGAAAGTCCCTGATCATTTTATCATATCTTTTAAAGATCGTCATGGTATCGTCATGGATATGTAATTGAACTGTGGAGCGATAACCGTTTTGACAATATTCACTTTACCCCATAAAGAAAGTGTCAGCTGCTTCCATTTGTTCACGTTATTCTTTATCTTTGACAGCAGTGGGTCATAGTTTAATATCATTATATCTTCCAAATTCTGAGTTAGCTTAACCCCCAGGTACTTCATACCTTTTGGAATCCATCTAAAGCCAAATTGGGTCACTGTATGAGAATGACACGTTCTAGATATTGGCATAGCCTCAGATTTCTCCCAATTTATTTTGTATCCTGACATATCTGAATATAACTGAATAATTCTCATTAATGGAGGTAAAGATTTAAGAGGGTCACGAGATAATAATAGAATATCATCTGCATATAGCATTAATTTATGTTCCATCTCCTCCCCCGCCCCCCTTACTCCCATAATGTTTGGATCTGCCCTAATCATACTGGCCAAAGGCTCTAAAACTATTGTAAATAATAACGGGGACAATGGGCATCCCTGACGAGTGCCCCTTGAAATTGTAAAAAACTGGGAAGTCAGGCCATTTGTCATCACTGCCGCTCTAGGATTCTTATATAATAAGCTAACCCATGTCCTAAAAGAATGACCAAACCCAAAATTCGACTGGGCTGCGGTCAAAAAACCCCACTCCACCCTGTCGAAAGCCTTCTCGGCATCCAAAGATATAGCTGCGATCGAGGTGTTCTCTGAGGCGTTTAGCCACATCAGATGAATTAGCCTCCTCATATTATCGGCTGACGACCTTCCCTTAATGAAGCCCACTTGGTCCTTGTGAATTATACCCGGTAGAACCTTCTCCAGCCGTGAAGCCAGAATTATTGCCAACACCTTGTAATCCACATTATTAAGACTGGTCTAAAATGAACAGAATCTGTTGAATCCCTATCTTTTTTAGGTATCAGTGTTGTTAATGCTTCCATAAAGGTACCAGGTAATACTTCAGCTTCAAACGCCTCTGTATAGACTTCTGTTAAAATTGGAGCCAATATATCTACATACTTTTTATAATATTCTGATGGGAGCCCGTCTGTCCCCGACGGTTTACCCGGCTTCATTGAGGTTATTGCAGCTTTGACCTCTTCTTGTGTAATGGGAGAGTTTAGTGACTCTGATTGCAAGGGTTCTAACTTATATAACGCAATACTAGAAATTTTTTATTTTTTATTTTTCTTCATCCGAAGTCCCTGAAGATGTATATAATTGTTTATAAAACTTCTGAAAGACCTCGTTTATTTCCTTTGTCAGTGACACCATAGTATTCCCCTTCTTAATAGCCGGAATAATGTTAGCAGCATTTTGTTGTTTTAATTGTCTAGAAAGGAGCTTGCCCGCTTTTTCACCTCCTTCGTAAAACCTAGTCCGTAGTCTGAATAATGCATACTCAGCTTTTTTATTGTATATGTCATCTAACTGAAATTTATATTTACAAGTATCTTGATATAAGTCATTAGAATAACGTCTAGTTAACTCCTTCTCCTTTATACAAATAGTTGCTTCCAGGTTCTCAACCACGTCTCTTTCTTCTTTCTTTTTTCTTGCTGCTTGGGCAATAAATTTTCCTCTAATATATGCCTTTGAGGCCTCCCATACAGACGCTAACTTATCAGTGCTTCCAATATTCAGTTTAAAGAATGAGGTCAGATCGTCAGCCAACAATGCTCCAAAACACCCATCTTGTAATAGTGCCGTATTTAACCGCCACCTTCCTTTTCTACCAGCTTCTGTGTTTAAAGCTATATCCAATTCTACTGTTGCATGGTCTGATAACACTATTGCTCCAATTTTAGAATCTACGACCGATTGCTGCTGTTCTTAAAACACTGTCATTAAACTGATCGTTCAACAACATGCACCGTCTTACTCTATGTCGATGTGTGAGTGAAGAGCGGCGGGGCGACACAAACAGTGATCACATTGTATGTTTTTTTTCCGCTGTTGATCGTCATCCCTGCTTAAAAATTAATCGTGCATTGAAGGTCTCCATAAAACTCAGGGCCTCTGCTTTTAGTTGGCTCTTTTCACATCACTTATCACATTACTCAACCACAGGAGGAAAAAGTGTCCAAACAAAGAAACCAGAGCTAAGGAGATCACTGGAGCCAATCAAACAGTTAACACAAAATATTATTCGTCTCCATGTTGCACAGCGCTAGTGTGAACGCAGGGCCCGTACGGTTAGCCTAAGTTTAGACGCTGAAAATACTCGAATTACTCATAAGATAAGACATTGTGGCACAGTGGCTGATTGTAATTGCTGGTTCGCTTCAGTAAATCAGTCTCGGTAAATGCACCACTGCTGCGCATTTCCTTTGGTTTCAGTGCAACAAGCAGTTTCTGTTTACCTCATCCGCTAATCGATTGGCTTTGATAACATGAGTCAGAGGTGTAGCTTTTAATTCTGCTGAAAAGGGGAGAGGAAGTGAGCACAGCTGATGTGTGAGAGCGCCGTCAGAGAATGGAGCAACACTCTCTCTCTCTCTCTCGCACACCCACTCGCGCACGCGCGCACACACACACACACACACACACACACACACACTTGCAGTCTGTGGAATAAAAGAAGACACCTTGTGTTAAAGTAAACAGTCGTTCACAAAAACACTTTTTCCCTCGGCTATGTGATGATCAGATGTACTGATTAATGCTGTCAGGACACTGTTAGTTTCCAAGCGATGGGTAGCGATGGTTATTTCGCCAGCGTCTGCATCATGCTTGCGGTAGCTTTCTGTAAATTCCCAGCTAACCATTTTGTATTGTAATGAGAAACGGATATGGTAGCTTTTATTTCAGTTGTTTTTGATTTCTGATTAAGAACATAACCAGCATGATGCGACGTTGATGCTCTTGTTTGTAGCATTTAGACGGCACTACAGCGCTTCATTTTGGTTGAACTTATTTACTCTTGCAGTGGTACCGAACTCCCAAGGTGCTTGTTATATCATCAGCAACTTCTTGATTTTTTAAAACATTTTTTTAGTATTTGTAAAACTCTACACATTCTCCTCCAGAGCTCACATATGGGAGTGAGACACTCGTCTACATAAACCCAAGGCCATTAAACAAAGCTTTAAAGAAATCACAGTCACTCAAGATGATAGTTTTTTGTATTGTTAAAAGTAAACAAAAAAGAAGATCTGGTTAAGCAGAGCAGGAAGAAGCTCTTGAGAAAAAACGTCTCCTGAGTTGCTGCTAGTCTGTAGATGTGTTTTCGTTCTCACTCAAGCTGGAGGAGTTACAGGATGTGAGCTTGTACAGTTGTTCAGCTTATTGACTGAACACTTGGTAGGAGCTCGGGGCAGACGCAAGACTCTCGAGGAAAACCACAATTAAGTTCATACATACGTTCATCAACCTGACTTTGTTAGGACCTGTACCTGCACACGTGCTCCGTCATGCCGTTATTCAGTCACGGACAGCTCGAGAGGTTCTTAAGGCTGATTTCTCAACTCTCACCTAGCATACCTGTGCACTTTTCTCTTCCCGTTATCCATGTCATTACTGTTAGTACTGTTAGCTCTGCACTAGTACAAGTTGAGAAATCGGCCTTAAAAACCTCTTGTGCCGTGTGCCATACACCCCTGTCCGCCCCCGCCTTCATTTCCCTGGGAGTGTCCTCTCTCAATTACATCCCCGATGTCAGTTGTTTATCCTTTCGAGATGAGAAACTAGGGGTAGCCAAATTTTCTCAAATTCCTCAAGCTTATCTTTCGGAATTAATCTCGTGCTAGAAGACGCATATGACTGGTTCTGTCTGGACCTTAAATACACCGTACAAAACAAAACAGTGTTTCCCACAGGTCTGAAATATACTTTGTAGCAGGCCTGCAGAATTCTTCTTGCAGAATAGTGGCCAGGTCACTACGTGATGCTGGTGGAGGAACACGTTTCTTGACTCGCCCCAAAGTGGCTCAATAATATTTAGATCTGGTGACTGTGCAGGCCATAGGAGATGAACTTCACTTTCATGTTCATCAAACCACTCTGTCTTGCTGTGTGTATTGGTGCATTACCTTCAGGATACAATGTTTGAACTATTATGTGCACATGGTCCTCCAGAATGGTTCGGTAGTCCTTGGCAGTGACGCGCCCATCTAGCAAAGGTATTGGGCCTAGGGAATGCCATGTTATTGCAGCCCAAACCATCACTGATCCACTGCCATGCTTCATTCTGGGCATGCAACAGTCTGGGTGGTACACTTCTTTGGGGCTTCTCCACAACGTAACTCTCCCGGATGTGGGAAAGTCAGTGAAGGTGGACTCATCAGAGAACAATACATGTTCCACATTGTCCACAGCCCAAATTTTCGCTTCTGGCACCATTGAAACCGATGTTTGGCATTGGCACGAGTGACCAAAGGTTTGGCTATAGCAGCTTGGGCATGTACATTGACCCTGTGGAGCTCCTGATGAACAGTTTTGGTGGAAACAGGAGAGTTGAGGTTCACATTTAATTCTGCAGTGAGTTGGGCAGCTGTGATTTTATGTTCTTTGGATACAGTCCGTGTTAGCATCCGGACATCCCTTTCAGACAGCTTCCTCTTGCGTCCACAGTTACTCCTGTTGAATGTGGTTCGTCCTTCTTGGTGGTACAGTATGCTGACATCACAAAGACTTGCTGTCTTGGTCACAGATGCAGGTGGCTCAGAGGGCTAAGGCACTGAGTTACTGATCGGAAGATCGGTGGTTCGATTCCCAGCTCAGCCAGGTTGCCATTGTTTGGGCCCTTGAGCAAGGCCCTTAACCTTATCTGCTCCAGGGGCGCTGTACCATGGCTGACCCTGCGCTCTGACAAGTCTCTATCAGCAAGTCTCTGACCCCAGTTACGCTGGGATATGCGAAGAAAGAATTTCACTATGCGGTAATTTAAATGTGACAAAAATAAAGGCTTAACTTAACTTAGATGCGCCAGCGAGACGCGCACCAACAATTTGTCTTCTTTTGAACTCTATGTGACTCGTAATGTGTGCATTGCAATATTTTAAGCAAAACTGTACTATTACTCTACTAATTAAACCTTCACACTCTGATTGGCCACCAGGCTGGTCAAATTTAACCATGAAACCTCCAACACTAAATTGGTCAGTGTTTCAGTTTCATTTTCCAAAACCTGTATATGTATGCGTGTATCATTAGGGTTAGCGTTTTATATGGGCTTTAGGATTGTGCAGTATAATGTGATGTATACTATGCAAACATGAAAAAAATAAATGTCACAGATTCACATGTTTTTATGGTTATTTTCGGTTGTTTCTGTGCCATAATAATAATAATGCACGCATTTTTAGTTCTGCATTTTTGCGACATCATTCCCATACTCGAATACAATTTACATGCTTTAAAACGTAATGATAACTTTGGTTCTATGGGAAACCCATATACATAGTGTGATGTCTGAAGCCTCCTTGTTTGCACACACAAACAGCTCTGCCGTACAGGTTCTGTAAAGGTCCGTTTCCTCACAGATCCGTGCAGCTTAAGTTTTAAGGGTTAATTCTCCTGTGCCTTTTTATTTTATTTTATGTAAGAATTACGAAGTAAACATAGGAGAAAGTTTTAGAGCTCATCAGTCTGTACCGAAACTGGCAAAACATGACCGATTGATGTGTGAACTATAGATGCCCAGTGACGTTCGGTTGTGTCGTGCCATCTAGCGGATGTCACATTTCATCCTCCAATATATCAGCTGTTGTGTACATGTAGTTATGATATTAATATTTAATGTAAAACAAACAATATCCATATTGTTTATCATCCAATAAGGAGTTTTGTTTGGATGGTAAATTCCTGTTGATATGAGAGGAAAGGGAAAAAAAAACCTTAAAAATAGGTTTGAACTAATAGGTTACATTAATAATAATAATAATAATAATAATAATAATCACTCTTTACAGCTGGGGTGAGCAGAAAAGCATTGCAATACATCAAACTGTGAGAAACCATAGAAGACTACAGTACATCATGTTCAGGAAGTGGAGTTTGAACCTACTGCGGTCACTGAAACTGGACAGTTACAAACTGGAAAAACGTCACCTGGTCTTTTTTTTGAAGACATCAGTTTTTAAAACGACAACAGATGCTACATTGATCCTGTCATAACTCTGTTTCCCCTCTCTCTCTCTCTCTCTCTCTCTGCTCCTCTCTTTCCATCCAGTCCTTATTGAGTGTACTTTCATGAAGCCCAGCAGCTGTGTGCAGCGAGATGACACCGAGCGTGTCTGTGATTTGATCGCAGGGCAAGCGTTTCTATCAGCTAGAGCAAAAGGCCTCGCGGCGAGTCTGACTTAACGTCACATCACTGTCAAGTCCTCTTCGCTTCAACCTCCCACTGCGCGGGAGGACGTTTTAGCTTGACATTGTTTCTCCTGGTCACTTCAGTCTCTACTCGTAAACAAACAGAACTCTTTAATGAAAATCCTTTCACTCATTTCAATCTCTTTTTTTGTTTGTTTGTTTTTGTTTGTTTGTTTTTTTGCAGCGACAGTGTAAAGGAAAAAAAAACACCCCGTATTGTATTGCGTTTTGCTTAATTTATGTCAGGAATGTGTTAGAAAGGTCAGTGTGTCTGGGTTTAACTTGTGACCTTCCATGTGGCATTACCTCAAGGCAGCTGTGTGGAAATGAAAGGCAACAGCTGTGTCGTAGTGCAGAGTGAAGAATGTCAGCGTCGTAAAGACGACTCGTGCATTGTAGAAACGGGCCGGACATGTGATGCGACTGACGTCAGCGCTGCAGTCCGCGGCCTGGACGTCATCGGTTCATTCATTCATTCGTCTCGAGTAACATCTATATCTTTGTCAGGGATTTAAGTATCAAAATGTATCAGTGTTTTCTCCAGGATCACAGAGCATAAGGAGAGGTCATACACTAGAGGATGGGACACTAGTTTAGAGATGTCCACACACACACACGCGCGCACACACACACGCACACACATACATACTGGTATTATTTTTTTTATTTTATTTTTTTCAGAATAGCAGTATAGACCCAGGCAGCTTGTCCACACAGTTGTCCACACAGACACTAAGCTCGTAGCACACTCTTAGATATCATTCAGTCACCTTTTGCTTTGATTAAAGCAAACAGTGTGGTGGCCAGTTCTTGGGCGAAAGACTCCTCACACCCCCCAGAAAGACTCACAACTTGAGTCCTGGACTTTATCCATGACATCCGGGAAGGGAAAAACTCCACAGAGGTGATTCCCTGGTCGTTCAGCCAGTCAGGTGATTTTCATTTTATTGTCAGATAATATTACTGAGAGCAAACCTGAAAAAAACTGAAGCAACTCCAGATCGTAACATTCCTCCGAGCGTGAACAGTGTTTGCTATGTATGACGTCGGGTGCATCTCTTCATCTGCTTCCTTTCTTACCCTGAGCCATCCATCGCTCAGGAATACAGTCAATCTGGACTCATCAGACCCTTTTTCCATTGCTCCCTAGCAAATTGAAGACTTTTTTTCTAATAGTCTGACTAACTAGTGGTTTTCTTATGGCCACAGTGATGGTGTGTGGTTTACTGATTTTTATTTTATTTTTTTACCATGCAACTTCAAGTGTCTAAGTGATCTCCAGTCAGGATTTTTTTTTTTTTTTTTTACAACCACATTTCCTCTACAAAGTTGATGGTTCAGCACGATCCTACAAGATTCTGGTAATGTGTTGAAATGTTCTTAAGGTGGTTCCAGTAATTTTCAATCTCCTTAGTTGTTTTCTTTGCTTGATGCAGCCCAATAAAATAGCGATTTATATATATATATATATATATACACACACAGTACAGACCAAAAATTTGGACACCCCTTCTCATTCAAAGAGTTTTCTTTATTGTGTTCTTTATTGTGTTCTTTAGCCCAAACAAGTCTCTTCTGCTTGTTGCTTGTCCTTAGCAGTGGTTTCCTAGCAGATATTCTACCATGAAGGCCTGATTCACACAGTCTCCTCTTAACAGTTGTTCTAGAAATGTGTCTGCTGCTAGAACTCTGTGTGGCATTGACCTGCTCTCTGATCTGAGCTGCTGTTAACCTGCGTTTTCTGAGGCCGGTGACTCGGATGAACTTATCCTCCGCAGCAGAGGTGAAGCTTGGTCTTCCTTTCCTGGGGCGGTCCGCATGTGAGCCAGTTTCTTTGTAGCGCTTGATGGTTTTTGTGACTGCACTTGGGGACACGTTCAAAGTTTTCCCAATTTTTCGGACTGACTGACCTTCATTTCTTAAAGTAATGATGGCCACTCGTTTTTTTCTTCACTTAGCTGCTTTTTTCTTGCCATAATACAAATTCAACCTCTTTGAATGAGAAGGTGTGTCCAAACTTTTGGTCTGTACTGTATATTATATATATTTTTAGGCCAGACAGTGTATTTTTATTTTTTGTATTTCACTTTACATATACAGTAAGTCCCCGACTTAGGAGAATTCGACTTTCTCGTATACGAACGGACTGTGGTTCTACGAACATTCATAGATGCAATCTAATCGTGGAAGGAGCTCAGTGTGTATTGTACAAAGAACAGACATTGCAATGAACCAAATACCAATATTTATAATTATATGGATATTTTCAGTGTATAAGTGCACATATAAAATCCATGGTATATAGTATGTATGTGTGTGGATGCTGGAGAAATGAGTCGTCCCCACCGGTTTCAATGAATCAGTCTGGAAGAATGATGATAGAAAATGTCTGTCCTGTATAGATGTCCCGATGGGGAATAATCTTAATTTCGGAAAATCCTGAACTAGACAGAGTTCACAGTCCGAAGGAGCTCCGAGACAAATCGGCGTCTAAACACGGCATAGTGTTGTCTTCCCGGGTTCACTTTAAATGAGGTCAGCTGACCCTGCTGCATATAATGATAAAAAGTAATTCATTCTTAACGTTGTACATGTTCAAAGGTGTATAACACCCATATCTTCTCCTACATGGTTTGATTTTCGGTGAGACGCAGTGAGTGACCGTCCAATATTCCGTGAGCTTCATCTAGGAACGCAAAAAAAAAAAAGAATTTTTTTATTTTTATTTTGTACTTTTTCTTTGCAGAAAGCTTGGAAATGTAATCACTACATCAAACTACAAAAACTCACAGTGAAACCATACTTGTGGCCACCGAGCGTTATACTCGCAATCTGACTCTGCATAGGTGAGCTAGCGGTGTAAGACTCACTTTGTCAGACTTGCGAACGGATCCGACTTACGAACCTGCTCCCGGAACATCTGGGACTTACTGTCCTACTTGTTCCTAACAAGCCTCTCGTGTTTATAACTACGTGCTTCTGCTTCACCTCCACATTGCTCCAGATAAAAGCGTGTTCCACATAAATAAATATAAATGTACCATTTTAAGTAACGAGCTCATACCGGGGGAAAAAATGCTAAAAACTTGCAGCTCTTACATGTTGAAGAGAAGACCTGCTTGTTTTTAGTGGCCAACCATAGTTAAAATAAATGTAATGAATAACAAGGCCGTGCGCCCGGAGGAAATCATTCCAAGTCCCACAGGAAGCTCTTAAACTAAGAGGCGTTTAGCTCCATGCCGTGCGACTTTCAAGCTCCTCTTACACGCAGAGACCGACGCTGACATTCACTGTGTGTATTCGGCAGGTGATGAATGACGACGCTCAGCCTGGGAAAGTTTCTAGGAGCTCTTTCTGTACACGACTTCCTTGTTGTTCTGAATGAGAACGCAGGTTTTGCCAGTTCCTCCGATTTTTGTTGAACCATCCTTGACGCCACCCACGCGACTGAGAGAGGACAGGAGATAGCGAGTGGAGGGGAAAAAACCTGCCTTTAGTCAGATTAGTCAGGGTTGGTCAGACACCACCACAGGGCCACGTTCCACAAGCAGCAGTGCAGTATTTGAATTAGTCTCCGCGCTCATTTGTGATTTTTTTTTTTTTTTTTTTTTTTTTGGGAAGGATCCATTAATTTGAGTAAGAAAGGGGAAAAAAAACATGACATGAATAACATCATGAATAATGTGGATCTGGCTCAGCCTGAAAAACCATGATGGGAAGATCAGTCTTTTTAAGCCTCTAGTTCTGTTTGAAGTGTGTGATGTCGGTCAAGCGCAAGTCAGGACTCGCACACACGGGCTTACTCGCTCCACGGTGGTCATATGATTAGAGCGCACCTGTGCATTATACCGCGGAAGCCCCAGTGGTATAAATTAGGCACGGTCGTGTGTGTGTACCCTTCAGCTTTTTTTTTTTGGGAGGCAGAGCTCACCTCTTGCATTCCTTATTTACTTCCGATTACATCAAACCTCTCTTCTTCTTCTTCGCTCTGTTCCTTCCACCATTTCAGTGTCTCTCGTTCTTTCTCCTCCTCGGCGCCTCCAGCCACATCGTTCTCACCGTCCCGTAGCGACGCGGTTCTGAGCAGCTGCCAGCTTCACAGCCCCGGACCAGCACCACTCCCCTCCAACCCTTCCCTCGTTTATTTATTTTTGTTGTTGTTGTTCAACTATTCATTAGCGATCCTACATCCGGTGTGTGTTAAAAGATGCTTTCTCTCCGTCAGTGTCCAGTATTTCCCATGACACGGACGCAATGTTGTGCTTCATATAAAGTTCTGTCCGCGGTTTCCTTGCACTCTTGAGGCACTGATGATGATGATGATGATGATGATGATGATGATGAGGGACGGTAGGTGATCAGACAAAAGAAGCAGGCGAAGTCAGAAAGTGCTGACTGTGACTTTTCTAAATTCTTTCTTCTTTCCTGTCCTCCACCAGTGAACGGATCAGAATCCGAGCGTTTCCTCCGAGGACGGTGTCAGGCTCCCTGTGACGAGAGCGCTCTGTCTGCTGTCTGGAGGCCAGCAGGGCCTTGAGCGAGAGCAGACGGGCTCTTGCTAAATGTGCTGGAGAGATGTAAATTGCCAGGGTGTAGCTGTTGGGAGGGGGAGCGGTGTGTGTTGTGTTTGTGTGTATGTGCACACACACACACACACACACCAGCAAGGCCCACCTCTGTCGCAGTCAGCCTGCTGTGTGCTTACTTTTCTGTGCCGAAGCCTCCTGCTCTGCAACTGCGCTGCAAGGAGAAGTCATTTTTCTCTGCGTTTCCTTTTCGTCACTAATGTCTCCCCCCCCCCCCCCCCTTCATTATTTCGCCCCCCCCCGACAGGATTTCAGCTCTCCTGCTTCTGTTCTGCGTTTGTACGAGCCCTTATTACTCATCTGCCACATACACTCTTACTCCACTTCCACTACGCGCTCTCGCCAGGTTGGAGTCCTTGCTGACTCGTCGCGCTTTTTATAGACGCTTGCTTTTTCATTTATATATTTATATAAATCTTATTTCCCTTTCTTGTTGGTATAAGGCTCTCACAGTGCGCTTTCTTTGTCTCTCGCTTTCCTCCCCACTTTGACCTAGCATTATCTCTCTCTCTCTCTCTCTCTCTCTCTCACTCTCTGTCTGTGTGAGTTTGATCAGCAAATCCTCAGCGAGTCGCTTTTTGTCATCGTTTCCAACCAATCATACGGGTGGAGCTAAAAATAACAGTGCAGACTACTGATTGGTCAGGTGTGATGATTACTATAAAATCTTGAAAATCAAACAGGGTAGTGCGTCACCAGATTCAATCCTTTACGTTCATTTTTATTTATTTATTTATTTATTTATTTAAATTATTGCTCACAGTAAGCGCTCTCTCTCTCTCGCTCAAGAAAAGAAAAATTTTCCAAGTTAGGGAGTTTTCACGTAAGGGCCCCGGGGTCATTTTCTGAGAACTTGTAACCGTAAAGTCTGGATCAGTGAGAACACAATCGTTCCGCCCTCAGGAACCGCTTGAAAACGTGGTCTCGAGAGCGGTACAGTGTACACGGGCACCAATCGAATCAGTCGTACCTGTAGAACTGAAACAGATCGCTGTTTAGACGCGACATCATCGGGGCCGTCTGTCTCCTCTGAAGGCACGTGCCAGTCTCATCCTCTGACCTACACGGCATTTTTTTCCCAGAAATCTCTATCATCATGCATAGCGCGAATGTTAACTTTCTAATTATATTCTTCTCGTGTTTAATGTTGGCTCACTAAAGAAATAAGTTAATCAGAGAGTGTAAATACGCAGGTTCACCCGTTTAATGGGAACTCTGGCCAGTAGCACAACCGCGTCTAATGTGAAAAGTCCGGCTGAATCCCAAACGACTTCCTGTTCACTTTGTTTGCTCCCTACGTTAAGTCGAACATACTGTAGCAGCGCCACATACCCTTACCAGTGCATACTGACAATATATGACCCTTTTTAACATCTCCCCATGCTTGAATTCCGGCACCTTTCTGTGCTTTGGATGTGCGTCTAATGATAACCATGCGGTTATGTCCTCTTCCTAATTTCATGGGAAAAAAGAGAAATGCGCACAACCCGGGATCCGGATAATTGCAGGCTCGGGTTTCTGTGCCGCTCAGCACCGTTTGGTGGAGAAGTGTTAGAAATCTTCCTCTCCCCCTCTGCTCTCTGCCAGTTTGAAGTCCCTGCTGTCCCATCCTTCATATAAACATTCGTTCTGCCTCCCTCTCTCTCTCTCTCTCTCTCGCTCTCTTTTCTTCATTCTCTCTGTCCTCCCTCTGCCAGTCCAGAGTCCCTGCTGTCTTCCCAGAGTGTTTTGCGTAGGCTGCTTCCGATCGGAGTTGCGCTCGTCCTTCCCACACATCCATCATCAGCCCTGCATTCTTCAGCAGCTGGCCAGAGCACTGCGGCTCCACCGAGCTTTCCTTTGAGTATCTTAGGTGCTCTGCTAATGCTAAACGGTGGTGCTGAAAAAAACATTGTAGATTTTAGTTTGGAAAAGGCATCAGAAAGGCAGCGTGTTTCCAGTCTAGATGAGAGACTTTCACTGACTTGAGTCATTAGCTACGTTTACACGGAAAAGATTCTTTAGTCTGGGTAAAAATCGTTCTAGATTTACTGTTTATATGGATGACGATCCGAAAAGACGTGTTTTACGTGCTGAAAATGCAACAAAAGATGATGATGGATGTTTTTTTTTTCTTCTTTTTTTTCCTGCCCAAACTTTTCTGACAAATTCCACCTTCCGCATTATGATTGGTTACAAGAATTCAGTCTCCTCTGTAATTGGCTCACCTTTCGCATGGAGAGAAGCATCTCAGCAATCAGTGATGCTTCCTCCAACCAGAGAGCACGAGCCAGTGGATCAAAGTCTTGAAACTGAAAAGGAAGTTCCCCGATAGGCAAAATGACTTTCGCTGAACCTGCCTGATTTTTTTTACCCGACGTGAGAGAGAAAATATTTATTCTAACAATGACGAAACGATCCGATCAAGCGATTGCATAGACAATATTTTCCTACTGAGCGCATCGTTAAACCTTCACACCACCCCCTCTCGTTCAGATCGCGTTCAACTGATGCGTTTTAATTCTGATCAGGAAGCCGGTCTGATTATGAACGTGTTAATGGTAGGGTCCGTGTAAACACATCTGCTGCGACAGCTCTTTAAAAGGTTGGAACCTAATAACATCATTACACATAAAGGTTTAAACAGCACTTTGTGGGCCGATGGATCGAGGCACCCTATCACGTCATTTTTTTTTTTTTTTTTACAGGAGGGTCGTCTCATAACTGGCCGATCACATAAACCCAGACAATTGTGATGACGTAAGTCACCAGCTACATCGTCTGTCTGAGAATATTAACAGGTTTTTTTAAACAGTCGTCATATTTTTTTTTTTAAATGGCGATTATTTTCGATAAACCAAAAACTTTAACACGTCAAACTACATTCTCCTGTTAAGAACAGCACAGCCTGAATAACTCCTGTAAGTCGATTCACCCACCTGTAGCAGAAAGACTCGAAAAGCTCATTCACTCAGCTATTTCACTCTGGAAACTCATTCTGGAAATTGTGATATTTATATAGAAACGCCGGCCCTCGCTGCTTACTAGTGAATAGCCGCGATTGACTGACTCGCCAAATACAAAGTTCAATTCAGTTCAATTCATAGCGCTTTTAACAATTGACATTGTCGCAAAGCAGCTTTACACAATCAAAAGAAGTAAGTTTGTATGGAATGTGAATGTGTATGAATCAAAATGATAAGATTGTCCCTGATGAGCAAGCCGAGGGCGACGGTCGCAAGGAAAAACTCCCTTAGATGGTAATAGGAAGAAACCTTGAGAGGAACCAGACTCAACAGGGAACCCATCCTCATCTGGGTGATAACGGACAGCAGGGATTAATCAGCATAATAATGTGTAAGACTGGAAGTTCATTTAAGTAAGAGTGCTTAAATGAAATTAAAAATGACCGATGCCTGTGTTTATTTAAAAAAAACGATCAGTGCAGAGTTTTGATTATAGCAGGGCAGTCTCTTTTTAAATGACACACTTCGGCATGTGAGAGCCCCCCTTGATGCTTGTTAATGTTTGCGATTACAGGCTGTTCTATCAGTTTCTTTATAAGCGACATGAAATAATGAGAGAACGGAATATGTTCCTTTCAATAAATAAGTTTTAAGTTTATGATACTTTCTCAGATATTAATTATATTTGTGCACCGCTTTTTAGAGTATTTATTTTTACTTATATAAATAGTAAATATATAATCAAAACTAAACAATAAACAGAAAACCTTTTAAAAGGACGATCACAATAACCCACAGATCTGTGATCGGCCATCGGTGATCGATCGTCTCGATTGGTTTCTGTGATCGGGAATGTGTAAATACTCGGTTCTGATCAAAGTCAGAAATCAGCCTTAGCCGGTGTTGGGTGATTTCTAACGTACAAAGTAACGTTACTTTTTTGATGTAATGAGTAGTCTAACACATTCGGTCTGCCATTTAAGTCCCCGGTTATTTGGTTATATTTTCAAAAATGTAATCCGTTATTCAGACAATTTATGTAATCCGTTAGCCAGACAGCAGTGATTCTGTTTGTGTGTGTGTGTGTGTGTGTGTGTGTGTGTGTGTGTGTGTGTGTGTGTGTGTGTGTGTGTGTGTGTGTGTGTGTGTGTGTGTGTCCTGCTGTAATACCCTATGCGGTTTGACTGTGAGTCGCCTGCAAGGTACGCGAGGGCCGACGCGCCAAAAGACACAGCGCCAAAACTCGCAGGGGGATCATGATGAACCGTACTTATGGCCACCGCGTGAAACCGTGTTAACTACGTAGTGTTAGTAGTTAACAGATTATCAGCCAAACTTCGCGGAGTGATGATGGTAGAATAATTATAAAGGTCTTGACTAAAACAACATGCATGAGGAGGGACAAAAGAGTTTTCATTTTCTGCAATGGAAAAGTACTCTAACTAGTTAATTTGATCAGAAAGTAACGCAGTAATGTAGCTGATTACTTTTTAATGACATTAATTTTGTAATGTAATTAGTTACTTTGAAAAGTAACGTCTCCCAACTCTGGCCTTAGTCTTATTCCTGTCAATGTAAAGAGTATATAGAAATGTGAAAGTGAAATACCAAAGGTCGATTAGATGTTTGTTTTATTGAAACAAAGATTTGTCTGGATTTGTTCTGAAGGCGGCGGTGGCGACAGCGGTCCATCCTTCAGCAGCGTCGCTCGGATTTGTAATGAAGCCCTTAAAGACGACGGAATTCCGCTTTCTGCCCCCTGTTTGTTTATTTGTTTCCTGTGCAGCAGCCCATTTAACTAATCCACCGAGCGCTTGTTTACCGAAAGGGGGGGGGGGGGGGGGGAAACGAGGAGGGGGTGGGGGTCTATTTGAACCAGAATTTGAACCGGAGGGGGAGACGATGGAGCAGGGCCGGGTCTTCACACAGCGTCTCTATGGTAATCAGCAGGTGCCTCTGGCTGACGAGAAGAAGCGAGGGCTTTCTTACGAGCGTGAGAAACAGGGGCCGAGTCCTCTCTTCATCCTCCTTCCCCCCCATTTTTTTTTCCTTCTTTCCTGTAGCGGTGGCAGCGCCCACCCCAGTGGCAGAAAAAGAGCGAGAGAGAGAGAAAGGGGCGACTGCCAAAAGCTTCGTCCCATCCAGCTGCAGGGGCGAAAGAAAAACGAGGCCAACAAAAGAGGGGAAGAAAGGAGGGATCGAGCAGAGAGGGAGAGGCCGAGCGTGTGCAGCAGTGTGTGTGTGTGTGTGTGTGTGTGTGTGTGTGTGTGTGTGTGTGTGTGTGTGTGTGTGTGTGTGTGTGTGTGTGTGTGTGTGTGTGTGTGTGTGTGTGTGTGTGTGTGTGTGTGTGTGTGTGTGTGTGTGTGTGTGTGTGTGTGTGTTGTGACCGTAGACGCGATGGGGAATGGCGTGGATGGGGTTCCGCTGACGGAGACTCATTGAGATGCAGGACACAGTGGTGGCTGGCACAGCTGCAGGATGCCAGTGCTGAGAGGGGGGGTAGGGGGGGGGGTGAAGGGGTGACCCAGGAAAAGACAACAAAAAAGCTCCCATTCCTAATTTTTTAAGAGTTTAATTCCCTTTAATCCTCCACCTCACTGCCTGCCTGCATCACTCACTGTTTTTTTTTTTTTCTTAATCTCTCCTTCTCTTTAACTCTCTCTCTCTCTCCCTCACACACACACACACACACACACACACACACACACACACACACAGTCATCATTGCCTCCTGTGCTGTTTCCTTGTCCTGGGAGATGAATGGAAGAGGACAGAATGCAGCGACTGCTCTCTCAGGAAGTTCTCTCCTTTTCACTTTTTTCTCTCTCTCTCTCTCTCTCTCTCTCACTCATACGCGCGCGTGCACACACACACACACACACACACACACACACACACACACACACACACTCCCTGTCTCACCCTCTCTTTTTCTCTTGCTCTGTATGTCTCTCAGTCTCTATCTTTTTGTCTGCCTCTTTCTCAGTCTGTCTCTCTTTGACTCTATTCCTTCTTTCTTTCAGCTTCAGTGTCTGTGTGTCTGTGTGTGTGGGTCTCTCTCTGAGTTTGTCTAATTGGCTGTCTCTCTCTGTCTTTCTCTATTTCTCAATCTGTCTTTTTGCTGTTTCTCTCCCGTTCTCAGTCTCCCTTTCTGTCTCTCTCTCTTTCTGTCTCTCATGGTCTCTATCTTTCTGTCCCTTTCGCTTTCTTTCTCTCTCTCTCTCTCTCCGTTTCTCTTTCTGTCTCTCATGGTCTCTGTCTCGCTCTCTCTCGCTCTCTCTTTCTCTGAGTTTGTCTAACTGGCTGTCTCTCTCTGTCTCTACTTCTCAATCTGTCTTTTTATTGTTTCTCTCCTCTTCAGTTTCTTCTGTCTCTCTCCCTTTGTGTTTCTAATGGTCTCTCCCTTTGTCTCTCTTGCTCTTTCTCTCTCTCTCTCGCTCTCTCTCTTTCTGTCTCTCATGGTCTCTGTCTCTCTCTTTCTCTCTCTCCTGCTCTCTCTCTCTGTGTCTTTCTTTCTGTCTCTCTGTCTCTCATGGTCTCCCTTTGTCTCTACTGCTCTGTCTCTCTCTCTTTCTGTCTCTCCTGCTCGACCTCTCTCACTCTCCCTCTCTCTCTCGCGCTCTCTGTCTCTCTTTCTGTCTCTCAAGGTCTCTGTCTCTCTCTCTCTGTCTCTCCAGCTCTCTCTCTCTCGCTCTCTTTGTCCAGCTCTCTCTGTCTCTCTCTCGCTCTCATTCTTGCCCTTCCTACACAGGGTTCACTTTGCCCCACTTTCAGTTTTGCGTGTTTCCTTTCTGTCTGTCGTGTTACCTCTCAGCTTTAGCGCCACCCCCCCCCCCCCCTTTCACTCTCTGTGTGCTGCTTCGTGTCTTCACGTCAAGCGAAGACACGAATCGGTGTCCACAATGTCGGTGGACATTTTGCTGTTGTCCTGTTAAAGTCTAGCTTGTTGTTGTTCTCCCCACAGACAGATATTAGTTAACGTCTGTCCACACAAGAAGTCGCTAAACCTCTCAACAACATCGAGCAGGAAGTTCTTTCTCTTAAGGCAGAAACACGCACAGAGCTGTAACTAGTTTTCTCACGACATGGGGTTTCACGCGTTCTTCTTCTTGTTGTTGCGATGACCCCAAGCCCTGGCGCCACTTTACCCCCACACACTCGCTCAGTCGTCGAGTGGGAAGTGGTGTGTTAGAGGAAATTCTGCACTGAGGTTTCATGCTACAACACAGACGCTGCTCACACATCTATAAGATTTAAATCTGATTTTCACTTTTAAGAACCAAGGTGAGGTTTTTTTTTTTTTTTTTTTTTGATGTTAAACACTGATGGGCTGTGTGTCTCTCTTCTGCTGCTGTCATGTTTGGATTGTTTTATGGAGAGCGTCTCAA
This sequence comes from Clarias fuscus, assembly GCA_030347435.1. Lineage (NCBI taxonomy): Eukaryota > Metazoa > Chordata > Actinopteri > Siluriformes > Clariidae > Clarias > Clarias fuscus. Next base: position 9,896,799 of record CM059216.1, read on the forward strand.
ATCCGTTTAATTAGAATAGAATACATTGGAGTTAATGTAGCTCTTCAGGCTCCTCCCCTGGTCAGGGGTTGCCACAGCAGTCTCGATTTGACAGACTTGGGCACAGTTTGATGCGGACTGCTGTGTACGACTGTGATGATGCCGTCCGTCTACTCATCTGTACGTGTGCAGCGTCCTCTGAACTTATACACTCTGCGCCTTGTCGATTCGCAAGCTACCAATAAACATTAAGAAGAAGAGTATGATTAAGTCGACCTTCGAGCTGTCTGATATTTGCTGATGTGTCAGAGAAAATGTCAAGCATGTCCCTCTCACTGTCCCTCCTACTTCATCAGCTACAGCAGTGTTTGAAGGAGACAGACAGTGTTGATGACATCACAGGACTAAACAGCGGTCCACTTTTGTGTTTAGGTGCAGTTAGCTTTCATATTCCATTCAAACCATCATAACATGCTCGAGACATCCTCATCCAGAGAGAGACACTGGCAAACACAAAGAGACAGACAGGCAGGCAGACAAACAGAGCTTAAGAGGGACAGAGATAGACAGGCATGGTCACTGATGAAGGGAGACGGACAGAGGGTCACGGACAAAGGGGAAGGGAGGGAGACAGGGTCACGGACAAAGGGGAAGGGAGGGAGACAGGGTCACGGACAAAGGGGAAGGGAGGGAGACAGGGTCACGGACAAAGGGGAAGGGAGGGAGACAGGGTCACGGACAAAGGGGAAGGGAGGGAGACAGGGTCACGGACAAAGGGGAAGGGAGGGAGACAGGGTCACGGACAAAGGGGAAGGGAGGGAGACAGGGTCACGGACAAAGGGGAAGGGAGGGAGACAGGGTCACGGACAAAGGGGAAGGGAGGGAGACAGGGTCACAGACAAAGGGGAGGGATGGAGACAGGGTCACAGACAAGGATGGAGGGAGGGAGGGAGGGAGGGAGGGAGACAGGGTCACGGACGAAGAGGAGGGAGGGAGACGGACTGGGTCACGGACGAAGAAGGGAGGGAGGGAGGGAGACAGGGTCACGGACGAGGAGGGAGGGAGATGGACACGGATGAAGAGGGAGACGGACGGACAGGGTCACAGAGAGGGAGAGAGACGGGCGCGGTCACGTACGGAGACGACTTCTTGTTTGTTGGCAACATGAAGGCTCATCCTGCCCCCTGCTGTATCGGAGTGTGTAGACACACACGTGTCCTCGGGTACGGAGCAGTGTTAATAATGTGGAAGCTGATGTGTGGGGGGTGGAGGACAGGAGAGAGCAGAAGCAAACGTGTCCAATCTGAAAGCAGACTTCGACAGGGACTTTTTATTAAATGAGACTCACTAGTTCACTTAAAAGTGCGATTATTCTTTGTTGATGTTTAAAAAAATTTTTTTTATTGTTCACAATTTTAAAATGAAAGGAGCGCGGTGAAGTGAGGCAGCGTTTATGAAGCCTCTGAGCGTCTCTCGAAACCCTCAGCGCCTTCACGAGCCGTCAGCCGCAACTACGAAGCGACACGTCCGTACTCAGCAAATTCCGGCACCTGATAGCAGAACAGCTCGGATTTCAGTCCGGTCCGTCGGTCCGGGTTGAAGCGAGAGGGTTCCGAGTGCTGGATAAGCGTTTCCGTCAAACTGAGTTTTAATATCTCGCTGACTCGACTAATCTGCCTCCACCGTTCCTCTGTCACACTCGGACGCTCGTGCTCGGTGTCTCCGTCTGCAGGTAACACGGCTCTTGTCAAAGAGGGAGGAAGGAAAAAAAAAAAACTTTTTATATGATGGGTGGTGTGTGTGTGTGTGTGTGTGTGTGTGTGTGTGTGTGTGTGTGTGTGTGTGGAGGACAGTGGTGCCAGAATCACTGCTTTTAGTGCTGCTTAGGCAGTGTAGCAGTTGTCAGATAGAGATGAATTGTGTGTGTGTGTCAAAAGTAAGTTGTCAGATAGAGATGAATTCTCTTTTGAGTGCTAGAATCTTGCTCTTCATTATATTCCACTTTAGCATCCCTGAGCTCTGCAGCTGTTCTGCATGTATAAGCACTCTATCAGGGCCTGACAGGTCCACACACACACACACACACACACACACACACACACGCTCTCACTCTCTCTCTCTTACACACAGAGTCATTTATCTCCAATTTATCTTTATCTGACAACAGCTGTAAAATCAGCAGATCTATGCATGTACAGTTTATTGCCACACACACACACACACACGCACACGCACACACACACACACACACACGTGTGCGTAAGCCGTTGCTGGGAGTCACGTGTCCCTGCATGAGGATCATTATGAAGTGACGTTAAGTGTGTGTGACACACAGCAGGTTCTCACACTCGGCTGAAACCCCGACACCTGAACTGTGGAACGTCGTGTTTCAGTTTGAGGCAGAAGCTGATAAGGTGGTGTTATGTGGTTGCCAGATCCAGCGATTTTGCTCGACCCACTGTCAGGAGCCTTTAGCGCTCAGGTTCCTGTTAGTGTGAAGCGCCGAGCTGCAAGTGCTCCACACCCGCAGATGAAGTGTGTGTTGACTCGACCCGTGTGTGTGCTGTGTGTGTGTGTGTGTGTGTGTGTGTGTGTGTGTGTGTGTGTGTGTGTGTTTGGGGGGGGGAAATATGTGCTTGAGTTATAGTCATACAGTTTCTGTAAATATTTTTTGTAATCTTTATTGAAAATCAGATCAGGAGCGGACAAATCACTAGTCTGGACTGGATCTGTCTTTCCTTCTGTCTGTCTGTCTTTTCTTTCATCTTTCCTCCCTCCCATTGGTCCGTCTGTCTGTCCTTGCATCTATCTTTCCTTCTCTTACCTTCTGTCTGTCTCTGACTTTGTGTCCTTCCATTTAGCTTTCCTCCTGTGCGTCTGCATGACCTTCCATCTGTCTTGCCTCCCATTTGTACGTCTGCCTGTCCTTGCATCTGTCTTTCCTTGTCTCACATTCTGTCTGTCTGTTTGACTATGTGCTTCAATTTCCCTTTTTTATTCCGAGTGTCCTTCCGTCTGTCTGTCACTGTCCATCATCTGCCTGTGTGCACGTCTTTCCATCAGTCTTTCCTCCTGTCCGTCTGTCCTGCCTCCCATTAGCCTGTCTGTCTGCCTGCCTACCTGTCCTTGCATCTACCTTTCCTTCTCTGTCTGTCTATTCTTCTGTCTCTTTCCTTCCATCTGTCTCTCTGACTACATGTCCTTCCATTTAGCTTTCCTCCTGTCTGTCTGCGTGAAGACCTTTCATTTGTCATTTGTCTGTCTTTGCATCTGTCTTTCCTTCACTTACCTTCTGTCCATCAATCTGTCTCCTTCCTTCCTTCTGTCTGTCTGTGTCTCACCCCCACCCCACCCCGAAGTGTTTTTACATCTGTCTTTTTTTTTTTTTCTTTACTTCTGTCTGTCTCTGTCAGTCTGTCCTATCATCACTCTTTTCTCCTGGTCGTCTGTGCTTTCATTTAGCTTTCCTAATGTCTCTTCAATCTTTCGTGTCCTTCAGTCTTTCTTACAGATTTCTCTGTTGACTGTCGAGACAGATGTCTCTGCAGACAGTCTATCCGCCTGTCTTTCTTTTTTTTTCTTTTTTCTTTTTATCTTTTTGACTTTATCGTCAGTTGGGATAGGGATGCACCACCAGTATCGGCTACCAGTTCAAAACCAGTTGGTTAAACTAGTTCCGATACTTTTGCACCATTCCCACTTTACGTCAGAGCCGCATGCATCATCTGCACATGTTTCTCATTGGTTCATGCATTACGCTAGGTATGTTCATGCTTGTGATTCATAGGTCACTGATTCATAGGTCACTGTGTGCATCCACAAACAAACAAACAATCAAACAAAAACACATTGCTCTGAAGCTGGTGTTTTCCTCGACTGAGCCAGACAAAGTGCTACAGCAGATCTGTAGAGTTTAACACAAGAAAGCATTTGATGCGTTAACATGAAACAACTGGGATGTTTTAGGTTAAAATAAACGTACCTGAAACACTTCTTTTTTTCCTTTCTCTCCCCCCCCCCCTCGTACCACCTGCTGCATTACACACGTGACTCGAGGACGTGGTCTGCGCTATTTTTACTAGATGTATTAATACAGATTCTAGATAAGCTTTCTAGAATCAGGATGTGGAAACAGTGAGTGCGGTGACGAGCAAAACTCTATCTATCTAGCGACAAGATGGCACTGATGTTTGTTTGTTGGTCAGGTTCAGATAAGGTCAGTATATGAAATGAGAGGACACGGTTCATAGCTGAGGTTCTGATTAATAAGTCACGGGCGTAAACATGGTGCTTCTTCAAAAGAGACTTTATTTTGTTTGTTTGTTTTCAACAATATTGTTACTGATTTTAAACAGACGTAATAAAGTAAACATGCACTTGTAGAGTCTTTATTTATAAACCACTTATAAACCCCTAAAACCCCCGCCCCACCCCACCTCACTCATCCCTGACTCCAAGTCTGTCTCAAGCACTATTCGGACGGGACTAGTTTTACTGGGGGACGTTTGAGTTTGATTTTTTTTTTCAGCCGACGTCTGTCATTTCATGTATGGATTCGGACGGGACTAACATCTCCGTGTTTATTACGGAGGTGGGTGTGTCTGTGTTTTTCATGTGGGCGTTGCGCAAGACCACGTGTTGAGGATGAGGATTTCTATTGGAGCGTAGAAAGCAGAAACTCGAATACCGGCGAGCTAGAGATTGTAGGGTAGTTCACGTTGACCAAAAAACACAAGAAAACGCGTTTCGGGAAAAGAACATTTTCGGCAAACACAGACATTCGCATTCGGACGGGATTAGATTTCTCAGAGGACCGCCGAGTTTGCTGAAAAACAGTAGGTAATTTGATCTGGAATTTTCACAGAGGTCGTGTGAGAAAAATTTTAGGTTTAAAATGTTTAAAAGGTTTACATTTGCTCACTTGAACTGTTAACATACGGTCCCAAGAGGTGTCTAATGCAACAAACAAAAATAATCCCCTTCAGAGTGAGAGAGCGCAGAAACGTGTGCGTGGCCCACACAACTGTTTGGAACATTCTTAAAAAGAAGGAATTAATTGTCAAGCTCAGCAACAGCAAAAGGCCTGAAACAACACTTTAACAACATCTGGCTGAGTCGAAGACTCTTGAGAAGGTAGACGTGTCATTGTCAGACTAACGCAGCAAAACTGACACATCATCACTTCATATTACAAAAGGATAACGACTCAAAACATATAGTGAAAGCTTCCCAAGGCAAAGAAGTGGGAGACTTCACTCACATCTCGAGTGTTTCATTTAAAATCCTGTGTGGTGGTGTGCAGAGAAGACAAACGGCAAAAAGATTATCTTTGTTCCAAAATTTATGGACCTAACTGGAATGAGCTCTTTTTAGTTAAATTAACTAATTAGATATCGACTTGTAAACTGATTTCAGGTGTGTGCGCGCATGTATGTGTGTATACTTATGCGTGTGTGTGCGCGCTCGCGTAGGTGTGCGTGTGTGTGCGCGCTCGCGTAGGTGTGCGTGTGCGGCGCGCGCGCTCGCGTAGGTGTGCGTGTGCGCCGCGCGCGCTCGCGGAGGTGTGCGTGTGCGCGCGCGCTCGCGAGGGCGTGTGCGCGCCGCCGGAGGTGTGCGTGGCGTGTGTGCGCGCGCTCGCGGAGGTGTGCGTGTGTGCGCGCGCTCGCGGAGGTGTGCGTGTGTTTGTGTGTGCGCGCACTGCACGTGTGTTGAAAGACAGACAGGAGGCCCATCCAAACACAAGCCTTTAAATTTATGAATCAGGTGATTTCCAGATTTGTCCACCTCCTGTAGATTTCACTTACAGTTCATTAGAAGTGCTTAAGATTATTAGTGCAGAATGTTTTTGTTCTTTGCCACGACCTGTTATGTCAGGTGTGCTTGAATAATAATAATAATAATAGGGGGGAAAAAAGTCTTCCAACTTCCTGATTTCTATTGTCGTTTTACACGTGCTGAATAACATCTCATTTTTTTCCACACCGTTGTGCACGGTGTTATTGTGACCTCATCCTGAAACACAAACGTGGAAAAACACTCGCAGTCGATACACTTCGTTCCTTGTTTACGCCGTCCTGTACGAGAAACAGGAGGCGAGCGTGAAAAAAGTGGAAGCGGTGTGGGTGAAAAAGAGGAAGAGTTGTTGAAAAAAAACGGAAACGTGGGTGGATGTGGTGGCAGTGTATGTGTAAGGAGAAGGGGGCGGGAGGGGAGACGGGGTGAATTCACAGAAGTGATTTTATTAGAAGCTGGCTCATGTGAAAGGGAAGGTGAAAGAGACAAGCAGACGGTCAGGCGGATGTGGTGAGGCAGAAAAACAGCCCCGAACATCCGAGCAGTTCACACCAGCTGCCAGTGGTGCTGCTCTTTCACTCTGTAGGATTTAGTGGCAGGAAATTCACTTGTAAATCAACTTGCATCGGGCAGGGCAGTGAATCTCGCGCACACACACACACACACACACACACACACACACACACACACACACACACACACACTCACTCACTCTCTCTTCCCAGATCATGACTTGATGTGGGAGAAAACTTTCTACCTTGATCGTTTCCAAGCTCTAGTGAAACTCTGGGATAAGTTCATCAGGGGATTATAAAGAGAAATAAAGGGAGGTTTTATCTCTCATAAACGTCTTCTGTTATTCTGCACAATCAAAAGTTTGACTCGTATTAAAACGGTGCATAAATCTCTTTAATACATGAGGCGTTGTTGTAGGAAAATGAAAATATTTTGCCGTTCTTGGCTTGGATAAGGAAGAAAACTTTCTAAATCACACATCAGATCTGGATATCGGAACAAACTAAAGGTTGGGATTGTTTTTGTTTTTGGAAAAGGAATTGATTTCTAGAACTTTTTTTTGTTGTTGTTGTTTTTTTTAGTCCTATTCTTATTACACTCGTGCTTAAATAATATTTACAAAAAATGTGATTTTCTTTTTTTTTTTGTAAATGGTAAAGTTGAAAAACAAACACATTTTTAAAGTATGATTTAAAGAAAGAAATCTATGAGGTACGTTCCTTTATTGGTTGCTATCAAACAAAACATGTGGTGTAGTATTCAACTTCAGCAAAAACTTTTTTTTTGTTTGTTTGTTACCGTAGCGAATAGAGTCCTGTGATTATCCTCTTGAGACGTGTGTCCTCCGAGCAGGAGATAACATAGACATTGTCTACGCGTTCACGGTCCTCTCATAAGAACTGGTTAAGTATAGTTTGTTCTTTTGCCAAACATCTTTCAGCTTGAAGATTTTTTTTAAGTGCATAGTTATCAAGTGCTAATAAAGACAGTAAGGAGAAAATGCAGTGTACACACTGTACACCGAGTCCAGGTCTCAGGACGTTAAATCACTGATGTAGTTTAATCGAACTTGGTTTGGTTAAATTGATGCATCAAATCGGTGCACCTGTTCTGGTTTCAGAACTGTCAGTTTATACTGACAGTTTTGCAGAAAATACCAACCGTTTCCATCTTTCACAAAGTACTTGCAAAAAAAACAGTCGCTTGCCAGATTGTTTTTTATTTTTTAAGAGTTTATGAGCAGTTGGTTGCATTACTGCCATCTACTGGACTGGAGCGTGGAGCAGGAGATTGACACGGAAGGAAAAAATAAGTTTATCGCTTTGTACGAGAGATACTAAACAACTAGATGTGCCGGCGACTTCGTTCTCGTGGGATTTAATTGCACACTCATAGCACGTTTTTAAAAAATGTTCAGCGCAATCTGTCGAAATTTGAGGTTAACTAATGATTTAAGTTTTTTTTAATGATATAAGGCCGTTTTCCATTTAAATTTCAAAGTAGCATATCTTCTCCAACTGACTCCGATGAAACAAAGCCTATATGTTACCTTAAGCACACACCTGTGAAAACCCTACATTCCTTCAGTAGTGATGCTTTATGTGATGTTTGCACAAACAAACAAATCTTTTTAAAAATTCTAAAAAAAAAAAAAAAAATTTTTTTGAAAATATCTTCAATGTGCAGACACGCCTACTTTACAGCTTTATTATACGGTATGTGCAGATCAACATGAGTTACACAGCATTTTAACCAAAGCAAATATTACTTATTGTTATTATTATTTACCATATTTTTTTAATCAGAAATCGAGCTGCTTGAGATATATTAGACAATTACACACGTGGACAAAATTGTTGGTACCCTTCGGTCAATGAAAAAAAACTCTCAATGTTCACAGAAATAACTTTAATCTGACAAAAGTAATAATTAATAAGAATTCTATGAATGTTATCCAATGAAAGTCAGACATTGCTTTTCAACCATGCTTCAACGGAATTATATAAAAAAAATGAACTCATGGAACAGGCCTGGACAAAAATTATGGTACCCCTAACTTAATAGTTTGTTGCACAACCTTTTGAGGCAATCACTGCAATCAAACGATTCCTGTAACTGTCAATGAGACTTCTGCACCTCTCAGCAGGTATTTTGGCCCACTCCTCATGAGCAAGCTGCTCCAGTTGTTTCCGGTTTGAAGGGTGCCTTTTCCAGACAGCATGTTTCAGCTCCTTCCAAAGATGCTCAATAGGATTGAGGTCAGGGCTCATGGAAGGCCACTTTAGAATAGTCCAATGTTTTCCTCTTAGCCATTCTTGGGTGTTTTTAGCTGTGTGTTTTGGGTCATTGTCCTGTTGCAAGACCCATGACCTGCGACTGAGACCCAGCTTTCTGACACTGGCCAGCACATTTCTCTCTAGAATCCCTTGATAGTCTTGAGATTTCATTGTACCCTGCACAGATTCAAGACACCCTGTGCCAGATGCAGCAAAGCAGCTCCAGAACATAACAGAGCCTCCTCCCTGTTTCACAGTAGGGACAGTGTTCTTTTCTTGATATGCTTCATTTTTCCGTCTGTGAACACAGAGCTGATGTGCCTTGGCAAAACGTTCCATTTTTGTCTCATCTGTCCATAGGACATTCTCCCAGAAGCTTTGTGGCTTGTCAACATATAGTTTGGCATATTCCAGTCTGGCTTTTTTATGATTTGTTTTCAACAATGGTGTCCTCCTTGGTCGTCTCCCATGTAGTCCACTTTGGCTCAAACAACGACGGATGGTGCGATCTGACACTGATGTTCCTTGAGCATGAAGTTCACCTTGGATCTCTTTAGAAGTCTTTCTGGGCTCTTTTGTTACCATTCGGATTATCCGTCTCTTTGATTTGTCATCAATTTTAATCCTGCGGCCACGTCCAGGGAGGTTGGCTACAGTCCCATGGATCTTACATTTCTGAATAATATGTGCAACTGTAGTCACAGGAACATCTAGCTGCTTGGAAATGGTCTTATAGCCTTTACCTTTAACATGCTTGTCTATAATTTTCTTTCGAATCTCCTGAGACAACTCTTTCCTTCGCTTCCTCTGGTCCATGTTGAGTGTGGTACATACCATGTCACCAAACAACACAGTGACTACCTGGAGCCCTATATATAGGCCCACTGACTGATTCCAAGATTGTAGACACCTGTGATGCTAATTAGTGGACACACCTTGAATTAACATGTCCCTTTGGTCACATTATTTTGAGTATTTTCTAGGGGTACCATCATTTTTGTCCAGGCCTGTTCCATGAGTTTATTTTTTTTTTTAATAATTCTGTTGAAGCATGGTTGAAAAGCAATGTCTGACTTTCATTGGTTAACATTCATAGAATTTTTTAAAATTATTACTTTTGTCAGATTAAAGTTATTTCTGTGACCATTGTGAGTTTTTCTTTCATTGACCGAAGGGTACCAACAATTTTGACCACGTGTGTATCATTAGGGCCGTGAAGTCGCTTACCATTTAATATTTATCCGATATTTTGGTAATTAAAATAGCATCATATCATGACGTTATTCATCGGGATAACATTGTTTCTTTAACCACTCTATAATAGTTCATTAATTATTTTATTTACTGACTTCCTTACATACATACGTACTTATTTAAAGCATGTTCCACATCCTCACTGAACGTCTGGTGAACATTAAACACTGAACTTTTCATTTCCCGTTCCTGCGTCTATTTTACGTAGATTAAATTTGGTTTATTTTTCTTTAGGACTGTTTCGTCGTATTGGAGCATTATTATATTATAATATATAAATAATATATAAATATTATTTTATTTATCGGATTGAAATTTCATTCATATTCACAGTTTAAAACCTGTGTCTTTTATTCGGGCTGAGATATCGTCGTTCTTCTTCTTCTTATTATTATTAACAGATGATTAGGTACACCCCGCTTTAGATTCCTATACTTGAACACAACAGCCTCAAAGAAACACACCAAGAATTGCAGAGTAAGTAAGTAAGTTGCCTGGTCAAAAATTTTTTTTCTTCCCCCCCCTCGACATGGCCTTGGGTTCGAGTTTTAGTCTGCTAGCCCGGGTCATCGGCTCCGTGCTACGTTCTGCCCCGACGTCGGTGTTTAGGCGGGTATGCCACAGAGAGAGCTCGTGAAATGTATTTTATGAGAGAAAGGCGAATAAAACGCATAGGTCACGTTCTTAAATACGTTCTATTAACCAAACCAGGATACGTCATTTTAGCAATAATTCAGAGGAACCTGAAGTGATCAAGGCTCCAGTGCGTGCGTGCGTGCAGTATTTAAGCAGCTCTGATGATTGATTGCAGGAATAGCAAAATGTCAATTAAAGAGGAGTGTTTTCCCCCACTGTATACTTTATCATAAAACGTATTTAAAACATTTCTATGCACTCGTACTGTGTTCTGCAGGAAAGCGTCTCGTAATTAGTCCAGATGATCCAGGAAGGCGTTATTTAAAATATTACTTTAAAATCTATGCTTTCAATGTCGATTCTTTTAAATTCTTTTTTTCAGTGCGTTCAAGTTCCCAGAATCTACAAGCAATTACAGGAATGCCTAGGGAAATGCTCGGGGGTCTTTCCTGTCCCCAAATGATCCGCAGACCTTGAACACATTCTGTACTTACACACGCCCTCACTGGGTTTTCAACAAATCAGATATGAGCTGATCAGATGATTCGTCATCCATTGTCTACGTTTTGGACGATTTCTTAATCTATGAGGATTTTACATCATATAAATCAAAAGGGTTATGAACCAGGGGTGTGTCTCATCTGTAGTCATGTGTTCGTCTTCTAGCAAACAGAACCGGTGCTTTTCATCCAGGGTCAGGAATTTCAGTCACCCAGCGTTTTATATGCATGAAAAGTGTAAGAAGTGAATAAAGGACATGCAGGTCAGGATGAGAAATTCAGTCATTCTGTGTGTGTTGAAGGTTAATGAAGAACAGCGTGGTCTTTCATGAGACTAAACATGGACTTCCTTTGTCTTTTTTCCACTTATCATTCTCGTGAAAGGGGAAGACGAATGCAGACGGTGAGAATGGAATCGAAGGAAAAGTCAAAGTCAGCTGAATTTTGGCATCCGCTTGTTTTGATGGATTGGCGGACATGACTGGAAGCGATTGTTTCTCTAGCGTGTGTGCTCAACAATGTCACGTTTACCTCCGATTTCTTGGGCAAATTGAATTGTTTGTCAGTAAAACGTGCAGGACGTAATCGAGTATTCTACCAAAAATTGGTAATCGAGTAATCGGATACAATGTACTTTTACTTAATTAAACTTAACTACTTATTTTTTAATTAAAGAAATTTACATATTAAATATAAAATATATGAGAAACAAAGATTAATTCATTTTCTTTTTAGAAAAATCTACTTTTATTTTTTAAATGCATACAGCATTTTATCAAAAAATAAACATAGTCATTGTTCACAATACAAGGAAGAGCTTAAAGTTGACTGAGCTGAATTAAGTGCATTAATGTTCTTGCTGGTTTCTTCTTCTCTTGGCTTGCTGATTAATTTTATCGCTCCCTTTTGCAGCCCGCAACAGAACGCTCCCTCAAATCAATACACAGCTAACTGTTTGCGTCTCCTTCCGCTTTGTGAGTGACGTAAGCGCTTCTTCTTTGTCGGTGTTTACTGGCGGCTTGCATCCGGAAGCGCGCTGTGTCACGCAAAAGCATAACGCAAGCTTAACTAAAAGAAGCTTCGAGGAAGATTTTGCCTCTATCATTTTTTGTAATCGAGTTACTCGAGGAATGGTTTCAGCCCTAAACATGTGTGTGTTTCTGCCCACCTTCCAGCTTCAAGAAAAGCTGACCAGTGGAGATTTTAAAGATGAGCTGATGGTCTCATTACAGGAATCAAATGCACCGTTTTTAACCACTTTAGCTTGATGTGATGTGATGTGATGTGATGTGGTGCCTGATTCATGTGTGAAAATGATTCCTCATGCGCTCAGAACCACTCTTTCACAATTTATATACAATTATATACAAAAATATACCCATGCCATCGGGAAAGGAATAGAAAATAAATAAAAATGCATTGATGTGATACTCTGGTCATTCAGTACATTCAGGTCACATAATGCATAACGATTCTAGACCTGACCAACTGAAGCAACCCTGGAGGGAGTGAATCATCCCTTTCACTTCCCTTCCTACCCTGCAACCATCACTCTGGAATAGGGTCAGTCTGAACTCATCGCCCTACATGACCTTTTTCCATCGCTCCAAAATCCCATCTTTAAATTAAAAACCTTTTTTTTTTTCAATGAGCTTTAATGACGAGTGGTTTTCTTATGGCCGTTTAGTCCGAATCCTGCGAGTTTTCATCTCATTGTGTGAGTGTGGAGATGCTCTTACTTTAACTAATAAACAGAGGTGTGATTTCTGTTGACTACTATTTTTTTAATTAATTTATTTTCTTTCTTTCTTTTTTTTTTTAAAATTATACCAAGCATCACCAAGCACTTAAGTGATCTCATTTGTAGGATAATTTTTCTTCTCATCACATTTTTTTGATGATTTTTTTCCCCAGCAGTTTTAATGTGTTTAAGGATTCTGTTCTTAAACCTGTTCTAATCATTTCAAATCTCATTTGTTTCTTTTTTTTTTTTTTTAATGCAGGTCTATAATTTGTCCTTTCTTAATACTTCTTGCACACGCACTTTGTTGCTTCTTTTGTATAGGACTTATATAGATAGTTTTCTGTTAATTAAAGAAAGTTAATTAAACTTTCTTGAATTGAAGTGCGAGAAGTAATAAATAGCAAGCAAATCTCCCTGTTTTTGCGGAAACTGTGAACTTAGTCGAACCACAAATTTTGTGATCCATTTCACACCGACTGTTTGAGTCTGGCTGGTGTATTGCTTTTTTTTCTGGGTTTTCTTTTTTCCTCAGTTATCTGCGTGTTCCTCCTCCTCCTTCTTCATCTTCTATGTTGCTTATCCTGCGTACAGGGTCGCGGGCGGTCTGGAGCCCTACCCCAGGAGACTTTGGGCATAAGGAAAGGAAAGGGTTGCCAGTTCATCGTAGGGATCATACATAGACACATACACACACACACACACACACACAGTACGGGCAATTTGAGAACAGCAGTTAGCATAATGTGCATGTCTTCGGACTGTGGGAGGAAACTGGAGGAACATTCCGAACTCCACGACCCTGGAGGTGCGAGGCCACCATGCATGTTCCTGACTCATTTATTCATTCCACTGTCCGCCAGATCATGCCTCGGAAATTCAGGTATATTGTGCGTCATGGTTACATCATCGAGGAGCGTCACACCACTGTGAAGCTTAATATATTTAAACCTAACCTGCATGAGAAATGCTTTGTGAGGATCAGGAGAGAGTTGTTGTTGTTGTTGCAGTGCCATTACGAATTAAACTTTATATATGAAAGCGAAACAGTTGGATGCGTGAACTCTGCTGAGTGCATGTTTATTGGACGCTGACGCACTGCACCCTCCCCGACCGGCGTGTGCCGGCTGCTCGGCGTGCTCAGGGCCTGTGATGATGAGCAGTGCCACCCACCGAGGCAGACATCACGTAGTCAGTAGCTATTTCTTACACACACACACAATTAGGCAACCAGAGCTGCAGGTTCTTACGCACACGTACAATTACCTGTCTTTCCACACTAACACACGGGTAGTTTGTGGCTGTTATTGCCTTGTCAGTGAGCACTGTCCTGTGAGTTGTACTGCACTTTTTTTTTTCTTTTTCTTTTTTTCAGAAAGGTGCATGTGCCTTTTTCTAAGCTGTCCCACGGATCCAGTGTCTCTGTCCCTCTGTTTATCTCTCTCAGGTTCTCTCTCCCTGTAATTTGTCCACATTGTTGACATGCTGTTCCCGTGCTCACTTGGCAGCTAAGCGGCTTTCAGGGTAAAAAAAAAAAAAAAAAAAGAGCAGGAGGCAGAGATGGAGGAAGGGATGGAGTTTTAGGAGAGGCCAAAAGTCTGGACACCTGACTCTCACACATCACGTGTAAGCCTTTTAATGTAGGATGACTTAACACTAATGAAGATTTCTCTTCATTAGAACGAAGGCATTCAAAACTGTTCGAGCTCTGAGAAGACCTGCTTAGTCAAGGTTGGTGTGGAAGAACTCGAGGGGTCTTACCAGAACCCCTGGGGTGGCGCTGACTCCACCCCAGGTCTTCTCACTTGTGCTCTTGTGACTGAAAACACAATAGTGTTTAGTCTAGTGGAAAGTCTTGGAAGTCCTTGTAGCAGCAGAGAGAAACCAAATGTCTAATGAGATGTTCAGCAAACACATGTTGTATGGGCGTGATAGTCAGGTGTCCACAAAAAAGCCAAAGTTCTGTTGATCTCATGTTTTACAGATCCTTCTTGTAATGTATTTAAAGTTTTTTCTTCGTAGGCCTCCGAGTGGCGCAGTGGTTAAAGCGCTCGCCCTATCATCCGGAGATCGCCAGTTCGAATCCCGGGTGGTGCTGTAACCTCTCGCAGCCGGAGGTCTAGAGAGAGCTGATTGGCCGAGCTCTCTCAGAGGGGAGGGGGGTACTTAGTGCTCCCACATTAATCACGGCTCTACAGCCAATCAGGGGCGTCTGTGAGCTCGCCCAACGGAGGGAGTGGATAGCGCTGTCCTCCGAGTATGTTACGCCGCCCCCAACGGTGCGCGAGCGAGCAGTTCGAAAAGATGCGGTCGGCTGGCGTCACGTGGTTCGGAGGAAACACGTGATAGTCTTCGGCCCTCCCGGCTGAGTGGTAGTAGTAGCCTTAATGTGGGAGCCCCCTAGTGACGGGGAGGAATTGGACACGACTAAATTAGAGAGAAAATCAGGGAAAAATCCAAAAAAAAAAAAAAGTTTTTTCTTCGTGAGCATGCCGAAAATAATTAGCGTTAGAAAAGCTAAAAAAACTCTTTCACTTTAACTAATTTATTCTTGTAAATGTTAAGTGTTGTCCTGATGTTTCTTTCTAAAAACTTTCTAAAACCACAAATCGCTTTGCTGTTCTAGCATGTGGAGCATTATATACCGTCCTTGTATTCACTGTAATATAGTTCATTAATATGAGGCATCACTAAATGGCAGACCGCTCTCCGGATCCGGACCCCGAGTGTCGGTATTTTTCTGATAAATGAGAATATATATAGCAGCGCTTTGTTGTGGGCGTGGTGACGCGCGTCAACAAAAACGAAAGCATGACACGGCATGGCTTTCCCTAGGAAATGTGAAGTACACTATGAAAACTGAATCTTCAAAGATGAATGGATAGCTGGAATTTTCACAGGTCTGATGTGTAAATAAAATACCTGAACCGAGAGCCCGGTATGACCGAGTACCCAGAGTCTTTTCACATTCGTTTACAGTCGTGCAGATTCACTGAAGATTGTTGTTTGTGTTCAGTGCAGATACTATTGTGTCCACATAGTTACTGAAAATTAACAATAGATATTAGTGACATGCTATAGAGGTTTTAAATTGCTTATTTATATAGACACTGGCTGCATGGACAGAGAGATCTGAATTCTCGGACCTGGGCGCGGTAACAAGATTATACTTTTAATAATCGCCTGTAAATAGCCATTTATCAGGTGATTAAGCATCATTACTACTAGTATAAAATAAAGGCATGACTCGCATTGCATTCAGTCAGCAGCTCCGCTTGCCGTAAGAAGTGCTGGAAAAGACTCGTTGAGAATGGTCCAATCACATGAACCCAAATATTTAAAAACAATATTGATTCACTATGTGAATATTATAATAATAATTATTTGAAATAAAAGTGGGAGGATTTGAAGAAATCCAATTAGAGCTCAGCCTCAAGTCACATGCTTTTCAAAAATTTACGTGCCTACATAGACACTCGTTTGTCCGGTGCCCCGCGTACACGAACACAAATGAATGTAATACAGTTTAGATTTTTTTAAAATTGTAAATAAATTATATTAAGAAATATTGTTTATAAATGACTTTATTTCATTATTAAAATAAATAATTATTATGTTAAAGTAGCATTCGTCTCTTCTTCTTCTTATTATTATTATTATTATTACACCATTTGGGGCTTTTTGGGGGTCTCCTATACACAACACTCGCACGGACAAACACACTCGTACATCTCTCTCTCACACACACACACACACACACACACACACACACACACACACACACACTAACAAGTTACGTTTCTCACACGCATCACAAAAATTAAAACACACAGACTCATTCCACACACACAAACACGCACACATACATGACACACACACAAAAACGTCACATTTCTCATACACATCACAAATGATCACAACACACAGACTTTGTGCATCTGGTGTCTAACACCTCGTCACCCACATGTTTCTCGCACATGCACACACGCACGCATCTGGGGTTTATATGATTAAGATCAAACTTTTTTTAATATATATTTTATACAAAGATAAGCCACATAAACAGTGAAGAACAGCACCTGGGCGGCGATGGCTTTTTGGAGGTCTTAGCACGCAGATAGTGCGGGAGGCGATGGCGCAAGTTGCTTGCAACTATATTTGAATGTTGAATTTTTAATTCACTTTTAACAATAAACATTTTCCTGGTTTACTAATACATTTACATTTTCCGTTGTTAGAATGTCATTATGTTTAGTATTTCAGATAAAAATGCTAAAATATGTTTGACCGGCGCAGTATATTTATTTAAAATGTAACTTTTAAAGAAATAGTTGAACAGTAAATACAGACTGTTAAGTGACCAGCGCACAGATGTGCACAGATGTGCAATCTTCTGATGCATTTCCTTGGCTCTGTACATGTACTTCGCACAATGACACCGTTTAATCTAATTTAATCTAATATAAATGTATTTGTTGCATAATCTTTTATACATTTAAAAATAAAATGTTTACAGTATAATATTTAGGCTAACCATGATCACTTCCTTTTTCTATTTTATTTTATTTATTTATTTTTATTACATGGTTTAAAATTTCTCAGCTTCTCTGCTCAACCCCTCAGCTTTAACTTTAAGAGCTGTGAGATGTGACAGCTCCAGCGCTCCTATAACAAAGTGTCTTTTGATTGCGGAACCTCCTTACTTTGCAAAAACATGTGGCTAAGCAGGGGTCCTCCTCATCCTCCTCCTCCTCCTCCTCCTCTCGATGGCGTGATGAAAAATGACAACAGCCGTAACAACATATTGGACATCTGCTGCAGAATTGAGATCGGTTAAGTGCGCAGAACTGGGAGGCGGATGCTTCCTGACTTGCACCAGTACGCTCCCAGTTGTGAGTCGAGAGCAGCAGTAGATCAAATTTAGTGAGATATTGTACATTAGAGACTTAGGATGGAGGACGGAGGATGAAGTCTTATCGGCCCGTGACACCTGTCCGCCGTAGACCGAGAGACGCGCGACGTTAGATTGAGGGGCAGGATATTGGTTGCGCGCTTGATCGATGCGACAGCGCTTCAGTTCATGAGTTCAGGCTTGGGTGAGCGTTCAGTTTGTCTGACAGGTCCGTCGCAGTGGGAACATCTCAGAGCTCAGTGGATGGCAGAGAGGCAGCAGTTCGCTCTGGCAGCTCTGACTGATTCAGCATGGCTCAGAACTGAAGCGCCAGGAGTAAATGGGCCAATTAAGGACAGCTTGCTCAGGCTCCGCATGGGGTTAATACCACTCTGCCGTAATTAAAAATGAATTCAGATTCTCTATCCTGGAAAACTATTCCATTCCAACTTTTTTATTCACTCTCAGTTTCTCACCAAGACATTGCAGATGCTTTAGTTCAGCTTTTTTTTTTTTTTTTTTTTTTCTATAGCGTAAGCTTTTTTAGTTAGCTTTTTTTTTTTTTTTTGTACGTGCAACATCTGGCATACTGTCTCCGTCTGGTTTTTAGCAGAAATAAAGATTTACTGGGAAAGGATCGAGGGTATTAAGTGTGAGGTGTAAAAAAAAAAAAAAAAAAAGTAGATGTGTTTTTGTATTCTTCTATGCTACCAGCACAAGCGTGAGTGTCAGATGGAGAGGAGAGGTGTGTGCTCATACAGTATATTAGGATCATATAAATATTGATCCCATAAATATTAGGGATTGTTTTGAGCTTTGTGGTCCATGGGGACAAGTTTTTTTGTTGTTGTTATTTCTCCTTTACAACTGAAGTGACTCTTTTACCGCATTAGTAGTCAAATCATCCCAGTGGTATTAAATCTATATCATAAGTCTATACATCGCCCTGGGCTCAGTACTACAGCAGGCTGTGTTTCTCAGGGACGCGACTACACTGGCAACCCCCAAGCTGTGTGTTGTTGAACCGCTGGTGTTGTAAACATGTTACATTGCTAGCTCTGCTGCCAGTCCAATCAGGTTTCTGACTGAAAATGAAGCGAACGTATGAAACATACAGTACAGACGAACACGGCCAGAACAAGAGCAAACGGTTTCCTCCGCTTATTTCTGTCTAAGCAACACTGAATACGCTGCCATTTATATAGTTACAATTCTCAGGAGTATATATACTGTAACTACACAGTTTTTCCTGTATATAAAATTGGGCTGTAAAGGTACGAGCATTTAAATTTGACTTGGTCAGTGCAGGACCTTTGGTTTGGGTACTTGGGTAAATGAAATTAAAGGGACAGGCAGCATAGCTCTTGTAGCACAGATATAGTTTAGATATTGAATGTACAGTTTTTAAGCTGTTTTAAAAAGTCAGACAAGCGAGTTTGTTTAAAATAATGTAGCATTCCTCCTCAAGTGATTAAATAAGCAGTCAGAATTCCATCATTTTTCACTTGTGTGTGTGTGTGTGTGTGTGTGCCATGTTTTCGAGATTTGGTCACTGTTAAGCGGGAGTAAAACCCTAAATCGACTTTTGTTGTGGCGTTAGCCCCTACAGCGTCGAAGGTTTGATTCCCACTTTGGGTCTGTGCAAGTAATGTTTCAAACATATCATGTATCAAGTATATCCTTTATTTAGAAGAACCATCGTTTGCAGTATTTCTCTTATTTGCTTTTACAAAATGTAAACAACTCTGTGCTTCTATAAACATCAATAGGTATTATTTATTTATTTTTTTAAGAATGAAAGATGTGTGCCAGTTTGCCGCTGTTTAAAGGTTTAAATCCTCAATAAATCTAAATAAATCATTTTCATTATAAATTGTACCAAACCTTCACTTTTAACTTTTGCATGCACACACAGTACATACTATATCTGTCTGGTTGAAGTTGAACAGAAGATAAAGATAGACAGACACCAAAAGGAGCAGAACAACTAAAGAGCTTTATCAGTTAAAAACAAACAAACAAACAAAAAAAACAGGCAGTCGTTGGTGAGGTAAATGTCTTCTCATATACAGGGTCTAATACTGACAGCGTTAATTGCAGTAGTGTGTAACGCCATCCAGAAAAGAAATGTATCAAACTTCCTGAGTGATTTGATCTGAAACCTTTCTCTCTTCCTCTCCGCCGTGCAGGAGAGTACATCAAGACCTGGAGGCCGCGGTATTTCTTGCTGAAGAATGACGGTACGTTTATTGGTTATAAGGAGCGGCCACAGGACGTGGACCAGCTGGAGACGCCGCTCAACAACTTCTCCGTGGCACGTGAGTATCTCACCCGGACATTAGAGTCAGCGGGGAAAAGTTTTAAAAAGCGTTCTTTTGATGGAGAGGATGTTATGGGATTTAACGTCGGTGGTAAAGTAGTGGTAGAGCTGTCGTCCCCGCGGAAATGTTCTAGGACCGCAGGACGCCTGGTTTTTAAAGTTCTTCTACTTCTTTCTCTGTATCACTTTCCCCTTCTGAACTCAGCCGAGCATCACCCCTCTATCGCTGCCAAAAACCGCTTGAATGATTGAACAGGCTAATTAGACAGCCATATTGTTTGTTAAAGGAAATGCTTCCACCCTGACACTCGTGAGTTATAACGGTTATTAAGTGCCTTATTCTCATTATTTATCTCGGCTCTGCTCTAAAGCAGCAGCAGCATCAGCAGCAGTCGTCCCTGGCGTCAGACGCAGTCAGTCGTGTAACAGCAATGATGTTGGTGTACACCGATGACACGGTGCAAAGCATTCTGGGCTGTTGATGAGCCCTGCTGGAGCACAGTGGTGGCCTCCGCTCAAGTCCTCCATCTCCTCGACAGGCCTCTTATGTCGCCCCCCTCCTCCTTCTCTCCTGCCCCAAATGGCTCTATGCTCCAGCTTCCTCTTCCACATATGGCTCCTGATGCGTCTGTGTTCCACTGCCATTGTGCTTTGTTACTTCAAAAAGCACACGTCATGATTTTTTTGTTTAGTTGCCACTGCTTATTTTTGTTTCATTGCTAAAAAAGACACGAGTGTTGGTTATTTAACTGCTGACGTACAGTTCTCCGACTCTGCCGGACTCTTGAGTGTAAAAGCGCACAGAGCAAAAAGGTGTCGATTTGTCGGCGAGTCCATGACTCATTACATTGAAGATAATTTGAACCCAGTGGAACGTGTACAAATTGTACTGTATACTTTAGTATTGTAGATCTAGAGAGGACAATGTTGGACAGTAGAGATAAAATATCCCGTCATGGTCACTTTATACTATAAAGCAGCAGGTGTTCTCGAACCTAATATTCAAACATCAGGATTTGATTTCTGTTGAAGGTCAAAGGCCGCGAAGGGTTAGTGATAAGCTTATGATTTTTATTTTTATTTTTTTAACTTGCTTATAACTTACAAGCGACGTTACACGTTCACACTAAAGGCAGTCTGAGACATAATACATCGAAGGCAGTCTGAGACACAATACATTGAAGCTGAAAAAAAAATGCCTACAAATGCTTAAACCAGAGCAACTCGTTCATTCAACTCATACAAAAACTTAAATTTAAGTTTCAGGAAGACTCTAAATACTTTTCAAAGGTAGTACAAAAGAAATGGCACTGTTTGCCTGCAAATTGTCGCTTGTGAGATGTTTTATAGATGTTTCAGAAAAAGAAAAAAACTACAATAGAAAAATCTCCTCTGACAAACTAAATTCAATTAAATGTTATTTGTATAGCGCGTTTAACAATTGTCATTGTCGCAAAGCAGCTTTACACAATCAAAAGGATTATTTAAGTTTGTCTGAAATGTGAATGTGTATGAATCAAAATGGTCAGATTGTCCCTGATGAGCAAGCCGAGGGCGACAGTGGCAAGGAAAAACTCCCTGAGATGGCAGGAGGAAGAAACCTTGAGAGGAACCGGACTCAACAGGGAACCCATCCTCATCTGGGTGAAACAGAAAGAAGGAATTGATCTGCATTCATACTGTGTGTTCGGTGGCAGGCAGTTCAGTATAACAGTTGATGTTAATTGATGTTAATATGGAGTCCAGGTAGTTATTGGAGGCTCAGGTAGACTTGAAGGAAATACCAGTCCTGAACTATCAAGCGACTGCAGCCAAGTCAGGTCCTCAGAGAAACAGCTGTCAACATCAGTCGAGGCCAGAACCGTCTTCATGGAAACAGTCCCCAGACACCGGACGCATCCCAAAGAGACACACGGGACATCCATGTGACGAGATCTCCAACAGGTCCACAGGGCAGAGGGAGTCTGGATCAATGACTAACTATAAGAGCATAACAACTAAAAGGGAGAGCCAGAAGGAAACACAGACATGAGGGCTCCCTGAGATGTAAAGCAACCAACCACCTCACCGCTTTGCTAAATAAGCAAAGTGCATTGGTTCTGATGCCTGAATAAAATGATTAAACAAACTGACATTAAAGGACAACACAACAAGACACTGTAATATTAAAGTGATTTTGAAGTAAAAGTTCCTTGCAGTAGCTCTGCTACTAGGTTTATTTATGGACAAGAGGACGGATGCGCCCTATTTTACCAGCTGATCCAGGAGGACGAAAGAGTGAAGCTGATTGAATGCAGCATGCATTTCTATTAAAAAACACAATTGGGCGCACAAAACATGTAACAAGATAGACAGACAAAATAGACCGCCGCCTAGTCTGAGAAATCGCTGTAGTCTACATTCAATCAAGCTGCCTGAACCTTGGCACAAAAGTTATGTGGTCACTCCACTGACGGAGTCACTGACATTTGGATCGTGACATCGTCGCCAAATATTGTAGGTGACGAACGGAAGACGCCGAAGTCTCGCTTTTCCGTGTCCACGGGACAGAACATGAGCGCCTGTTAGCCTTTAGATAACTCTCTCATTTTGACCGGGTGCTCGTTCGCCAATAATTGAACTCTGTGATGTTAAACACCAAACACTTTCCGGCTGTCGACGTTGCCATGACAACGGTGTCAAACAGGGACACTATAAAGTTTAGCCTTAATCTCGGGCAGGGATAGCTTTAACGATGTCTAAATAGACTACATGACTGAGAGTTTATGGGTATTAGAGTGTTTTTATTTTTTTTTAAAAAGTAGGAAACTTTATTACATTGTATTATTGCATTCCTGATTTGAGGTGTCATCTGGGCCCGGATTTACTTGGCGTGAGGGCGGGATAAGCCAAAATGTAAAGAAAAAGCAATCTTTTCACAAAAGTCTCTTCAGGCAGCTGAATACGTACACAGTGTGTGTGTGTGTGTGTGTGTGTGTGTGTGTGTGTGTGTGTGTGTGTGTGTGTGTGTGTGTGTGTGTGTGTGTATAAGTGAGAGAGAGAGATATATAGATATGAGAAATATTATTTCGTACTCAGTGTGTTATTCAATTGTAGAATGAGTTAAAAATCTACAAAGACTTATTCCAGCACTTTTCCTAGTAGCAAAGCTGCATTATTGTTGTAATATGAAACAGAACACCGGGCCCTTAAACACCGCTGCAGTCCCATGATGCACCTGTTTTGCTGCAGCACAGCTGGGGAGGTTCTCCACCATGTGTGTTTAATGCAGTACTGGGGATGAATGGAGATAAAGATAAATGACTGTCACCATGCCTTCCTTTCCTCCTGTTTCTCTCTCTCTCTCTCTCTCTCTCTCTCTCACACTCGCTCACTCCCTGGTGCACTTCTCTGTGGCCGTGTCCAGAATGTCAGCTGATGAAGACGGAGAGGCCGAAGCCAAACACATTCATCATCCGCTGCCTGCAGTGGACCACTGTTATCGAGCGCACGTTCCATGTGGAGACCCCAGAGGAACGGTCAGATATTCAAACACACACACACACACACTTGCTCAGCCAGTTTTGTCTTTCTGTCGAGGTCTTTTTTTTTCTTCTTTTTTTTCCCCAATTCTAATCAAATTTGAACATGAAATAGTGATCCTCAGACGCAGATGCTCTCTCAGGCTTCACCGAAAAAAGAAAGTTCATTGTGCGCATTAGAGTCCACCATCAGAAACTGATATTAGTAAATATCATCATCATTGTGTATTAATATCACAGTACGTTAGTAATGGAAATCGGAAAGGAATTTTGCCGCACGAGAAGTATTAACCTCTGTATCAAATGCTGGAGGAGATTGAGATTGAATGACATTAATACTGTATGTAGTATTTAATGTTTAAATACTGTACAGTGGAACATCGGTTATTCCTCCCTAAATTCTGTTCGTGACCCGATTTGGTCGTAGACCAGTTCGGTTTTTCCTCGTACAAATACATAAAAAAAAAAAAAAATCTGTTCCTGATTACTGTGACTTATATTTAGCTTTTTATTCTTATTCATGATAAAGCAAAAATAATTCAGCACTTAAATATAAAAAAGAAGGGCGCACAGGAGAGCGCAAACACCTGATTTTTGCATGTACGGGAGCTCGGGATTTCGGCTGCTTCATCGTGTTCCTGTCTATGAACAGGAACAAATTTTTGCTGAATTTTTTGGTCGTGAACCGATTTGTTCATGCTGGACGGCGTTCATGAACCGAGGTTTCACTGTATAGGAATTTCTATATGAGAGAAAGGAATGTCTGTTGGCTTTAATCACGTGTTTGTGTTGTGCAGGGAGGAATGGACTAAAGCGATCCAGGCTGTGGCTGACAGTCTGCAAAAACAGGAAGAGGAGATGATGGACTCTTCTCCTGACCCAATGGATATGGAGATGTATCTAACCAAACCTCGACTCAAAGTGGTACGCGCCACTTACCGCAAGATTTTCTGTCCTACTTCTGTTTGTGGTAGCGTTTAGCCCAATAAAACCCAGTGTTCCCTGAATACACCAGAAGTAGGTAGTGGAGTAACCATGATTTCAACTAAGGTTCCAGCAGTGCTCAGGATTCATGGTCGAAGTTTGGCGATTATTACATGGCGTACCTTAGCAGCATATTTTGTCAGCTCATCAAGTTTTTAATTGAAACTGTAATCGGCCGAGGAATATAATTGCTCTCTTTCTGCTTAGCAACTTGGAACTTTTGTTCCCCCATGGACTAAACAAAAAACTACTCAGATGGCATCGTGGGTAGATTTCAGAAGCTTTGTTGTTAAATTTAGATAAGGCAAGGAAGGACTGAAGAAAGGAATCTGTATATTGTTTGCTAAATATAGAAGGATATTAAGGTTTGCTGAAGCAATAAGGGTTTTCTCTAAAATATTAGTTCTCTGAAGGAACTCCCAGGGTCCCGTGAAGCACAACCAGGGGGCCGTGAATATTTTATTTTCTTCCTTTTTTTTTTTTTCTTTTTCTTTTTGTTACTGTAAATTCCTTTTAATGAATTCCTATCATTACCAATTTTTTGAACTCAAATATTTTTTTTATCTCTCTCTCTCTCTCTCTCTATATATATATATATATATATATATATATATATATATATATATATATATTTAAAAAATTGGTATTGATATGAATTCATTAAAATAAATTTACACTAACAAAATCTGTAGTCCAAACTTTGTTATATAAGTTTATTATGTCTGCATTATTATTAAGACCATTCCCTACAAAGATACACTGAAATTAATGAATAAATAACATTACAGAAGAATATTTGCATGCCTGTAAAGAAAGTGACATACTACGTAACAGACCAGGTTTCAGATGGGGGGAAGAAAATCAATAATTCATTAGACTCCTGGGTTTTGCATGAAACTTAGAATACTGCACAACTCTGTATCAAACACTACCGCTTATGTTCAAGCAAAGAGTTTCCACACCAAATATTGACCGTTTATTGCTTAATGCTTTTTATAGAAGTTTCTTTTAATGTAGAAATGTTTTCAAAAGCATCATTGCATATGGCTTTTGTTTGGATGTTCCCATGACTTTTGCAAAGTACAGTAAATAAAACAGCTGTTAGGTTTTTACTGAGCATGCTGGAGATTGAGTTCTTTTAGTAACGTCACACTCTCTCCTTTTTATTTTCATGCAAAACCCAGGAGTCGACATTATTGACTGATTTTTTTCTTATCTGAGAACTGGTCTGTCATGTAGTATGTCGCTTTCTTTACAGGCATACAAATATTCTTCTGTAATGTTATTTATTCATTAATTGTGGTGTGTCTTTGTAGGGAATGGTCTTGTACATAATAATGTAGACATAATACACTTATAGAACAGAATTTGAACTACAGATAATATGGCGCCTAAGACTTTTGCACAGTACTACACTGTATATACACACATACAAACTACCGCTCAAAAGATTCGAATCACTTAATGTAATTGTTTTCCAAAGTCAGCAAATAATCACTTGATTTTTACAGATCGGTTGTCTATCACATACAACTGGTGCCTAGTTTCATCAATATTTTCATCAAGTGGCTTCTTATCCATCTTGATGCTATTTCTGAAACTGAAATGCTCATACGCCAGCCTGTAAAATATAGTAGATGAGCTTTGTAGATGATAAGGTAGTCGCCACTTAGACATTTTTGGTTACCTTACTCACACGCACTTATGCCGCCGCAGATTTACCACTAGATCCATCTGGCTATCAAAGGTCAAACATATACATCTATAATTGAGCAGTTTAACTCATGAGTGATAGGGGATAAATGCGCAGAGTGAGGATGGAGCTGTTGTGCACACAAACAGGGCTGCTTCATGTACGCTCTGTAACATTGTGTCGGTTATTGTTCCAACCTGTTTGCTGACATGCCATCTATTTGTGTGCTTTTTCAGACTATGCATGACTTTGAATACCTCAAACTCCTCGGGAAAGGCACTTTTGGCAAAGTCATCCTGGTGAAGGAGAAGGCCACAGGAAAATATTACGCCATGAAAATCCTTAAGAAGGAAGTCATAGTAGCGAAAGTAAGTGATGTGACGTGACGGGAGTGATTGCACTGAGCTGGAGGATAGTAGTCTGTATAAGTGTGTGAGAGCTTTGTGTGTGAGTGAATGAATGAGTGAAAATGTGAGAGAGAGAGAGAGAGAAAGTCCATATTATCCAAGTACACTACAGCTCTTTGTGATCTGTCTCTCAGGATGAAGTGGCTCACACACTTACGGAAAACCGCGTCCTCCAGAATTCTAAGCACCCTTTCTTGACGGTGAGCGAATCTATGCAAACACACACACACACACACCACTAACTAAGTACACCACTAACACTTCTCTCCAGCCCTTTGAATAACATCTTTTTCCCAGTCTGTATATTTCCATTGGTTCTCTTCTTACAGTTTGATGCTGTTATAAAACGCTAATGCCCTAGCACTATTTTAGGATCCATTTTTGTCTGGGAATCCAGTCCTTGACAGTGAAGAGAAACTGCTGGGGGATTAATTACTACAGGATGTTAGGATGCAAACCATGTACAGGATGTGTTAGGCCTTGCATATCGGAGCAGCTCTCAGTGACGAATGAATGAATAAACAATTTATTCATTTATTGGGGGGGGTCGTGGGGGGGGGCGCAGTCCCATCTAATTCACTGTGAGTCGATACACAGTAAACCTGATTCTGATAGAGAAGATAAATTCCCAACAGACATGACCATGACAATTTACCATGGCATTACATTTACTTATCAAATGTCATTTAAATATTATTATTATTATTATTATTAATAAAGCACAAAAGACAGCAAGAACTCACATAAAACACACAGAGCTTTGAACTGTTACCTAAAACATCGATAGTTCAGTGAAACAAGCACAAGCGTAACACAACGTCTGCACACTGATGAAGCGCGAACGATGAAAAACGATTACGGATATGAAATTTTAACTCATATTGGTAAACAAAAAGCATCAGAGCATGGTCAAGCTTAAGCATTTTTTTTTTTCATTTCATATCAGTAAATTAATTGACGTACCTTTTTAGAGTAATGATTCCAAGCTAAACACGAACAAATCCTCAAAATTCTTATTACCATTTACATCCTGAAAATATCTAGAATTTCATGTAACATATGATGCATTTATTTTTATTTATTTATATATTTTTTTGGATTTTCCCCCCGATTTTCTCCCTAATTTTTAGTCGTGTCCAATTCCTCCCCGTCACTAGGGGGCTCCCACATTAAGGCTACTACTACCACTCAGCCGGGAGGGCCGAATTTCCTCCGAACCACGTGACGCCAGCCGACCGCATCTTTTCGAACTGCTCGCTCGCGCACCGTTGGGGGCGGCGTAACGCACTCGGAGGACAGCGCTATCCGCTCCCTCCATTGCGCGAGCTCACAGACGCCCCTGACTGGCTGTAGAGCCGTGATTAATGTGGGAGCACTAAGTACCTCTCATCCCTCCCCTCTGAGAGAGCTCGGCCAATCAGCTCTCTCTAGACCTCCGGCTGCGAGAGGTTACAGCACCACCCGGGATTCGAACTGGCGATCTCCGGATGATAGGGCGAGCGCTTTAACCACTGCGCCACTCGGAGGCCCAGATGATGCATTTATAAGATTTTCTAATAACTTTATAAATTTTAAGTATAAATTAAATATGTTTTAAAGAGAATTACCGAAAGATTAAGATTCTGGATTGCCAGAAAATTGATTAAAAACAAAAAGTGTACATTTAAAAACAGTTTTTGTAATAAATGATTTGGGTTAAACTGGCGTTAGAGATGTGATGTGTCTAAATTAGTCCCTCACACCATATAGTTTAGCTTCAGTATTGAATTTTAACATGAAGCATTTGAAATGATAAAAAAAAAAAATTTTGACAAATTTTTTATGTTCTGTTTCTCTTATCGTCACTGTAGTTTTAATCGTTTTTCTGCCTTTTTGTCTTTTTTGATGCTCGGCATTTGACTTTTATTGTTTTTAAAAGTAAAAGTTTTCTCAGTATAATCGGATATACAGTATTGTAGTGCTGAATTAAGCACTATGAATTATGCTACTAGACTCTCGTCACGAATACCGCAATGGGCTTGATGTATTCTTTTCACATGGTAATAAAATATAATTAGCAATTTTTTAAATGTTGAACGAAGGTTATATGACGGTTGGTTCGGGCTGAGTAACGACTGACTGGATTATTAAACTAAACAAGTGGTGATAATAGAGCGTAACAGCACTGGAACGTTTAACTATATGCATCACTCAGGTGTTATAATAACCGTTATTTCTTAACCTTTTGGGTACAGTAGTACCGGTAAGAATTTAAAACTACTTTCACCTCGTCATACCATCCAGGCCCTGGTGAAACACTGGGGATAAGTGCATTAGTGTAGCAGGGGATTATATAAAGCAATAAAGGAAATTTTTACTCTCTAAATGTTCTCTTCTCTCTTGTGCTGCACGTTCCACTTTGACTTGAATGCCCCTCATGTTTTTTTTTAATTATTATTATTCTTTTGTGTTAAAATGTGAATGATCACATCACTAGATATTATGATGTATGATACTTCAGGAAATTAGTATTAAACGTTAAATTTCAGGCTGGTTCAAAAGTTTTCTTTTTTCTTTTTGTCTAAAAATTTGTGTTGAATTTATTCATTTTTAAGGGGCTGAAATACTCGTTCCAAACACACGACCGCTTGTGCTTCGTCATGGAGTATGCAAACGGAGGAGAGGTGAGTGCCGGATGTCGGCTGAACATATGAAGTTAGATGATGAAATAAGTGGCACTGAATATATATATAACCCTTTCCTTCCCAAAAGCTATTCTTCCACTTGTCACGGGACCGGGTGTTCTCTGAGGATCGGGCCCGCTTCTATGGAGCAGAAATCGTTTCTGCTCTCGACTATCTGCACTCGGAGAGGAACGTCGTTTACCGCGACTTGAAGGTAAAGAGTTTTAGATTAAACGCTTTAAGTAGGGATTAAAGGAAAAAGTAGAAGTTGCCTCTTAGTACCGAGTTTAACATTCCACTAGTGGTGTGTGTACACTGATACCCACACACACATTTGTTTTACTATCTTTCTACTAGCCTTAATATAAATATACCAACACCTGCAACTTAAAGAAAGCATTAAAAAAAAAACATTGCCGTTTTTGTAAGAATAAAAATGATTTTCTCAAGGAAACTCTCTCTGTAAGGACAGAACTGTCAAATATTCCCCCACTAAGATATATAAAAACATGCTTGGATATCACACTCCCATAAACTCTTTCGAATCATATTTCCTTACATAGCAGTGCAGCGGTTATGTCATCCTTCATGTGCTTTATGCATTTGCACATTAGCAGAGCACTAAAATAACATTACCCCACCTCGGATATCAGCTCTGTTAGGAGAAACTAAGGGAGTTCATATGAAGGCTTCGCATCAACTAATGAAACTAGACGAGGCAACAGGGCACTGAGCGATCTCAATTTCTTACGTCTCTCTCTCTCCCTCTCTCTCGCCCGCTCTTTCTCTCTCTATTGCCTGGTAAAGTCTCGTTTTCGTCCCCCTCCTCCTCTCAGTCTTTAAGCTGTGCTCAGGATGTGCTAAGGTTCCTGTGAAATTGCCAGAGTAGCAGGACGGGATGGTTTGTGCTGACTGGTGTGCTTGAGCCTCTGGCCACGTGTGAGCTACAGCTGCCAGGTGACTTTTAGTAGCCCCAGAGACTGAAAGAGAGAGAGAGAGAGAGAGAGAGAGGACATGCTGATATGAAACCCCTGCAACACACACACACACCCATGCGTTGAGTGCTTACACACCACCTATTTCAGGCCAGAGGTGCTCATTGGTCCTTCCTGACCAGCTGTAGACTTACAGTTGAGCTGCGTTGAGTTTAACGCAGTTAATTATGATGAGCGATGAATAAATGTGTAGTTGCATGATGTAAGAAATAAGCACAATGGATTAATGAAAAAATAATATTAATAAAAAAAAGGGTATTCATTCTGAATTATAAATATTACAAAGTTATATTGAGATTCTAAGTTTTGACAAAGTAAATAAATTCCCCTTTTTTGGTGCCGTGCTTTAAGCAGTTCTGTGATATCACTTGCTTATACCATGTTTTTGATTGTTTCGAAATGTTCAGATTGTTTCGACATACCCTTACCATAATGCAATAACCCCTCATTTTCAAGGCCTGATGCACAGAATCTTATAAAATAAATTTCTTGCTTCTTCCTTGTTCTGGTTTTGCTTAGCTGGAAAATCTGATGCTGGACAAAGACGGCCATATAAAGATCACCGACTTTGGGCTTTGTAAAGAGGGCATAACGGATGGAGCCACTATGAAGACCTTCTGCGGCACCCCAGAGTATCTGGCTCCTGAGGTAAGCCACAAACACACACACACACACACACACACACACACTCTGTACATACACACATGCACCAACACACGCGTATTCATGTTTCGCAGGTTTACATACAGACGAACCCCCCCCCCCCCCCCCCCCCAAAGCAGTATTCCAGCACATGGTGTATTTAAGGATAGGTGTGTTTGTGTGAGATAGAGTGAGAGTAAATGATTTACTCTGCCAGGAAAGCCGATGTGAAGAGCAGCCGTGTGTTGTTTCACACATTACGATAGTGTTAGGGCGCGGCTCTCACCATTGCATGCAGGTATGACACGACGGTACATAAATAGTAACATGTGTGTGTGCGTGTGTGTGTGTGTGTGTGTGTGTGTGTGTGTGTTAACAGCATGTGTCTGTATTAACTCAGTTGCATCTGTTTGGTATTTATTGTTGGATCCTCCTGACATGCACCTGATAAATATGAGATTCAATCCAATTCAATTCAATTTTATTTCTGTAGCGCTTTTAACAATGGTCATTGTCTCAAAGCAGCTTCACAGAAATGAAAAGAAAATGAAAAGAAGACTTATGGAAATGTATATATGTGTAAGAAAAATGTGTCTAGATAATGAGATTGTCCCTGATGAGCAAGCCAAGGGTGACGGCGACAGTGGCAAGGAAAAACTCCCTGAGATGGCAATAGGAAGAAACCTTGAGAGGAACCAGACTCAACAGGGAACCCATCCTCATCTGGGTGATATGAGAGGTGTTCAAGTCAAACCGATTGACGTTTACGGAAGTACGATGATGAGACGCTTAGCCGCAGTGAAACGTTTAAATGGGGCAGGTGTTTTAAGGTGTGCCAGAACACAATCATTCATGAGCACGTGCACTTCTGTAAGGTGAGTGCGCGTTGGCTTCAGAGAGTGCTTCCTAAAGGTAGAGGAACAATTTGACAGAGGAATAAAGATTTACAAGTTTTTACGCTTATAACTGTTGTTATTTTGCACAATCATAAGTCCCACCCTGACTTGAACACTTGATGCAATCCACCAGTTATGTATTTTTATCCAAGTCATTGTTACTGCTCGACTGCATGTGCTTCCTTTAGCCACCTGTGCTAATGAGAACCCCTGCATGATTTACCTCACACACTGTTTACCCATAAAATCCTTTCAAACACCTACAAGCTGTCCTGAGACCCCTTAGTTAAATAGAGCCGGCATTTTATTATTTTTTATTCATCCTGTATTTTGCCCTCTCTTACCTCTTTGCTCTCATGTTGACATGACAACGCAGCGCCTGCTATTCGTGGAGAATATCGCTGTGGAAACAGCGCAACCTCTCCGGTGAGATGTTGTTACAGGTTGTTCGGCCATAAACAATGAGCTTGTTGTTTGGGCGCAGGGCTATGGAATGTCCTTCCGTCTGGGAATATTCCGAGAGGGAGCGAGAAATGGTCGTTCAGGATACACTCGGAGACATTTATTTACTGAGTGTTTGCTCATAGACGAACAGAATCAGGACTTAGATACAGTATACAATTAACAACTAGACAGGAATACAGAACTGTGTAATCATAATGGTCATACCTGTGCAAACTGAGCGACCTCAAAAATAGTAATAGTGATGAGTGATTAGTTATTACTATTAGTTATTATGTGTTTAATTACTTTGAGCATTAGGGTTTACAGTGTAGTGTACTTGTTTTTTTACTCATTATTGTACAGCAAATATCAATAGCTCTGATTCAGATTTTTCATGCTTGTTGTATAAAATACACAGATGTGGAAAATACCGTTACTGTAGTATTTCTTCGATACAGCATATTGTTTTGACTTTTTTATGACTTAATTATTTTTTAAAACCGAGACGACGGAAAATGTCACTTTGCGCCACCTGGCGGTCATTTCACGAATTACTTTGAAATGCGACTGATTTATTTTGGCCGCTGCCATTTTGTCGCGGCGGTGAGCGCGGCGATAATAGACATTCCCCTCTTCACACCTCTGTATATACTCAAGTAGCCAAAATATATACCTGACAGCCCAGTATATGATTTTACACAGGCCACTTTTTTCTCCCTTGTTCTGGTTCTTATTAGCTGGAAAATCTGATGCTGGACACAGACGGCCATATAAAGATCACCGACTTTTGGGCTCTGTAAAGAGGGCTCTATTTAAATTGACCTTTTTATTATTATTTAAAGGTCTCATGCTTTATTACACCTTTAACAATTTAACATCGGTCCCAAGTGTATCTGTTAATGCTCCAGCTGAAATATTCCTCAGATTAATAAACGCGCTTTATA
The DNA here is from genome assembly GCA_030347435.1 of Clarias fuscus. Classification (NCBI taxonomy): domain Eukaryota; kingdom Metazoa; phylum Chordata; class Actinopteri; order Siluriformes; family Clariidae; genus Clarias; species Clarias fuscus. Next base: position 9,929,894 of record CM059216.1, read on the forward strand.
TCTTTCATCTTCCATGTCTATGTGAATGAGCAACAGATAAGCCAATAGCACTTTAACAAGCCAGGGGAGGGACTCTTCTTATGTGACGTCTCCTTAAATGGGAAATAATATATACAGTACAGACCAAAAGTTTGGACACACCTTCTCATTCAAAGAGTTTTCTTTACTGTGTTCTTTTGTGTTCTTTAGGCCAAACAAGTCTCTTCTGCGTGTTGCCTGTCCTTATCAGTGGTTTCCTAGCAGATATTCTACCATGAAGGCCTGATTCACACAGTCTCCTCTTAACAGTTGTTCTAGAGATGTGTCTGCTGCTAGAACTCTGTGTGGCATTGACCTGCTCTCTGATCTGAGCTGCTGTTAACCTGCGATTTCTGAGGCCGGTGACTCGGATGAACTTATCCTCCGCAGCAGAGGTGACTCTTGGTCTTCCTTTCCTGGGGCGGGCCGCATGTGAGCCAGTTTCTTTGTAGCGCTTGATGGTTTTTGTGACTGCACTTGGGGACACTTTCAAAGTTTTCCCAATTTTTCGGACTGACTGACCTTCATTTCTTAAAGTAATGATGGCCACTCGTTTTTTTTTTTTCTTCACTTAGCTGCTTTTTTCTTGCCATATTACAAATTCAACCTCTTTGAATGAGAAGGTGTGTACAAACTTTTGGTCTGTACTGTATATATATATTAAATATATTAAAATACATTTATTAAAAATCAAAAAAGCTAATTTTGCATAACAGCGTCCCCTTTGATCTACATGTATTTGACCCGGTTTTCTTTCCCAGAGATAAATTCTACTTCATTCTAATCTCTATTTTTATATATATATATATATATATAAAAATAGAGATTAGAATGAAGTAGAATTTATCTCTGGGAAAGAAAACCGGGTCAGTATAACTGTATATGTTATATATATATATATAACTGTATATGTACAGTATAATTCACAGTGAATTTCGAAAACCCGAGGTCAAATGTCTTCCGTCACCACTGTCAGTGAAATCACAGAGCCCTGTCTCACACAGAATATCCTCTCTCTTCGAAAGAGGTTGAGACCTGTTTCGTCATCGACGTCTTTCAGCTTGCATTTCATGTGAACTTGGCCTTGAACTTCAACGACTTGCAAAAATGCTGATGTGATTAAAGGCAACGAGATGTGAAATGTGTTGCATGTGTTGATATGATGTTAATACAGCTATTAGCTACAGTATGAGGTGTGTGTGTGTATGTGTGTGGTCCTGAAAAAAAACATTGTTGAAAGATAGCTGAGTGATGAGAAAAAGAGCTTGTTCAACTTCATGTTTGTGGATATTTTTTTAGAAACTCAAAGGGCCATGAAGGTAAAAGGAGTATAAAGTCCTTAATCAATAAAAAAAACTAAGGATGTATAAGGATGTATGCTATTGTTGTTGTTGTTGTTTGTTTTTTCACTGTAAATAGCGTTCGCAAAATGACCAAATGTGAATGTTTAATTGGACATTATTTTCTGGAGACTGAGGTGCAGTACGTCTGTCTACATGTCTGTCAGTTCTCGTGTTAGTACAACATGACAGGTGGAAGAGAAAAGGTGGCCGTTGTGTGCATGTGTACGCAGTGCTTCTGAGGAAGCCTTCGAGCTTCCCCCCAGAGGGCATTTCTGTAACCGTGTAAACTTGGTGCAGCCTGCGCTTGTGTGTCTGAGGGACAGGCTTTGGCTCCTGGACTCCTGGCAGCTCCACAGCTGTGCCGCTTTTCTACATATAAGGGGCAGCTGCAGGCCCAGCTGTCTGTCTCTCTGCGTCTCCGCGAGTCACACGACAGCGGCGCTGGAAATAGAGAGCGGTTGGTAATCCAAGCAGCACGCTGGCTTCACCTTACCACCGTGAGTCGAGTCTCCCCCTTCTGAGGGCACAGCGTTCACCCTGACCTGCTCACTCAGGCATGGACTCTACACACTGCTGTGGTATACACACAAACTAGGCACTTGAGCAGAAATCCTTACTACAAGCATATGACCCAACAGATTGTCATGGAAATTAGTATACAGTGGGGTACCAGAAATTTATGCACCCTCCCAGTCCCTTCACTGGCTTTGTAGTTTACGAACTATTAAATGGCTTTGCAATTACACCAGACACTGATTTATTAAAGGTATATTTTTAATTTCAAAGATAACAGAACTATTGTCGTGGAGAAGAGACGCGGTCTCAGCTCTGCCTGCACTATAATGGCTACTGTCGCTGAAATTTAACAAGCAACCAGCAGAATGTTGTGAAAATGACGAACTGCATCTTTAATGTTGTGCTTCTCAATCTGTTTTGTAGCCAGGGACTTTTTCTTTTTTTAAACCTTAAAATTCAATAGTAGTTTGTTCGAACTGTAGAGTTCTCTATTCTTCAACTTTCCAGTGATTTTATACAACTATTAATTCCAGCCAAATATTTTCACTTTGATTGTACGAGGTGCATTCCATGAGCGCTGATATTGAGCACAACAGCACTGGGACGTTTAGCTATACGTATTAATCTGCTTCGCAGGTCTTCTAATAATCAACCTTGCACTGCTGCACTGAATTATCAGCCTGGCTGTGATAACTTCAGCAACTTGTTGTACCTACGACCGCATCACAGCCGTGCTGATATTCAGTACAACAGCACAGGCTCAAGTGTGATATTGCTTTTATCAGCCTGCTCTCGAAATTTGGATTACCTGCATTCAATTAAAGTAACAATCTGGGAAAGGAGGGGGGGGGGGGGGACTGTTAAACCTCCACAACAGTAACTCATCTCTTGGCTAATAATCACAAGTGTGCATTGCAATTTGTTTTTCATTCAGACGTATTTATTAGAGATGCAGTCTGTACTCTCAATAAGTACATTTTATATCAGTGATTAAAAGTGATGCTTAGTGTAGCTCATAGTACGCAGCGTTCTACACAGTATATAATGTAAAAAAAAAAAGTATTTTCTGAATAACATTTTAATATTTCTCAATATTTCTGTTCTTTTACATGGGCTGTAGGTAGGCCTCATGTTGTAAAATGGTTGGTTTGGAAAGCTACTGGACTGGGCAGCTGTGTTTGTATTGATAAGGATATGCATACAAATCCACACACACACACACACACACACGCACACGCAGGCTGTGAGCTTTTACTATTTATGTTCCAGCCTAAAGCTCGTAATACATTAATAACATCCTGTGGTATTTAAGTCCAAATGCAGTGTTACACATTATCAGTAGACTCGGCACATTCCCTGCTTTAATGCATACACATGCAAGTTTATTAGAAGCTGCGTATCATTATATCAGCAGCAGCTCTTCGTCATAGATTTTTGCGCTGCATGAGCGACATTAATAACGACATGATTAGAAGTTGTCGCACTTGACTTACTCGAGAAACTACTGTTGATTAAATGTTTAAACTCAAAAAAGGGTGTGGAAATGTGTGTGTGTGTATATATATATATATATATAAATTAAATTCAGACCAAAAAATATAGACATAGTTAAATGCCCTTGGTGTGAGGGCGAAAAATAAGGTTAACATGGTCTTATTTCACCGTCCCCTTTGTGTCTCCCTGTCTTTACAGTGTTGGTGCGCAGAGAGTTCTTTATTATAGACACACTTTTGATAGGTACACGTTGCAAAAATTAATTTGATTTAAGTTTGATTAAGCATAAAAAGGCTGAAAATATTCATAAAGGAGAAGCATGGGGCAGTGTGGTTCATGGCCCAGTGGGCCCCTTTTAGCACTTTGTTTTGTTTGTGTGTGTCTTTGACTAGACAATATGTAATAAGTTGAGAAAATCAGTGGAACCTTGAATAATATCTGTCAAATTGCAGGTAAAAAATACATTACTAGTATTTTAATTACATTGAAAATGCAAATAAGGACTTCCTGAGGCCGCCTCTATACTCTGTTGCACACCAGGTGTAAAACTGTGCCCTGAATAAACTCTCGCAAGATCTGATGATGATGATGCAAAAACATTTAGGACTTCGGAGGTTAGACCTAAATAATAAGCAAGCGGATGCTGGATTTCACATAAATGTTTCTGTTCTAAATGTGTGGCTTCCTGTTTGTGGTTTTGTACCAATAAAATACTGTTTGTTTCCGGGTTTTGTTTTGGTTCCCTGGTTACATCGATGTCGTATCAGTTCTGGTTGTGTTTTTTTTTTATTTTTTTTTTTTACCTATTCATAATCAGTAACTCAAGAGGTGATTTTTTTTTTTTTTTTTTTTTAACTTAAAGCACTTTCCTCTGGCAGATCTGCATTTCGCACACCGGACTGAATGTTTTCTGATACGCACGTGATCATTTTTAGTCTAGATGGATATCTTTCACTGAGACTACCGGTCCTGCCTAACCTCAACCACATCTCTAGTGTTTGGTATCTGCAGTCACTGAGTGTGCTGACACAATGTTCTGAGCTCCCGAAAGAAACGCTATCTCCAGACCTTGATGCCAGCTGGGAGCCCTGCCTGACCACAAGCACCCGAAGAACTGGAAAGGTGCCACCCAGATAAAATCTAAGGACTTTTTTTTTAATAGAAGATGACAAGAGTGTATCTTCTTTTAAGAGATGTGTGATTTTGTAATGATGCTAGTTTTTTTTGTTTTGTTTTTTGTTTGAGGACTATGATTCTAATAACAGCAGTAACTAATAGTAAAGTTATTGTTTTAGCGTTGCGCAGGGGTGACTTGCCTTTTTTGGTTATGATTGTAGAGAGTGGGAGTCTGAAACGTGTATTAAAGTGAATGAGGATGATTTTAAGTGGACAGAGTGGATGTGTAATAATGTATTACAGCACCACCAAGTGGACCAGGCGACATATCGTATAGCTTTCAGTAGCACATTCGAATTACGTATGTTTCATGTTGCATGCATGCATGTGTGTGTGTGTGATCAGATGTTCTGAGAAATATCAGGGTGTACTGTAGGTACAACTATAGCTCATGCGATCTAAAGCACCACGATATGTTTAGTCTTATGTACAAACATAACATTTAAAGCAGGGAAGCACGCCTTGGTCTACATATACAAGTGCGAAAGCTTTTTTTTTTCTCGCCTCAATCTGGTGATATTAAGTGTTACATGATAACGGATGTTTTGCAGGTGCTGGAGGACAACGATTACGGCCGCGCCGTAGACTGGTGGGGCCTGGGCGTGGTCATGTACGAGATGATGTGCGGGCGCTTGCCCTTCTATAACCAGGACCACGAGCGCCTGTTTGAGCTCATCCTAATGGAGGACATCCGCTTCCCCCGTACGCTCGCCCCTGAGGCTAAATCACTGCTCTCTGGCCTTCTCAAGAAAGATCCCAAACAGCGGTATGCGGCTTTTATTGCTCACACTCTTTTAAAGTCAGAACTGCTGAATAATTGCCGCATATTTGGCATGTGTCATTATGTCCTATGAATTTATTAATGTTGTTCTGTGAAGCAGACTAGGGGCAGGGTATGTTTTGATGTTTTCAGTGAGATATTAGTGATAAATAGTAATGTTCAATTCAAAGATAAGAATAGGCAGCAACACACATGCTGACTGAACTGTTTCGTAATGCTTGTCCTTTAGGTTAGGAGGTGGGCCTGATGATGCGAAAGAAATCATGCAGCACAAGTTTTTCGCTGGAATCATGTGGCAAGATGTTTATGAGAAAAAGGTAAAACGAACAAAAACAAAGACATGTTTTTATCCTGTACAGCTATATTTAGTACAATACAACTACTTTTTTTTTAAAGAATAGATCATTCATTTCATCACTGAGTGTTGTAGCGTTAGATGTGGATTCAGTGTGATCACACCCTCAGCCGTAGCGTTCGCTGTAAATAAGGGTTGATCTTATGTTAATCCTCTGCGGTAAAGCTACACCCAGGTCTGTAGTTTGTGCAGATGACATATGTTTGTTTTGTCAACATAAATTGTCCAATGCAACATAAGGGCCTGCGATGATGAGAAATGGACGCAAAAACAAATGTCGCAGCGGTGGTCTAAAAGTTATTTACAGTGTCTGTTTCTCTCTCTCTCTCTCTCTCTCTCTCTCTCTCTCTCTCTCTCTCTGTTTTTCTCTCTTGTCCTCTCAGCTGATCCCTCCGTTTAAGCCCCAGGTTACCTCAGAAACAGATACAAGATATTTTGATGAGGAGTTTACTGCACAGACCATCACTATCACACCACCAGGAGAAGGTATTCATCCTAATAATACGTGAAGCTGCACACACACCGTGAGGTGTGGCTGCACACAGACGCAGTGCAAAGTGCTGAGACCTCGCATCTCCACGGACCCTGGTTTGAGCTCGAGCTCGGCTTCCTGTCTATGTGGAGTTTCTCATGTTTGAGGTCTCAAGGATTGGATATTCTTTAAACAGATATTTAGCAGCAGTAAATTACTTCACTTTCAGTTATAAATTGACCAAACAAAATATATATATATTTTTTTTTGGTATATATCGACTTTTTTTTATATAGATGAAAACAGTTTGCATTTTAGGTTCTACACATAAAAGTGAATCAGATTTTGTACTGAAGCATATGAGAGAAGAGCTCAAAGAGAGATTTCACTGAGTGAGCTTCGCCCCCTGCTGGACAGTGGGGACTACTACTGTTTTAATCAGCCCACAGCATGTTAAAGCACCAGCTCTAAAACCTGCACCGCTCAAACACTCCCACTTTGACTTTAAACATTAACTTAACATCAACTTCAACATTACTCAAATCTGTTTTTATTAGAGGAGAGAAAACATGCAAATGAAATGGATGAGGGAAAACGTATTGAATGGGGTTCGGAAACATAAACAAATATTTTTAGATTTTTTCTAAATGCATGTTTAATATTAACATGTGTGTTCTAATATGTTATCATTTCTGTAGTAACATCTTGTCCATTTGTATGCGAGATGACCTATGTTACTCAGGTTACGGGTAAAATAAATAAATAAAAAGTGGGAAGTTATTTAACAAACAAAAATGTATACGGTAGTTGTTGATGTAGAGAAGCTTTTTGGAAGGAGTCCTGTTTGTCAAGTTTTTTCAGCACTTTTCAATTTCTCTTTGTATTATTAATAATAAAATAAATAAATAAATAGAATAAGAAAGTCAGGGGTTTAATCCACAGTACCGCCAAGCTGCCACTGTTGGGATCTTAGCCCTAAACACTTTCTGTGCTGTATCATGACTGAACCTGCACTCTGACCCCAGCTTTTTAACAATCTGAGATACGTAAAAAATAAACATTTAATTAAAAAAAAGAAAGAAAAAAAATTCACTGTGCTATAAAAGATATCTTAGAAATATCGCCGTCTTCTTTTTTTTTTAATAACAGCTACTTCTAACTAACTTCTCTTGTGGATTTTCCACATCATCACATGTTACACTAAATGGTTACCACACAAGGCATTAATAAATCATGTTTATTAATAAATTAATAATTTTGAGAAATTGTTGTAGTATAATATGTATAAGGGACTTCAGAAAGTGCTGTTACAGTAAAAAAAAAAGAAGAAAAAAAAAACATTTTGAGGTGGGAAGAGGAACTTGTCAGTTCTCATCACACCACCCTGTTGATTATCTTCCTCTCACAGTACGCCTGTTGTTGTGTTTTATCTTTTCGTGCTAAGCAACAGTAAACAAACCACTTCGCGCCATTCTCATTTTATCTGTTACCTTTTTTATTTTTTTGTAAAACTTTACCATTAACTAGGAATTAACAGTCGGTTAACGGCTCGCTCTGTCTGTCTGTCTCACAGATGATAACATGGAGCCGTTCGACAGCGAGAGGAGACCCCACTTCCCCAAGTTCTCCTACTCCGCCAGCGGAACCAGTTAAACATCGTATTTTCCCCATTCCAGCCACCGCGCCACTGGGTCCAGTGCCCTCTACCGGGTGCTTCGGGTAGCTGTTGCTCTTTCGCACCACTGACCAAGGACACATTATTATCCCCAACAACACACAGACCGGCCTACACGTACAGACCGCCTGCTCCTGGATTTCATCCGCTTCAGACTGTGGGCCTTTCATTGTTCTGTTTGCTTTACATTTCAGAATCTTATAAATGACACACATCCACCAATTTTATATTTCCTTTGTGGCCTGCTAATGATTTTTTTTTTTTACTAAGGATGTGAGAAGAAACACACACACATCAGCTGACAGGTTTTATATCACTTCATAAACCAAGTCAGATATTTAAAGTAGATTTCCTGAAATGCCAAATACATTCGTTTTACTTGTGTTCAAAAGAAGACCAAACATTTGGACCAACTGAAACCTTTCTACATTTTTATACACTGAAAGACTTTAAAAAAATAAATAAATAAAAAACCTTCTTGAGGGGGGGGGGGGGAGGGGGGAGTGTAACGCATCATTTCAATTCAGCAGAATCTCGAGTGTATGAAGATCAGTTTACTAGATGTATGGACTGGAATTGCTTCGGCCCTCCTGCTTTAGGCTAAAATTCTACCCTGCATTCGTAATCTTTTGTGCTGAATGTGCAATACTGTGGAATGATGGATCATTTCTAGTTCCTTGTTTAATTTGAAGCAAAGCAGCCAATTCAGTCTTTAGAAACTGATATTTTTTTCCCTTGTTTTTTTTTTTTTTTTTTTTTCCAGTCCTCAAAGTGGTCAGGAGTCGTTCTCATTTTTCTACCGTAAAAATGCACAGATACGTCCACCTCTTCTGGATTCGAACATTATCCCACATGCCGTTTATCTTATAACCTTGTTGTCTGGGTACTCCTCTTCCATTCTCCTGTCTCTTTGTTTTTTTTATGGTTGTTTTCTGTATTAAGTGCATTATTCGCAGTGCACATTGCACAGCCTCAGTGAGGTACTACAACTAGAACTACTCTAACTTTTGGGTCTTTCTTACAACTTCGGCTTTGAATCCATGGGACCCGAGTGGCAGAACCAGTTTGCGACTTTTTGGACTGTCTTTTTTTTTTTTTCCCCTACCTGGATGTGTTCAATATTTATATATATATATTAACAAAAACCAGCAGATTGACTGTGCGGGACAAGTGCTCTTCCCTGCTTTAAATGTTATGTTTGTACATTTCGGCATTACTATCACCGTAGAGGAGCCTACCCATAAAACTAAACATATCGTGGTGCTTTAGCTCGCAAAGTCAGCCGTTGTTTACAGACTAAAGCCGCCGAGAGTATTCGAGCCTACGTAGTGGCTTGGGTATATTTGATTAATGCGTTCGAGGCATTTCCAACAATAAACGCAGGCACAGTCGGGTTTTTATGATTTTACTGGCTCTCGCACTTAAAACGCTGATCGAGATAAAATGAGCTATAGTTGAAACATGGTTATGAGTGTAATTTAATTTGATTTATGAAGTTTATGATGATAAAAGAAAGAAAAAAAAAAACCCTACCCGGAGCTCCTTTACGCTTGAAGGTGGCATGAACCAGCACATCTCTCCACGAATCTAGTGCAAGGTGTAAATACCATGAAATAGTTTTTTTCCGATACAATCCAGTACATTGCATGTACAGATAATGAAATGAGACTTGTACAGTTATACAATCTGTTAATCTAAGCATCATGAACATGTTTTTGAAAGTGGCTTGTTTTTTTTTATTGTCACAATTTTTAAGTGCATTACTCTGATCAGTGTTCGGACGTCACGTAGTAATCATCAGGCTAAACTTCAACATGAGTAAATGAATGTAAATGCTTTTTTTTCCCCTTTTCACTTTTTTACTTCAACTTCCCCCCCCCCCCCGTTTAAAGAAGTGATAAGTGACTTTGTTGTATAATCGGTCTATATGCCTGTTTTTACCAGGATATAAAGATTGGCATGTGACCAGACAACAGAAAGAAGAGAAAAAAAGTCATATTGTTTATTCCCACTTTCTAACATTCCACACTTGTGTATAATGAACAAATCTACTTATTGCTTCAAGACCCAGTTGTTACATATGCATATGTTTTCTCATACTGTTTAACTTTTTTTTTTTTTTTAAATGGGGAGATATTTTGCTTTTTAGCTGCCTTTCCTCAACTCTCGAAGACACAAACTTTAGTATATGAATAATATAAACTTTGTACGCATATCTGTTTATACAGCTGAATTTTTTTTTTTTTTCTGTGGAATTGAGCAAATAAAAATAAAAAAGTTTGGCTAAAAGTGTTGCTTGATCTTTTCCAGATCTTGCAGAAATGATGGAACACTGAATCGGGTAAAGAAGCGATTGATGTAATTTTGGATTTACTTTTAGGTCTGCACTACTTTCAGGAGTTTATTTAAAGTTTATGAACGGAGTCTGCAGTGACTGTGCTTTTTAACACTCTTGACCGGGGATTTTGTGATTTCTCTGTTATCCATGACCAGAGTCTTTTTGTCTGTTTTTGTTACCTTCAAGACAGACAAAATCGATAAAATGAGCATAAGCGACTGTAAGTGGAATACAGCACACATTATACATTCAGGGAAGCCTAGATTTCCTTTCTTGTTGTTTCAGTATCTGTAGCTTTAAACGAACTGCCCTTGGACACCCCTTTGAGGAAGTGCCTTGTAGTAGCCAATCAGAATGCATGGTTCAAGGAAGGACAACCTGTACTGTAATCCAGCGACAAGATCATTGGCACCCGATACTCACTGCTGCATGTAGAGAGTGAAGGCTAGCCCGTCTGGTCTGATCACACAAGAAGAGCTCCTGTAGTAAGAAATAGGCTGTGTGTCCTGACACCTTTCTGTCACAGCTTGCTGCTTGTGGAGCTGCAGACTACAGTGGACCACGATGCAGAAGAAGAAGGTGGCCTGGTCTGATGAACGTTCTCTTTTAAGTTATGTGGGCAGCCGTGTGTGTGTGCACCAGGATACACTATAGATAGACGTAGAGGCAGTACGATGCTCCGGGCAGTGTTTTGCTGAGAAACAACTTGAGTTTCTATTTGTGTTACTTTAACATGAATCTGAACATTTACATTTATGGCATTTAATAGATGCTCCTATCCTGATTGACTTACAGAAGTGACTTAAAAAAAAAAAATCAATGTAGTCCTAACTACAAGTACCAGTATGGTGGTTCCAGGAGCCTCTCCAGGGTTCGATTCCCATGTCGGGTCTGTGTGCATGGAGTTGACATGTTCTCCTTGTGCTTGGTGGATTTCCTCCCATAGTCCAAGACGTGTAGATCAGGCTTCCCTTCCCATATATATGATTAAATCATTAGAATTGCTGAATATGCTGTCACTTAATTTCAATAAGAAGCATTTTAGTATTCGCTAGTTCTATCCCATGTGCTCCCCAGACACGCCCCCATTTTGGAAATGATGTTACAGATATACAAATTCACAGATTGTCATGTGACTGCACCAGGATGTTCATTAGATGTCACTTGGGGACATCATGAGTTAAAGCTGAATAAGCAACGTTCGAGAACATTTAAAGGGTTTGTGATAAAATAAGGGGCAAAAATACAGTCAGGAACAGAAATTCTAGAGCAAAGATTAGAGTTTCTGGCGTGTGTCCTCAGTACACCACCACACTGAATGTGAAATGAAACACTCAAGAAGTGAGTGAAGTCTAAACATCTGGCTTTAACTTGTGGGATTTGACAAAAGTGTGGCATTAACCATTCAGGAATCATAACCATTTTCATACACACCATGAGTGTTTCATTTCATATTCATTGTGGAGGTGTACAGCAGCCATCTTTGTTCCAACATTTATGATCCTGACTGTAAAAGTACTGTAAGAGTATTGATTCACAATGGGATTCTCGATATTTAGTTATATGAAAGATAAAACACCACTAAGCATCACCGTGGGGGCTTACGGGCCACAGACAGGCAAAAAGTTCAAATAGATAAAAAGCAAAGATAACGTTTATCACATATTGATCAGAAGCTACTAAAGTCAATGGTATTGTATCATGTCTGATTTGGCGATGCTATATTACTAAATCAGGCGGCATGGTGTTGAGCACTGTCGACTTGCACCTCCAGGTTCGAGTCCCGCCTCGGGGTCTGTGTGCATGGAGTTTGCATGTTCTCCCCGTGTTTGGTGGGTTTCCTCTGGGTACTCCGGTTTCCTCCCACAGTCCAAAGAAATGCAGATTAGGCTAATTGACGTTGCCTTGCAAAGAGTTGGCACCCCGTCCAGGTCTCCAGGAATAGGCTCCAGAACCCCAGCGACCCTATACACAGGATAAAGTGGTATAGATGATGAGTGAGTGAGTGTATTACTAAATCATTGTACCACAAACTGAAATCATATTGTTTCAAAGCCTGAGATTAATGTCCCTGATGAAATTGTGTGAAAGTATAATCATGGTTAAAATATGCAGCGGTCATCAAGAAATCAGAAATCCTTTTGGCCATTGTTTATGATTAACTTTGGTACAAAAGAATAAAATGTTTTGGGGCTCTTGTTAATTATTTTCCTATGCAAACAGCAAACTCTGTGCTTTTTACTTCCTTATACAGACCCGCTGTGGTTTCACCTTAAAATGACATTTGTTCCCCCTGGGAAACCTACAGCATTTAAATCCTATCCAGAGAACTACCAACATACCAACAGTAACAGAATAGTATTTGCTTGGTGGATTGTTTTAGGTGCAGAGGAAAGGGACACGGATCTGTAGGCAGGGGTAGCTCACTGGTTAAGGTGTTGGCCTACTGAATGGAAGGTCCCAGGTTCGAACACCAGCACCACCCAGCTGCCACTGCTGGGCTCTTGAGCAAGGCCCTTAACCTTCAACTGCTCAGATGTTTAATGAGATAAAAATGTAACTTGCTCCAAATAAGGGCGTCTGCTGTAAATATGGTTAGTTTGTTAAATAGCTCACTTTATTCCACACTCTGAATCCATGAATCCTGCATGTGGTGGTACTGTTAGAGACCAAATTATCCAAGTGGAACTGGGTGTGTTTCTGACGGTTTAGTGTAAAACAGATAGAAAAGCCGATATGATTGCATAACCCTGGTTTATCTAGTAAATAAGTATCGTCATGCTGCCTGGAGAACCAAGTCCGGTTGGAGAAGCTGGACTTGCTGGTGATTTGCATGCTGTCACCATGTCTTATCCTGATCATCCCACTGACCAACAGCTAGTATAACTGTTCCTTTTTATATTATCAGGATAATGTGTTTATGTTAAATAAATAATCCAAGTAGTAAGTGCAGACCTTTGGCAATTGTCTGATCATGAAATGACTCTAGAACTATCCCTGTATGTAGAGTGCTCTCTGATCTGAATTGATTAATCAATTTGTGTTTCTTAACTGTAAATCAGAGATAACAAATGAGGTGGAATTTTTAAAATGCTTTGTCGTTTACCTTTAGCCATACTGTGAAGATGCACTTTTGTGCACTCTGTATTCATATTTCTTGGTATTTGGTGAGATTTTGCTTTACTTTGGTTGGGATATGTGATCAGTTGATACTCTTTCGATTATACCTGTTTTCTGGCAACGTGTTATTTTGTATACTGATTTCACCCATAATGGGGGTATAGCGATTAGCACTGTGGCCTCGCACCTCCAGGGTAGAGGGCTCGATTCCTGCCTCGTCTGTGTGGAGTCTGCATGTTCTCCCCATGCTTTCCTCCAAAGGCATGCAGGTTGAGCTACCAGTAGTGTGTGAATGGGTGTGTGCATGTGTACCCCATCTTGTGTCTGAAGTTTCCTGGGATAGGCTACCAGGTTTCCTGCGACCCCCAAAGAATGAGAGGTACCGTACAGAAGATGAATGAACTTTACCCATAAGAAATTTTACCATGGTATTGGTACAAGTACATGATTGGTACAACAGTACATGTATAATACCATAGAAAGGTACTATGGAAACCCTCTAACTGCTCAGATGTATAATGTGATAAAACTGTAAGTCGCTCTGGATAAGGGCGTCTACCAAATGCTTGTTGGGTCTAAATCGCATAACTATAATGTGATAAAAATGCAAGTTGCTCTGGAATAGGTAAGTAAATGTACAGCCATATTACCTACCCTGGTAACAACTGAAGTATTAATTGTATATTGTGGTTTGTACTATAGTTAAATGTTTAAGTTCTGTAGTAATTGCTTATGGGTATATTCAAATATCGAAACTTATTTCAATATAATAAGATTAAATTAGTAGTAATGTAGTACCGTAGTGTGTTTTATATATAGGGAAAACACTACTGCGTAATGCATGTAATTGCTTAATGAGGTTAATGTATGGAAACTGCTGGGACGCCCTGTACTGTAGATCTGGCTTTTCCTGCTTTTAGCCGCACATGGTCAAGAGCCTCAGTCTTCTCGAGTGGCGTCATCGGGTAGCGACCTGCCAAGGTAGAGAATCGGGTTGCCAGATTGGGCTGCTTTGTTAAAATCACTTAACTGACTGAATAACATAGGGTTGATTCTGTTGATTCTGTTTCATTGTGCATACATTAATACATAACATTATTATTATTATTATTATTATAGTATTATATTTAGTATTAAATAATATTTGATAGGGAGAGCCATGTGGAAGGAATTATTAATAATGATCTCTATAACCAATGATTTCACGCTACTATTGATCTATTATACTTTGAATTTTTAAAGTTTTACTGACATGTCTCTGTAAAGGATGTTTTAGGACAATAGGCAAATAATTGGCCAAAACACACAATTTTCCATAATACTTAATGCTTCATATCTCCCGATCCATGCTTACACATTTATATTTTTATCAGATAAAAAGAAGCACATTTGCTAAATACAATTTCATGCCCTTTTATGTAGTGTCATAAAATGTTTTAATTCAAATCTTTCAATTATCTTAATTGTCATTTAGATGAAACTTGACCAATTTAGATTTCACATAAAAAGGCACAAACCTGAAAAATTTTATTATTTTAAAACACATAATTGTTAAGATATTGCAGCATGAATTTGACATGGTTACGGACACTACAGATTTTTTTTTGGAATTTTTTTTAATTTTATTTTGCATGGAATACTTTAATTTAAGCAACAATTTTTACAGGTCATATGCTTCTAAAATTTTAGGCTCAATACTGATATGAATAATGCATTTTAATTATTATTGTTTGAAGACAGTATAACACTGAAAAATGATTTTTTTGGGCCACATACAGTACTGTATAAAATCATTTTTTCAAAATGGCTGAAGTTTGCAACTTTAAATTTTTAGGGAATTAAGATTGATCACTTCTATGTTGCATAAACTTTAGAAGTACTGTAGCTTCTTCGGCACACATTTTCTGTTTTATATGTATAACATAAAAAAGCAACAATACTGTGTCTTTTTTTTTGCTGAATGTTTATGAACTTTAATGAACTTGCGTGCCTTTGTAATTGCTGGTTTTGTAACCAGGCTTCACTCGGACATTTGTATATTGTGTTATTACCGTGGTTTTTAATGGTTGAAAATTGAAGATAAATTCAGAATTGATGATGAAATTAGATTACATCAGAATTTGACCTTATAAGATGTGTAAGACATGAACTGCCTTTTGCTCTGGAATAGGGTCAATCTGAACTAATCAGACCACATGACCTTTATCCATTGCTCCAAAGTGCAATCCTTATGATCCCTAGCAAATTCTAGTTTTTTTTTCTGATTAGTCACACTAACAAGTGGTTTTCTTATAGACGAACAGCTGTTTAGTCCCAATCCTGAGTTCTCATTACATTGTGTATATGGAAATGCTTTATTTCATTATTTTGTTATGACTTCTGATGACTTTTCTGTATTTTTTTTTTTCAGTTAAAAAAATGAGCAAAAAAGTTACCATGCAATTTTATCAAGTGTTTAAGTGACCTCCAGTCATGATTTTTTTTTTTTAATTGACAGTTCAATACTATCCTACAAGATTTTTCCATAGTTTAACCCAGTTTCAGAAATTTCAAATCTGTTGTTTTCTGTGCTTGATGCAGCCCTATAATTTGAACGTTTTTTATTTTTATTTTTTGGCCAGGCTGTGTATAAGCCAAGTACAGCTTGAAGTTGGTGGCACTGTGTCTTAGTGGTTAGTACGGTTGCCTTGCACCACCAGTGTCTGGGTTTGATTACTGACTCAGGGCTGTGTGCATGGAGTTTGCATGTTTTTGCCATGCTTGCTTGGTTGGACAAACAGGTTTGGCTAACTGGCAATAACAAATTGTTCGTAGTGTGTGAATAAGCATGTAATGTTTACTGGAGGTCGTACCGTTGTTGTAAAATGGGAATAAATACAGTACATGTGGTAATCGCATATATATAATACTAATAATAATTATAATATAATATTTTAGAGGTATTTCAAATATACCAAATGATTTTAGGCTACTATTGATTGATTTAATATGCTTTGCATTTTCTTATGCATTACATTGGTCATATGGACATGATGGTCTTTGTTAAAGCATGTGTTATTTGGAAAATGTGCAAATCAAAACGGGTATGAACTCTAATGAACTTGCATGTCTTTATGATTTCATACCTGGTTTTGTAGTCAGTGGCTACGATTGTCTGTGTGCTTGTCCTTCCCATGCCTGTTTGGTGGGTTTCCTCCGGGTACTCCGGTTTCTTTCCACAGTCCAAAGACATGCAGTTTAGGCTAATCGGTGTTCCCAAATTGCCCATAGCGAGTGAACATGTGGCGGCACCGTGGCTTAGTGGCTGGCAGTGTCAGTTTGCACCTCCAGGGTTGAGGGTTCGATTCCTGTCTCGGGTCTGCCTGCATAGAGTTTGTTTATTCTCCCTGAGCTTGGTGGGTTTCCTTCCACAGTCAAAAAACATGCAGGTTAGACTGATTGGCGTTCCCAAATTGCCTGTAATGTGTGAAAGAGCGCGTGTGTGTCGAATTCTTCTGGGAGAGTCTCTGCGACCCTGTATACAGGATAAAGCGGCATAGACGATGTGAATGCCCGTGTGATTGTTGACTGGAGGTAAAATCACGGTTGTAAAATGGGAATAAATACAATGGCATCCACTGTACCGAGCTGGACTTCAGATGTTGCTGGATGAATGAATGGACTTTTTTCTTGAAGTTGATGAAGTTACAGGTTGGTGCGGATGTTGGAAATGTGGGAATCTGGCAACCGTGTGTATCGCTGAGTGGCGGGGCTGGGAGAACTCGCTGCTCTCCTGTTTGGGAGGAAGGAGGGAGGGAGGGAGGAGTGTGTGTGTCAGAGTTTGATCCACCTGGATGACGACGGCTTTTGAACTGAACGCTGATTCCATGACTTTACTGAAACTTTTAGCTCGGCGAGAGTGTGTAATGGGACTTGTGTGCTGAAGTTGTTTGTTGTTGTTGGGGAATGTCAGGGTCGCGCGGGGAGACGCGTTTGCTCATTTCCTGTTGCCGAACGCTCGCTTCAGGCTCTTAACTCCGCCCTGAAAGTTCGCTTTGGGTAAGTAGTACAGCGTCTAGTTATCTGAAATAATCCTGTTTTGAACTTGAACGGTGAACAAACGGAGTGTTTTATCCCGGTAATTTGTCCGAGAGCTAAGCCGCGGCGGTGTTTAGCTACAGCACGCTAGCCGAGCCGAGCCGAGCCGCTCCTCATCTCATAGCAACAGCTGCCTCTCATTCCCCCTCTGTCTCTCTCACTCTCTCTCTCAAAACATATCTGTTACATTTCACTTCAAAACACACGTTATAGTGTAAGAGGAGAGACTTTGTGCCTCGCAGCAACTTCCTGTGGATTCAAAAACAGATAATCAAATCGGAAAGCAGGATGTTTCTCAGAGACAGTGAGAGAGAGAGAGAGACGGGAAGGCGATAAGCTTCGTCCTGCACGCAGTAATGCAGTACTGGATAGTCAGGATAAGTATGACGTCACACAGAACTACCACCTGTGCCAGAGTGAGAAGTGATGAGTGCGGTAGTGTGCGGTTTAGGACACAGCCCAGGTCACCTGCCACATCATGAACGTGACTGCTGATTAAACCAACTACTTGTTTATTTATTTGTTTATTGCTATGACTAGTCTATACATCTGTGTGTGTGGGCACACACACCCACAAACATTCAGTCAAAAAATACACATTTCCGGAAAAGAAAAATAATATGACGTATATCATATTAATATATTATTAATAATATTATTACATTATTATCATGTATATCAATATATAATATTGGTATATATTTAGTGTTAAAATATTTATACAGTCAAAGTTTTTTTTTCTGAAGTGTGTATACATTTACCGTGTATGTGTGTATATATATACAGTATATATTATGAAAAAGTCCCCCCCCCCCCCCCTACTACTGCCACTCAGCCGGGAGGGCCGAAGACTATCACGTTTTTCCTCCGAACCCTGTGACGCCACTTTTTGAACTGCGCGCTTACGCACAGTTGGGGCTGGAGTAACACACTCGGAGGACAGGTCATCAGCTATCAGCTCCTTCCGCTTTGCTATCAGCTCCTTCCGCTTGAGTGAATAGCTTACAGACACCCCTGATTGGCTGTAGAGCCGTGATTAATGTGGGAGCACTAAGTACCTCTCACCCCTCTGAGAGAGCTCGGCCAATCAGCTCTCTCTAGGCCTCTGGCTGCGAGAGGTTACAGCATCACCCGGGAATCGAACTTGCGATCTCCGGATGATGGGGCGAGCGCTTTACCACTGCGCCGCTCGGAGGCTATGAAAAACATTTTCTCTAAATCATCAGGGCCCGTATTCACAAAGCTTCTTAAGCCTAAAAGTTGCTCCTAGTGACGAAATTCTAAGAAAAATCTTAGAATTATGGCATTTTCTTAGAATTTCTCCTTAAATTTAGGATAAAATCTTAGTAAAGATAAAAATGATTCACAAAACATCTTAGCCCTAAAAACAGCTCCTAAGGTAAAATTTGTTAAGAGTAGAGAGGAGGACTTTTAAGAGGCTTAAGAGTTTCTCTAGCAGAGGACAAAATGGCGTAAGGAAGAAATATTCTCCAAACACTGAACGTAAAGCTAAAAGTAAACACTGCTTTTTCTGTCCAATTTGGTTTTCTTGTTGTTTTACTTCCTTTCATCTCTCTTGGATTGTTGGCTACATACCATCCAAAAGTGCAAATTAAATAAACTGTCCTGTAATCATGTAAATTGTAAAAGCTGAGACATTTTGTTCCCATCAATCTGAAATGGATTACAAGTAATAAAATGAGTACGGTAAATAAATGTGAGAACTTAAATATAGTAACTACTGTGTGGAAATTGGTTGTTTCAAAAGTAGACACATTTTCAACATTTAGCTGTTTAACTATCTTTAAGATATTTAGCCTAGAAACTTTGCATAAAGTAGCCTGTAGTCATGATTATACAATTTCTTTATATACAAACATTATGATTTCACTCTTGGTTCTATCGTCATGTATTCTGTTTTCACAAAGAGCACATTTCAAAACCTTTGCAGAGGTCAGAGGTTATTTTTTATTAACCAATCACAGTCCTTGAATTGCTGCATCATCCCTAGCAACGGGGTCGACCACACCCCCTCACTAAGATAAAAGTCTCACTTTTAGTCTAGGTCTCTAGGTGTTCAGTGGCAGCTACTCGATCGTGAAGTTCCTAAGTAATTTTCTTATTCAAAGCAACCTTTGTTTGGCATTGGAGTTTCTTGCCCCCCATGTGAAAGCCCCGGGTTTGATTCCCACGCAATGCCCAAACCCCAGGCACTGGATGCATTGCTATTCACAAGCCCAGAAAAAAAAAGAGGGTTGCGTCAGGAAGGGCATCTGGCATAAAACCTGTGCCAAGTTGTTGTGCGGATCAGATAGTCTGCTGTGGCGAGCCCTCGCCGGGAACAGCCGAAAGACTAACAACATTCAGAGCGACCTTTAGAACAATCATGACCTGGATAAATGAGAATCTCCACAGACATTTAGCTAACCTTATAAAAAAAAAAAAAAGTCCAAAACACTTTCAAGATCACTGATGCTAACTGAGTATTTTCACATTAGGGACTTGGGATCATTTCCGTGTAGACTTGACCCAAAGGTCTGGTTCATTCTGATCAGTGAGAACAATAGTGTTTCAGGCTCATCGAGTCCGAGTCCGTTTAAAAAGATAAAAAAAAGAGACTTACAGTAGTGCAACACACTCACAGTGTATATTGCATTGCATGGCCTTGGTCCTGGAGGAATGTTGTTTTGTTTCACTGTGTACCGAACTGTACTGAAATGATAATAAAATCCGACTTGACTTGACTTTCCTTGGATTGAATCAGTTATGAAAGCCAGTCGTACCTGAACAAGGAAGTGGAACACTGTTTAAGCGCGATGTCATCAGTGTCGTCTGCCTCCTCTGAAATCTCTGTGTGCGTGTAGCGTATGCCAGTCTCATCCCCTGATCAAGTAGGAAGACATGCAAGAAGAGTGCTGCTCTTAACGGTTTGTCAGAAATAACAATAATATTAGGCATATCGTGAAGGTTGACTTCCTTGTTCTCTTTTCCTCTTGGTGTTTAATGGTGTGTTAATGTGGTAATGATGCTGCACTAGTTTGATTTGCTTTGATTTTAAGTTTAAAGCTTTTTATTTTTATTTTTATTGAAGGAAGAACAGATTTGAACAATTGCAAAAAGAGTTAACAATGTTTTCTTGATTTTACATTTTTCACCCCTTGTACACAACCCACCCCCCAGAACACAGACACACAAAAAAAAACCCTTAAATGAAAAATTACAATATCAAAGTTGAAACATTACTAACAGTGAGGAAATAATTAACATCATTATTAGCTCTAAGCTTAAATTTTCTCTTGTTCTTTTTTTCTTTTGAGAGACTGAACGTTAACCATTACAGTTACTTTGTATGTAAAATCTGGTGTCTGTTTCCATGTTGGTTTCTAAAAGGTTTCTCTTACAATTTGTCCTTGCTGTTGTAGGATGCTAAATAGTATTTGATAAACACGTGTGAAGATGAGTATGACCTCGTGGTTCCTGGTGAGCAGTTCGGGCACACGCCACCGTCTGCCACGCGAAATGATCTTTGTCGGCCGAGAGGACTGCGAGCTGATGCTTCAGGTGAGATCCTATATACAGTACACACACATACTGCACACACACACACTCCTTCTGTACCAGTGGCTCTCTGTGGAGTCCAAGCTAATTGATTCAGTGGTCACTGAATCAGAGCCGGGGTCCGTGATGGAGCTGGTGGAATTTTTTTTCTAATAAGAGAGTTCTCCTCCATGTTGCTTCCATGTCGCAGACTGGACCTGGGTGGAATCATGTGACTACACACGTGGTAGTTTGCTTTTAAGAGGGCAGTACATGAACTCACAGTGGGGAAAGTATCAACATTTTGCATTAACAACACAATTACTAAAAAAAATATTAACAGAATAAAAAAATAATATCCGCCATCGGCAAGATTACATACTTTCGAGGTTTTCAGATTCAATTAATTTCAGAGTAATTGCTCAGCCCTGCAAGCCCCAGTCTGCTTCATTAGTGGAGAAACAGCTTAACTAGGTTGCTTTGTGTACCGAAATGTCCAGCCTGATGAATCAGAGCTGGGGTCCGTGATGGAGCTGGTGGAATTCACAACTCGTCATTATCCAAGTTATTATATTTCTCATAATTATTATTCTGCTCGCCGGGTCACTTTTACTATTTTCCGATCCAAACCTCAATGATTCTCAAACCACTAGGCCTATAAATAATGTCAGCTACCGACTAATGTGTTCCCTGGATGGAAAGTTCAAGAATTAAAAGTCTATTGTCTGTAATAAATAGGCAAAAATATAAGGAGTCCCTAGCTACAGAAAAAGTATTTCTGCACTATACATCATGTTTACTTAAAAATCCATAATAATAACTGTTCTCGCATTCTTTGAAAAAGTTTCCAGAGAGCGAGAGGGCGACAGGATAAGAGCTCGAATGTCTCCGTCAGAAATAGACCAAAGCTTAAAGAACTGTTAAAACCTGACAATGAATCTGCCTGGTTTAAAGTGAAGCACTGGCATGATAAAAACAAAACTTTGGCATCATTACCTGCTGCATCAACATCGCCATGGTTCTTCATACATCTCGGATAATTAAGTGCTAGACAGATGAAATATATTTACGAATGAGATGTTTATGGACACGATTGTACTGACTGAATTTTAATTTAATAATTTTTTTTTTTTTGTGGATTTTTCCCCGATTTTCTCCCTAATTTAGTCGTGTCCAATTCCTCCCCGTCACTAGGGGACTCCCACACTAAGGCTACTACTACCACTCAGCCGGGAGGGCCGAAGACTATCACGTGTTTTCCTCCGAACCACGTGACGCCAGCCGACCGCATCTTTTCGAACTGCTCGCTCGCGCACCGTTGGGGGCGGCGTAACGCACTCGGAGGACAGCGCTATCCGCTCCCTCCGTTGCGCGAGCTCACAGACGCCCCTGACTGGCTGTAGAGCCGTGATTAATGTGGGAGCATTAAGTACCTCTCATCCCTCCCCTCTGAGAGAGCTCGGCCAATCAGCTCTCTCTAGACCTCCGGCTGCGAGAGGTTACAGCATCACCCGGGATTCGAACTGGCGATCTCCGGATGATAGGGCGAGCGCTTTACCACTGCGCCACTCGGAGGCCCAATTTAATAATTTTTTTATTATTGTCTCAACACAAACGTCCAGAGTTATCGCACGTGACGACACTCACTCAGTGCTACTCACTAAAGTTTAAAACCAGGTTATCATGATATCGGTTTTCACCGGATCTATCACGGTTTACCTGCTGATGTAGAAAAAAGTGCTATACACATAGTGGTGGGTGGGTTTGTTTTTGTTTGTTTGTTTATTTATTTATGAATTTTTTTGCCCACATAGTTCACTGACATGGGTTGTACTGTAAATTTGCTCAGTTGGGATATTTCTTTTCTAATGAAAAAACATGTTGAATCCTTTATGTTGCTTCCATGTCGCAGACTGGACTGGACGTGGGTGGAATCATGTGACTACACACGAGATAGTATGTTTTTAAGAGGACAGTACATGAACACACACAGTTATAACATTTTGTATTAACACAATTAACAGAATTAAAGAAAACCAATGAAATATCCGACATTGATCAGATGTTCTGAATGTCGGCTTTGGTTAGTCTGCATCGTTGGTCGCGTTACAGCTTCATCAGGTCTTATTTTGTACGGAAATGGGCACAATATACTGTAGATAAATATCTTAAACTTTAGGTTTAAAGTAATTTTATAAAACGTTCTGTTTGTTTGACTGGTGTTCTGTTGGACCGGTCGTGATTGCGCTTCATTAATCTTTTACATGCAGGAGAACTGTGACTTCCACCATGTCAGCATTTCTGCTGTAAGGACCTGATAGCAGTGATAGAAAGCTTTCTGTGTCTCGCTCTCTCTTGTTTTGTCTTTCCCCATTCCCTCTTTTCTCCTTGTCTGTGTAGGCCCCTGGAAGTGGCTCAGCCTTTAAAAACTTTTTATTCCTTTCATTTTTACCCGCGGTTATTTTAAAATGCTTTCCTGACCACATTGGTAAACCACACTGTAAAAAGCTTGTTCCGTCTACATTCACATCCTCACAGTCACACAATCCTTAGCCTTTCTTGCTCGCGTTCTTTATGCTTAGGTGAACACTGGTATGTCGATGGCATGCCTCCTGGCCCCAAGCCTTTAGGTGCGCTGACACAATGCTGCAGCAGAAACATAGCAACTGTACTTTAGAGACATGAAACCTAAGTTTGTTTTCAGTGCCAGTCTGAAAGATCTTGATTGAGGTTGGTTTAGACTAAATTGACAAAGCCTGGATATTAAGTCTACGTATGCCTCTGCAGGTTTTCGTGATATCGCAACCAATAACTTTTAAGTGCAAAACAAATAAAAAGATTGAAAGGAAACCTGAGTGTGCTCAGAGTGAACGATCACACTCAGACTGGTGATCAAAAGTAAATATTACAAATAGCTTACAAAGCATGTCTGGGATCTCATTGTGAACGAGTGGAGATAACAGGGCATCACAGTGATATTACCAAGAACGGGACGGCCACGAAAGAATGCGGGGAAATCTTATCAAGGAGTCTGCTGAGAGCGACATGAAGGAGCTGTTGAAAAGTACTGATCCCTGCGTTATATACTGTATTATACAGCAATTAGTTCTGATATATACGTGTGTGTGTATATTATAAATATTCAACCCCCTCAACTCAAAAGACATAGTGATGTCGATAAACAGTAAATGACAGCAAATGGCAAAAAAAACCAAACACAACAGTTAACTTAACTTTTAAGTTCATATGAAAAATGTAACTCAATGCTTCCAGTATTATTTAACCCACAGCTTTGGTACTTTGCGGCGCATCCTTTTAACTTTTATAACTTCTAACAAATGGTTCAGTAAGTGTGAAGTTTCTTAGACGTCTCGATCAGAATCTGTCCCCATTCATCACGTGCAAAAAGAAGCCTCTAGCTCAGTGATGTTCGATGGCTTCTGTGCTGCAACTTGGTTGATCTCATGCATATGCCTGAACATACAAAGAATTCATACGAAGCAGAATCTTGCTCTTTCAAAAAACTTTCATTGATAAATCCTTAACATCTTTGGGTGGTTAAATATTTCTGATCGTTTCTAGTGCAACTGTGCCTAAGGAAATAAATCCCACACATGTCGAGTTTAACAGTGTTGTCTTCTTTGCTCCTTTAAATCGCGAGGGGAATCCTGGATGCCATTTTGTCTCCGAGCTGTTTTCGACTGTATTGGACTGTAAACTCTGTTTTGTTGAGGATTTTCCGATTAATTAAGATTACAGTATTCACCATCAGGAAGCTTTACATGACAGCCAGTTTCTTTTACCGTGCTCCCGGACTGCTTCATCGCAACCGGTGAGGCTACTCCTTTCTCCCGCAACCCCCCCACACACACACACAATATAACAGACTTTAGACATTTCATACATTCACTTGTACACTGAAAATACTGTATATAATTGTAAATATTGGTATCTGGTGCACTGCAGTGTCTATTTTTTGTACAATCCATGTGAGCTACTTCCGCAATTAGTTCGCATCTACAAATGTTCGTAGAGTCGCACCGAGTCGCACCGAGTCGCACCGAGTCGCACCGAGTCGCACCGAGTCGCACCGCTGTTTGTATCTGCAGAAAGTTGCAGGGACTACCTGTCCTATTTTTTTATACGTCGCACAATAAGTGAAACACATCAATCAGGAATGTTGAGGACGATTCAGAGCTCTGCGTTCTTCCCTGGCTTCGGCCACGAGCTCACAGAGGCTCCTCTGAAGAGCTCTAATGAGGCTGCAAATGAGTTTGGCTTCAGAGCACGGCCTGGCTTGATGTGAGGAAGATAAGAATACAAAAGATAACACAAGTAAAAGCCTGCGTGTAAATGTGCTTTCCTCTAGACATTTGCTGATATTTAAATTCCTTTGTTGCAATTTCATCAGGAAATGAAATGATTACGATTTATGTCTAGCTGGTTTCAAGTTTTTCGTGTGCAGGGTTCAATTTATTTTCCTTTTTTTTTGCATTTGCTTAACGGATATAATGGAACGGCGTATGCATAACATTCAAATAAAAATAGTACAAGTTGCATAAAGGTCCTTGCTTAACAAATGTCCAGATAAGCATCTAACATGACTGAATGTTAAAAGTAAAAGAATGTTTGTGTTTTTGCCACTAATTAGGTTTTCCTTGATCTGTTTGTCTTTATGGAGTATGACTGTGCAATTAATTAATGAAACTTTTACGTTCAGTTATGACTTTTCCTTGCAAAAATGATAAAAACAGGATAATTGAGACACATTGTTTCACAGTGATTGTTTTCTTGCATGTAAAACCTAGTGATAACAGGCTGATGTCTGATCGGTACAGATCTCTCCTCACAGTCTGCACACATGTGGACATAGTGTTGTTGGACTACGAGGGTTTTGAGGCTTATTCTTGATATTTTTGCAAAATTTCACGTACAATTTGTATGTTTTCTCAGTCAACCTCGCTTTCTCTCTCTCTCTCTCTCTCTCCCGTCATTGTTCTGTACTTGCCAGTCGTTGTGAAATAACACTGGCTCATGGATAAGTTGCCAGATAATGCTGAATCCACACACACTAATTACAATAAATAAATAATTAAAATACAGGCCTGCTCAATTATATATGCACATGCTTTGTTTCAGTATCCTTTGCCTAAATGTTTATAACCTACTGAAAACGTGTTTTTAGCCACAAATGATTAAAATTCCTTATTCCTCGTTATTTTGTTTGTTTCTTTGTGGATTTTTGGTTACTATTCTTTAATGGGAAAACCTATTAAACAGCAACAAAAGGAGTAAAAAGAATCATCATGTGTCATATTGCAGTTTAATTTAACAAGTGCATATTGTATATTTTATTTGAAGATTTTATTAAATTATTTATTAAAACATCAAATGTTTGTTTTAATTCAAACATTTTTGTTTAAAAGAAGTTTTATCCATGGGCAATACATTTTAAGCCAAATTATATTTGTCTCCCTTTTTTGATGATCTGAAAAATTATTTAGTTCATCACTCAAAAACATAATATAACCAAGGGTTAGGGTTCATTTGTGCCATTTTTAGACATTCAGGTGTGTCTGTGCAAACCAAAACATTTTATTAAAAAAACATCCTGCTTTTTTTCCTTTCTCTATTTTTGAATAGTCCAGGGTTTAAACAAGCCAATTAGATTGTCCCTCTATTGTGGCCCTTATATAATTAGATTGTTGTTCTCATTATATGCTGGGGACTACTGCAGAGCTGGGGTGTGGCTCTGCAGTAGTTCATTTACATAGACACTGAAACAGTCTGTTTGGAGAAGGAGTGAAATGACGGGAGCTTGAGATATGAAAAGTGCATTGACTGAGGGATTACAGGGGACTGGAACTAAGGGACCCAAACCTGTTCCAGGATGACGGTGTCACAGGGCACATTTTTTTTTATTGCTGTTGTGCTGAATGAATACAACTCCCCATAGCTATGTTTTAAAATCTGACAAAAAACCTTCCCAGAAGAATAGAGGTCATTGTTACAGAACTGGAATTGGACGTTTTAAAACAACATATGGGTGTGATGGTCAGGTGTCACGCACAATTCAACATATTATGTGTAAAGAATGTCTTTTCTTACTTCCAGCTGCATGTGTATTTTTGGCAAGTTAATTATTTAATTGTGTATTTATTTATTTATTTTATTTACAGTCTCGTAGTGTGGATAAACAGCATGCCGTCATCAACTATGACCCAGCCACAGATGAGCACCTTGTTAAAGACCTGGGCAGTCTTAACGGGGTGAGTTCACAGTGGATCTTCTTATTTAAAAGCAGACACTTACATGTGGAAGCCTACACCTGCACCACACACCCGGAGCATTTATTGGAACTTTGGAAAGTATAAATGATTATTTGATGCTGGACAATTGCAAAATTAATTTACTTAACCATCAAGCAAGTGGAAACTCCAGTCCCATATTTTGGCTGACTGCAAACATGAGCTAATGTAATGTAATAATGTATAGATAGCTAGTTAGCTTTATTAAATGCTCATAAATAATCTGAATAAAGCTTCTCTAGTAGCTCATTGTGTTTTTGCTCTTGACAAATTGTCAGCACGACATTTTAATTATGAGCTTTTCTGTTCTCATCAATTTGGATAAAAGATAAAAGAGCCTGGTTTAGTGGTTAGCACTGTTGCTTGCATCTCCAGGATCCGGGTTCGATTCCCGCCTCTGGGTCTGTGTGTATGGAGTTTGCATCTACTCCCCGTGCTTGGTGGGTTTCCTCTAGGTACTCCAGTTTCCTCCGACAGTCCCAAATCCCAAAACATATGGGCAATGACCACTGGCCAGAGGTTCCTAGATGGATGGATAGATGTCCTAATGTCTTTATTTTCCAATGTGTCCTGCATACAGGTGCAATATTTCCACCTTTTTCTGAACTGATGGTTTAACTGCTGCACAGTCAATAAATAAATAGTAATTAATCATAGCAGCACATTTTTTCTTAGTTTATTTATTTAGCCTTTATTTAAAAAGGTCCAGTAGCATAATCTTCACCTGAAAAAATTAAGCAATAATAATACAGTGGAACCTCGGATTGCGAGTAACTCGGTTTACGAGTGTTCTGCAAGACGAGCAAAGAGTTTTACTACATTTTGACTTGAAAAGCGAGCATGTCTTGGTTTACGAGTGCCGAGTTTTTTGACACCGACACACACACTCTCGCCTTTACACCCCCCCTCCCCGGCTTCACACAGACACACACACGCTCTGCTCTACACAGAAACTCTGCTCTGTCGCGATTATTTTCAAAGGTAAGTTCCTGGTTCATTTGTTTTGTTTTTTTACTTTACAGCAGTGATTCCGTTAGTCTGCGCTCATTATTATACACATACACACACACATATACACACACACACACACACACACACACACACACACACGGACAAGCGGAAACACTTATCTGTTAGGATTTATTTTAACTTTTTTTTAAAGGTAAAGTGCAGGTTAATTTGTTTTATTTTTACTTTATATATTGTATAAATTATTTTTCTGTATTTATTTTTTGGGCTATGAAACGAATTATTTGAGTTTTCATTATTTCTTAAGGGAAGATTTGATTTGGTTTTACGAGTGTTTTGGAATATGAGCCCACTTCCAGAACGAATTATGCTCGTAATCCAAGGTTTCACTGTAATAATAATAAAAATAATAAAATGGTGAGAAATGGTTTTCCTGTCCTCATTAAAAAATGAGGCTACTATAAAGTCTAATTGATTGATTACAACTAAAAAAATTAAACAAAAAAAAGTTATTGGTTAATAAACTTAGAAGCAATTAATGATTAATGAATCATATCATCCCTAGTCCTGCACTTTGTTAGGAGAACAATTTTTCTTATTTGTGCAGATGATAAATTGTGTAAAAACGATGACAACCAGATGTTGATGTGACTTGTGTGTGTAGTGCAGCAGGTGGTGGAATTTTAAAATGTGCACTGTGGTTATGACAGCAGGTTAACTCACACCATCATGAAAATAATTTCAAATTAGTTTTGTAAAGGTCAGTGCAGAGTGGTTTCCTCCCCTTTCTTCTGGTTGTTTAACACAAAGGCTTACAAAGAGCACCGGTGTAGCTGAACTGTTTACTTAGTCAGATAAAAAAAATGTTATTGGTCGTATTTTATCTCTGATGAGTGCTGAATATGTGGAAGTGGTCAGTTGCCAGAGATTTCTTTAACTTCCTTTCAGCACCTGTAACAGTCAGCATGTATTATTACTCCAGCCAGAGTCTCATGTGTGGAATGTTCTTCCTCATCGTGCTTGACTGAAATACGTGCCTGCTGTGTCTGTGATCAAAAAGACACAATGCCCAAATGTTCATTCATGCACACAACAAGGTGGCTGCGGAAAGTAAATGATTGCCCTGATTAATGAGATATTTGAAACAAATGTTTGAAGTGATGTTCACTCTGCTGCTGAGCTGGTTTGTGTGTATTTTTTTCTCTCTTTTTTTCCATTTTTGTTTTTCAAAATTTCTAATAAATGTATTTAATTTAGTTATGAAAAGCAAATGTTCAGTAATATAGTTTAATATAACAGTGTAAAATTATACATTATTAAAAAAAAATTGGTATTAGAATTTAGGTATATAACTCACTTTTTAGATGCACCTGCATAACAATTAGCTATTAGTTAAATAAAAACAAACCAAAAATCAGGCTTCATCTTGTCTAATTTCCTGCTGCTGTATTTGTTTCCAATAATAATAAAACAGCATTTGTTTTCTTTCCTCATCCATCAGACTAAGGCTTCATCCCAAAACAAAAAAAAAACAACTACAAGCACATCATTATTTTCTGTTAACAAATTGCTTCCAGTAAATAAATTTTGGGATCTAATTTATTAAAATATTTATAACAAAATGCCTTTTCGTTTCAGATTTAATTCAAATTGAAAGTGTAGTAATAACATTTCTAGGGTTGAATTTCTACTGTAATTGGCAATTTTACAGTCTAGGTTGGATTTCTAGGTGAAATCGTTTGTCTCGTGTCCACATGGTTATGATGTTAATACTTAAACGTTTCTGATTATCATCCAACATCAAATGGCACATACATTGGGTGATGGACTGAGAAACACTTAAACTTAAAAAAATAACGATCACATTTTTTCTGTTGTTGATGAAGTGCCACATGACGGCTTTATAATAATAGTAGGAAGTTACTGATGTGTAGTTCCACATTTTTAACTCTTCCAGTCAATATTTTTTGTTTATTTTGTGCATATCTTATCCTCCCTTTTCTGTTCTACAGACATTTGTGAATGACCTTCGCATCCCTGACCAGACCTACATCACCCTGAAGCTCTCCGATGTTGTACGCTTTGGATATGATATCCTTTTGAATACAAGAGCAATCCATCTGCTCCTATCCAAAAATAATTTCTCTAATGTTAATCATCTAAGTGCTAAGCTAAGTAAATCTCCTTTATGCAGTTGTACATTCATGACAAAAAAAAAAAAAGGATTGAGCATGCAAGAAATTCTGGTGAGAGAAAGGCAAATGTAGCACGTTTCTTGTTTATCAGACACATTTTATCCCCTTTTTTTTGCATAGTTAAGGACAAAATTCTACAAGACTGCTTTATTTTGTAAAAGTCGTGGAATAGACAGTATAACTGTCCAAGAAACCTGTTCCCCGTCTTTATTTCCTGGGCTGATGCTCCACATCAGTGCTGTACTTTGCTGACTCACACTATGAACTTCTTATGACTGAATAATATCTTAACTCTCCTCACATTGTCATGTTTACATCCTGGAGCGGAGTCAGCACAAAGTCCCAGAGGAGGCTCTTAAGGTATGAGAGTGCGTGATGTGCCAATGTGTGACTGTCGATACTTGTTTAAATCCATAGCCAGTTGTCAATCCGGTTCATTGTCTTGTTAATTGCTTCAGTTCTAGATCATGTTTCGGAGGTGTGTGCATGTTTCCAGTGTATGAAGCACAATGGCATGCACTCGTGAAATTAAATATGCTGTTTTCTGTGTTTTCTGGGCATCAGCATGAGAAGTACACGAGTCAGCTGCAGGTGGGTGTAAATCCTCTGGAGCTCGGGAAGATGGAGCAGGTGGACGAGAAGACCAGCGCCGCAGACGAGCCGCACTCAAAACACGAAAAGAACGAGCGCAAATCTATTACAGGTAACGTCTGCTGGCTTACCTGTGACCTCTGTTTGACCCCTAGTCTGGTTATCGCAAACATGAAACATGCTGCCATATTGTTGCCACTCCTTTGAGAAGTTAGTGGATGTGTGACAGGCTGACGTCATAGAAGAGCAATACTAGTGCAAACACTCTCATTTACCAGCGTTTAAAGATGTATTCAGGCATGGCTTAGTCAATCTTTTTTACCTCAAGGAATCACAGAAGATGTGAATAATCTGTGAAAAATCCCCCCAAAATAAATGCCCTACATTTATTTATTTATTTATTTATTTATTTATTTATTTTTATGCTGTACAACAACATTTCTGAAAGGCCTTATTAGTCACATGACTGTGGATTATTATAATATTTTTTGAAAAAACATGGCTGACAGAGTTAAAAAACAAATACTGTAAAAGACACCACAAAGAACAGTTCCAAAGTGACACTGAACACTTAATAAAGTGAATCAAAGATCACATAGGACAGTATTTGGAATTATGGTGATCATTGTTTTTTTTTTCTGCACAAATGGCATAAATTAATAACAGGTTGTAAATTACAATTTGTAAAAATGTTGCTTGTATATGTCTGTCTTATATTATTTTGTACCTAAACAGTTCCAAAATGTGTTTATGGGTAAAATAATTATAATAATGAAAAAATAATGATTATACATAATATTATTCATAAAATTAAACAAATTGTATGGTCAAATAAGCTGAATACTATTCAATAAGGAAAAACAACAGTTTTATGCTCTTAATAAATTAAAGGCTAAAAATTATGGATTAAAGCCCTGCTGAATATTACTCTCACCACTGCTCATCAGTGAGTGATCGAATGCCATGTACAGCAGACTGTGTTGATTTAAATAAACCAAAAACTCAGAATTTAATTGCAATGTTTTTTTTTTTTTTTTTTTTGTCCCGTTAAAGGTCACATTTGTATTTACAAATATTAATGTATTATATGCAAGACATTTCCACAAACCTGAATACGTGGCATAATTGGCATGAAAATACTATGCAATACTAATCGTTTAATTCAATTCAATTTAGTTTTATTTATATAAATACTTTTAACAATGGTCATTGTTGCAAACCTGCTTTACAGAATAAAAAAATAGGGGAATGAATTTGAATTTGCAATGTGTGAGATAATCTATATAAATCAAAATGATCAGATACAAGAGCGATTCTAGGATTTTGTAAGTGGGGGGGCACAGGGGGCACCATGAACCAGTCAGGTGGGGCCGCAGGAAATCAGATTCAATTAGAAATACATGGCTTAGAAAACATTAAGCATGATTTACAAAACCTTGAGCAATGCCCTGTGTGCTAATATGCGTAGTATTAAGTTAAATGTAGCACTGCCACAAGAGCCTGAAAATCATTTAGCATTTTTGAGAAAAGATTTTCGCACATTTATTCATAAAAACAACTGATTGAGTTACATTTATCAGTTTACTATGTATGTGGTGGTGAGCACCGATGCTAAATCATCTCTCTTCAGCAGTCTGCCGGTCACCCGAAAGCAAATCAGACAAACATGCTATCAGGGTGATATTTAAAAAAAATTAGAAGTGACCATATACACACCATAAACAGTGATGTGTCGTGGTTGAGTCGTGGTGCGCGTCTCTCTCCTCCGTTTTGAAAATCTGAACTGTGATTCCCCTTCGCAAATCAAGCAGTGAGTGATGGCGCTCCACGCCAATGAGTGAGTGATGGCGCTCCACGCCAATGAGTGAGTGACCGCGATCTGAGCGTACAAGGCATTGGCGCCACTCTGATTCAATGACGTTTGGCATTGTCAGGCTGACCATACATTTGCCAAATGATATTGGGGAGGCACCAGAGGGGGCAATTATATTTCGTGGGGGGGGGGGTTGGGCCGGGTGCCACCCCATGCCCCCCCTCTAGAACCGCCCCTGATCAGATAGTCTCTGATGAGCAAGCCGAGGTTGACAGTGGAAAGGAAAACACCCCCGAGATGGCAATAGGAAAAAACCTTGAGAGGAACCAGACTCAACAGGGAACCCATCCTCATTTCGGTTTAGCAAAATTAGCTTAGCTGTCCAGCTACTTTGAAGGTTCCATACCTTAACATGGGTCTCAGAGCCTCCCCCAAAGTGTGTATGTTAACACTTCTGCTGAAATATGCCTCAAATACTGCGTTGTTTCATACCTCGTACTCTGAATACGTTGAGGTAGTTACTGCAGAACCTCAACCCACCAGAGAACAACAAATCTGAGCGGAGCCATTACACCTCTCATAATAGCAAGTAAAATAGAACAGTTTTATTTCCGCCTGGGTAGAAATGGCATCTGCTTAAAATTGACTACAGATAATAATGGCATTCTTAACAAAATTTCCAAACGGAAATGGAAAATTGGATATGCCACAAAAAAATCTGTACAAATATTAACTGCTGATATTTAAAGTGTCCGCTGTTACCCTTCGTGTTACCTGACTGTCTTATACCGAACTGAATCAGTTTCCTGTAAAAGAACGGAAAAAAAATACAATCGTTTCTTTATTAATTCATTGTAAGTAATTTGCTTCTCTGGATCACGTGACCTTTGTGGCTTCTGAGGTTTATTTGAATGTTGGCTATCTGTCAGGAAGAAGCTCTGCGTGAAACATGCTGTGTCTGGAAAAGGCACCCTTCAAACCGGAAACAACTGGAGCGGGTTGCTCATGAGGAGTGGGCCAAAATACCTGCAGAGAGGTCCAGAAGTCTCATTGACAGTTACAGAATCTCGTGTCTTTTTTTTTTCTTTCGTTTGATTGCATTGATTGCCTCAGAAGTTGTGGCAACAAACTATTAAGTTAGGGGTACCATCATTTTTGTCCAGGCCTGTTCCATGAGTTAATTTTTTTTATAATTCCGTTGAAGCATGGTTGAAAAGCAATTGTCTGACTTTCATAGATTAACATTCATAGAATTCTTATTTATTAATTACTTTTGTCAGATTAAAGTTATTTCTGTGTACCATTGTGAGTTTTTCTTTCATTGACCGAAGGGTACCAACAATTTTGTCCACGTGTGTATGAGGTTATATTCAGAAGTGGAAGGTAACGAAGTATATTTTTAAGACGTTTTTCATATATACTGTATGTACATTATATATGTAGTTTTATATACTTTTTACTTTCACTCCACTGTATCCTACTGTAAAGTCCTGTACTTTCTACTTCACTCATTTGTGCATGGTGTTAAGTTACATACTGTAACCACAGAGGTGTGGAGGATTTGAAGTAGAAATATTAACCTGCTGGCCGTTGTACGTAATTGTATGATTTGCATTGGAAATGCATCAGTTCTTTGCTCACCACTGGTTATAGTACAGAATGTAAACTTGAGGGTTGTAGGTTGTGAATTGTATTTCAGTCACTAGTATTTCCTCTCTAGTCCAGCCGGACTGTGATTCACATAGATTCTTCCTGTCCCATTAGCACTGGACAGGAAGAAGAAGCCGAAAATGGGTTATTTGTGGGCTTTTTCTATTAAGAGTATATAATGAGTTTAGCTCATGCACACAGTGATCACAGTTGTTTCCCCAAGTCTGCCATATCCTTCCTTCCTCTTCATCCTTTTATTGTTTCCGTGGGATTGGGATTTTGTATTGATGTCTTTACATCATACTTCCACTTATACTTTTTTTGTTTTGTAAAACCTGAGGGCACTCGTAGGCGTACTATACTGCGCATGTCCAGTGATCTGCAAAATATATACACAATGGACTTCCAGGAGTCTGTGCAGGCCATCAACATCCTCACCTTCAAAAGATCAGCGGTAAAATGGTTCCAGGTGAAATTTACATTTGGCTGTGTACTTTCCCTCATCATAAGGAGGCAAAAATAACACTCTGAAAACCTCTCACGTTTCATTTTGTATTCCATGCATTTTAAACGAATATTCAATTCAGTTCAAGTTTATTTATATAGCGCTTTTTGGAAATTCTGTATAAATCAGGATTATTAGATTGTTCAAAATTATTAAGATGAGGGCGACGGTGGCAAGATGGGAGGATAAGAAGAAACCTTGAAAGGAAACAGACCCAACAGGGAACCCATCTTCATTTGGGTGATAACAGATAATAGGAATGATTGATTTGTCATCATCCTAAGTACAAATTATATAAAGACTATGAAAGTTGTTTTCATGTCTTGTAATAAAACAGTCATTGTGGTATAGTGAACACCTGGTGAAAAAACCGTTCGTAGTTGTATAAAGTTTAGTTCTGTTGAACTGAAATATATTTCTCACCTAGAAGTGAAATTGTAGCAGCAGATACAGTTTAGACACGTCTATATCTATATACAGTACTACACAACAAAGTACACAAGGCCCTCTCTCTCTCTCTCTTTCTCTCGTCAAAGCGAGGGTTAATGTTGATAACTTTGTTGAGAGAATGAAGTGGAACAATTTTTTTTTTCAAAAACAAAGAGAGAGATGCTCTCCACGCTCCACACATGCACGTCATCTTAACCTCAGTGTTACTTGCTGATATCAACCTTAAAGGGGACGGAATACAAGCTGATCTGATTGCTGTTCCCACAGCTCACTCTCTCTCACAGTTTAACATTTTAAAATCTGCTTAAAAATAAAAGCGAGAAAATTGCACATTTGAAAGGTTTCTGATTACAAATTGAATGTGGGATTTAAAAAAAAAAATTTTTTAACCTAAGCACATTTACTGTAATAGCATGGATTTTTACTTTTTTTTTTTTTAGAAAGATTATTGTACATTTTTACATTACATTACATTTTTTAAAGTTCAAGTAAGCTACCAAAAGGTCAGTTGATGTGTGAAAGTATAGGGTGTTGGAAAAAATATATTTGTGATATTATTTTATTCATTTTAATGTTATATTAATTAATTGTTTTTATATTTAAAAAAACCCAATCTTTTCTTGACCTCCTGGCGAAACATATGGGTTTTCCCATTGTTTGAATTATTGTGGAGTGCAGGGTTTGTCTTTCTCAGATGTCTAATCTTGGCTTGGTCTTGTAGTCTGGCAAAAGTTTCTCCTAGTATCTTACCAGGCTAAATCAGTTTTGGTAGAATGTGGAGCTGCCACTGTGCTGACTCACACTCGGGTGTTGCCCAGCCCTACCCAAGTGTTAGCACCGGATTACATACAGTACATACCCTGATTTAGCTATGAATGACATATGCAGCTTCATTGTTTATGGAAAAACTCCACTGTACCCGCTAACAAAATATTGGTTTTGAATTATTTATTCATACCGATTCACCAGATGAACAGCATTGAACACACTGTGTCACCGTGTTATTCTGCTTAAGATGACTCTGCATTGCACTTTAGCAGTGATGGACAACAGACCGTGTCTCTTTGTGCAGATTATTCCACAAAGTGAAACAAGTGATGCATCATTATTCTGCTTTTACCTTGGTCTATTGTAAAGTGGCTCTTTTGCATTTGTGTACTTAATGCAGTCACTGTCTCATCATGATTCCATACCGCGGCCTCCACAAATGATGTAGTCTCTCTTCGAATGTCTGGACTTCTCATGCCTTAACTCAAGCAGCTTACGTGCTGGTGCAACCTGTTACAAGCCTCACAGGCTGAAGTGAACGAGACACAGTTTTCAAATGCTGGATCTTCCTTCATCTCTCTTTTCTGTCTCTCACTCACAGAGCCGCCAGCCTTCAAACCCACTCCTTTGTACGGTCAGCCATCATGGTGGGGTGATGTTGATGAAGAGCGCAAGCGTGAGCCTGATGAATCGAGCAGCAACCACACTAGTGCAGGTCTGTAACTTTCTAACTATAAAAAAAAAAAAAAAGATTTAACAGTATACCAGCGTTACTGCAATTGGGTGCATTACACAGAAATTATGATCATCTTGAAAAAAACACTGGTGACTTCTGGGGTGAAAAGAAAGTCTTATTGAGCAAGAAGGACTGTAATGTTAGCAGCAGGCCACAGTCTTGTGATGGATTAGCAGCCGTTTAAGCTACACCAAAATGAGGGAGGCATTGTTCCCTTCTGAGGCAGGATCCAAATCTGTCCTCTCATGTTTTCTAGCTTAACCTTGTCCTCGTGTGTATTTCAACTGGTTTAGAGTGTACAGGAAACAGCTGTAGTACACACACTGACAATTCCATGTAGTTTAACAATGAAAGAGAAGATTCATTTTCAGTAGATCTGCATTACTGTTGTACATTATAACGAATGGGCGTTCAAGTCAAACCGGGACTTTCTCATGAATGAAAGGGATAAAAGTGATTACCATTTACAAAAGGCTTAAAAAAAAACAGTAGGGTGTTGAAACTCAGCTGCAGTAAAACATTTAAATAGTTCAAACATGTTAAAGAAGGCTGGGTGTTATTGACACATCGCTCATACAGTCCTGACTTTGCTCTAAGCCAGTTCCACATGTTTGGGCCATTAAAGGAGTTCCTGGGAGGCCAGCATTTTAGATATGAAGCAGGCAGTCCACGGCTCCACATACTGAGAAATATTTTTTTGTATCCCAGCATACAAAGAGGATCTATGTAGAGCATTCATTTTAATTATGCACTTTTAATTATGCAAAATAACAGCTGAGTTTAAAAAAAAAGCTTTTTTATTTCTCTATGTAAATCTCCTGCTGCACTTATCTCAGCTTCAGGTGGGGGAAATTATTACACTCAGCATTGAAACACTGCGTGTGTTCATTCCCCAGTTTGTTACAAAGTTTGAAGATAATGATTGTCTAGAACATCTTCGTATGCTGCAGCAGTGCATTTTTCCTCATGCAGCGTCAGGGTTTGCCTTCAGTAATACTTTTGTGGCTGAACGATCCCTACACGTGTTCCAAAATCTAATGGAAAGCCATGCCTGTTGAGTGGATGTTGTAATAAATAAAATCTTTAAAAAGATGGATTAAAACATGAAATGTCTACTAGGTCATTGTAGCTTGTTTCCAGATGAATGTGTATGTGCTAATGCCTTTTCACAGACAAACAGAAGGAAGACTCCAGGCAAGAGGTCAATGGGCCCTCCTCTGAACATCAAGGGAAGACCGTTTCCTCCAGTCGAAGAGACGCAAGTTACTTTGAAATTACTGCCAAGGAGCTGCAGTCAAGGCCCAAAACTACAGAGCAAGAGGTCCAGGAGATCCCAACAAAAGACACCGCCAACAAAGCGCCACCTACACCCCCCGTGGTGCAGAGCCATGCGTCCTTCACCATAGAGTTTGACGACTGCACTCCAGGGAAGATTAAAATCAAAGACCATGTTACAAAATTCTCCTTCCGCCAACGCAAGAACCCCAGCAAGGAGTCGTTTGTCACTCCGACAGAGGTGATGTCATCTGAGAGCAAGGTGGCTGATTGGCTGGTGCAGACCGACACGAGCATGATGGGTAGAAATTCCAGGTCAGATGATCTGTACTCCACCAAGAGTGACATTTCCGTAAGCAGAAATACTCTGCAAGGTGGGTTTTGCTAAAAAGGAATGTTTGTGCACAGTTACGGAAATTTACTTTCCTTGGTAGTGGAATAGATTTGTTTTTAGGTCATTTAAATATTATTTGTTATTTTCTTTGATTTCTAGAGTAGTACACAAGACACTAATGGTGAAGGTATCCGGCAGAATAGAAATGCATCATCATTTGTTGGATAGAAATGCATCATCATTAACCTTTGATGTTAGAGTCAAATATGAAATCTGTTGAAGGGGCTTTTGCTGACTGAAAGAATTAATAAACTCGCTTCTCTTGGTTTTCTATTGACGCAAACAAGTTTTGAATGGCTTTCGGACGTACGTGCAACTTAGCCATCGGTTCAGTTCGTTCACCAAAAATGCTGTGTATGCTGATGCAAATTTCTTGCAAAATTTTATAATTATAAGATGAAACTTTGTAAGGGATGACATTCCTATGCAAAGGTTCCAATTTAAAGGCATCAGAAACTGGAGTGACCAACCTTCCTTTTTGTCATGAGACTATGGGTCGACCAATGTGATTTTTATTTTTCAGGGCAAATGTTGATACCTATTATTTATTTATTTATTTATTATCATAATTCGTTTTAAATCCCTTGTTTTTTTAGTCGTATCCAATTTCCACCAGTCATTTGGTGTGTTCCCCCATCAAGGCTCCTGCTACCAGTCAGGAAGGGTCGAAAACTCCGAGCCACCTGATGCCAGCCGTATCTTTTCGAACTCGCTCACTCATGCTCTGTTGGTGGTGGCGTAACGCACTCGGAGTTCAGCGTGAGCTCACAGACGCCCAAGACTGGCTGTAGATTGATGTGAGAGTGCAAAGTACATCTCATCCCTCCCCTCTGAGAGAGCTCGGTCGATCAGCTCTCTGGCTGTGAGAGGTTGCAGCATCACCTGGGAATCGAACTAGAGATTTCTGGATGATAGGGCTAGCGCTTTACCACTGTGCCACTCGGAGGCCTTATTATTATTATTATTATTATTATTATTGTTAGTGAAGGAAACCAGTAAGCAATATTCTAAATCAATATGCATTTGCAGAAAAAACCCTGAAAATCTTGGTTTCGAAGTGTTTAATAACACAAATTCCTACACAAAACTTTGTTGAAACGTCTTTACACAACACAGGCTGGACCTTCCCTCTTAAGTTAACAGTTAACAGCTTATCACATCGACTCAAATGACCCTCAGCCGGAAATCTCACCTTGAACTCCGCTCCAGAGTTTCAGACCCTGCAGTTTCCAAACCAGTTACCATGGTTATAGTGAAATTATAGAAAGCCTTTTACATTTAAGAATATATAAATAGTATTTATGTATAATAATATATTATTTATATTACTACTTGTATGCGATGTACAGTACATGAACATATACATGTACACATCTTTATTTTTTCAATATAAATATTTCCTTTGCGCTTTCCACCTTTAGTTCTTGAACGATAAAAGCATCGTCAGATTAGCTCTCTTTGACTGATCGAGTCAGAAGAGAGCTAAACACACTTAGTGCTCCATCTTTGAACGTGCAGGAACATGTTGCTCCAACGTGCACACAAGTTCATAGAAACCAGTGTTCGACCAGCAACACATCTAATTCTGTGAAAAAAATCACGTGAAAATTGGCTGCATGAGAGCCACAGTAGCACGCTGTTTAATCAATATGCTCTACTGGAAATCATATGTAAAGATTATGTATAATGGTAATATGCTAAATATCGGCCTGGTAATCGGTTGACCCCAAGATGAGACAGACCTAAAAATTAACACACACACGTGGGCTTGAGGTGGGAGTACACTCTTAAGTGGATCCTGCATCCTGCATATGGAAAAACAGTTAAAAGATTACCAGGGTAGTATAGTATAAAATCATTTCTATTAAATATTTCAGCTAAAATGTATAAAAAAAATAATGTATGGAGTTTATCCCAGGGGGTCTCGGGCCACAAGGCGGGGCACACCCTGGACAGGGTGCCGAATTATTACAGTGCACACAAAGACACACAGACTCACACACACTTCCATTCTATTGGCAATATGGAAATGCCAATCGGCCTAATCCTCATGTCTTTGGACTGTTGGGGGAAACCGAACATGTACGGGGGGAACAAAGCAATAAAAACCCCCATCGCATTTAAGGTCCAGGTGTGACTCAATTACACCAATGTGTTTCCACTACACCAGCTGATTCCAATTAACACAACTCTTTGGCTAGATAGACTAAAACTAATTAGTGAAGTCACCCGTTTTGCGCAACTGGAACTGTAATACATTGCATATTTCGTCTTAATACTTTTGGCCACCACTGTATTTACTAAGCTAGAAAATCCCGTAAACAGGCCTTTCTGTATTGGAGACTACTTCAGAGGTCTTGACGAGGTAAATGGTAACTATGATAGAAAACCCAGTTAGTGTTAGTTCAGATATGATTTGAGAGAAAATGGTAGTTTGTTTTTAGCAAAGCGAGATAAATGTGGAAATCTGTGTGTTTGTACTGTAGGGTTTTATGCTGCCATACTGTCAGGTTGGTGAAAAAAAAAAATCGCACACAGTTTTTTTGTTCTACTATTCATTTGTAAAAGAAATGAAAATAGGAATAATTTCTCTAATCATCCCATCTGTACATTAAGTTACCCCACTCATGGGGCCATGATTCATGGCCATGTTTTATGAAACAACTAATTTTTATTTTAGAAATGGAATAAATACAAAACTGCAACAGTAGGGGGTGCAACTGCTCCCTATGCAAACCCTATAAAATCTTCTTTCTGGAAGGATTTAGCACCTCCCTGTGCAGAGACAGGGTTACCAAAAACAATCCATATCACCCAAAACCACCAAAGGAATTCCAATTATCCCCCCTTGATAGACATTTTAACAAAAGCAATTTAAACAATATTCCTGTAAAGCTCGAAATACCTTTTTTTTTTTTAATAAAAAGATCCTGAAATAGTTTCTCACATGCACAGTAAATGTGTTATATCCTGTACATCTGCTTGTTGGTATCAGAGTACCAGATGGGCTGGTTTCAGAAAAAGGTGATGCTCCTGGGATTTTCACACACATACACAGTCCAAAGAATGGTGTGGACAAAAAACATCCTGTGAGGGGACGGTCTGCAAGCTGAAACGCCTTGTTTATGAGCAAGATTAGAAAACGACAAGAAGCCTGGATTCACTCTACATCTCTTTACTCTTTGCATCCTAGCAGTAATGACGCTTTAAACTGTGCGATGGATGGGCTAGACCAGCAGAAGGTGACATAGGCTTCCCACTTTCGTCAGCCAAGATAGACTCAAATGTTTTATCATGAGGTCATCATTTAACAGCACCAGTTAAAATTTTTTATAATGATATAATTTTGGGGGGGATTTTTCCTGATTTTCTCCCTAATTTAGTCCAATGTCCAATTCATCACTGGGGCATGGCTATTGCTACGGTACCACTCAGTTGGGAGGGCCGAAGATTATCACGTGTTTCCTTCGCCAGCCGACCGCATCTTTTCAAGCTGCTCGCTCACGCACCGTTGGGGGCGGCGTAACATACTTTACCGCTCCTTCTGCTTGCGTGAGCTCACAGACGCTCCTGATTGGCTGTAGTAATTAATGTGAGCGCACTAAGTACCTCTCATCCCTCCCCTCTGAGAAAGCTCGGCCAATCAGCTCTCTCTAGACCTCCGGCTGCGAGAGGTTACAGCATCACCCGGGAATCGAACTCGCGATCTCCGGATGATAGGGCGAGCGCTTTACCACTGCGCCACTCGGAAGACATGGTCTTCTGCTGCTGTAGTCCATCAACTTTAATGTTCAACGTCATGTGCGTGAGATATTTTCTCTGATGTAATGTGAGATTTAAGTTACTATATTTATTCCA
The DNA here is from genome assembly GCA_030347435.1 of Clarias fuscus. NCBI lineage: Eukaryota > Metazoa > Chordata > Actinopteri > Siluriformes > Clariidae > Clarias > Clarias fuscus. The sequence continues at coordinate 9,972,308 of CM059216.1, forward strand.
GACCAATCTGACCAGTTTTCTTTTGCCCGTGTTATAAACAGAGTGCTTTAACTTATGGCAGTCCTGCTCCCTCAGTCATTGCAATATTTTCTGTAAACTCGAGAAATGGTTGGTGTGTGAAAATCCCAGGAAATCAGCAGTTTGTGAAATAATAAAAAAACAGCTGAAAATCATCTGATTGCAACAATCATGCCATGATTAAAGTCACAAAATGTGATTATTTATCTATCTATCTATCTATCTATCTATCTATCTATCTATCTATCTATCTATCTATCCTTTTTTTGTTGTTAGATGGACAGCATCATGAGGATGGAGCACAAAGCGACCCTGAGGATCCTGCCTCAAATCCTCAGGACCTTTCAAGAGAGTTGATCTCTCAACAACTTTACACACCTCCAGAGAAAGAAGAACCTCCCATGACCTCCACACCACGTTATCAGACTCAGCCAAAAAAGGACCCCCAGCAAGCTTTTGTCATTAATTTCCTTGACGATGATGCACACAGGAATCGTTCTCAGTCCCCTGCCAGTAACGTGTCTCCAGCAGAATCTCATGTGGCCCTAAAAAGAAGAACAGAAAAGACAAAAGCAACAGTTCAATCTAGAGATGGTCTAACCTCCTCATTTGTACAGAACACACCTACTCAGAGGTTCACTGTTCCTCTCAAAGGTTCCGACAGTTCTCAGAGACCTGGATTGCTGAGGAGAGAAAAGAGCGATCTAACTAGTACTTCCAACTTTTCTTCTCGCTCAGCTTCCTCAAAACCATTTGGAAGCGTGGGCCGCAAATCCAGACTGGCACTGGATTTCATGAGCGAGTTTCTCACAGGATCAAAACACAGTTCCACAGCTAAGTCAGAGAAGTCTTCGTCCTCCACACTCTCCAAATCTTCAGGCGTGGTCTCCGTGGTAGCAGACCATTCTGCCCAGTCCTATCCTTCAGTCATGGATCAGACTCGTGTCTTATCACCTTCCCATCAGCTAGAAGCTTCCAAAACAACGCATACATCCACGTCTACCAGGCGCACAGAAGAAGACATCTCTAAAGGTTTCAGGCAAGAAGAAGACGACACTTTGAGTGATGCTGGTACCTACACCATTGAGACAGATGGACCTGATAAAGAGGTGGAGGAGGCACGTAACATGATTGATCAGGTATGTTTTTTTAGGATTCACTGGTAAGTGATCCGGCCCCAAAGCTCCCCATACACACACACACACACACACACTCTACCTGCCACCCTAAGGGTTTCTCAGCTTACCTGGTGAGAAACTTTTAGGGTAGAGCTTTGCTTCTTGCCTAAGCACGTACAGTATTTTGTTCCTTCTGCTCTGATGCAAAAATGCATGTGTGCTCTTGTGTGTAGTCTGCTTGTTTGTGGATCTGCGTCAGTCAAATCAAAAATGCTTGTTTACAGCCCTGCAGTCTTGTACTGTACTTGCATTTCCTCCTCCTCCTTGCGTGCAGATTTTCCGTGCATCAAAACTGCCAAAAGTTATTGATCGAGCAGAATGTGTTACAGTGTCATTATTACTCTGACGCCTATGCACATCGGTAATTCTTCCAGTCAATTCCAGGTTTTAAATAGTGCGTTTGTTTATTTATTTTGATCTTGGACAAGTGTCCAAGCTGTGAGATTTATTTAATGAATAGCTCATTTCTTAATTTACACTATACATAACTGAAGATGTCAGCTTGGCATGTTTGTTTAATTAGACATCTGTGTAGCACTTAAAATGGACATTTACATCGTAGCTTTATAAACATCCAGATATAGCTTCAAATCGGTAACGAGCAATGACTTTGCTTAAATTACATGAGGAATACATTTTTAGAAGGACCAGACATGAAAGGGAACTTGTGCTTTTCCTCAAATGTAAACTATAGAACCTGAACAGTAAAAAGTGTTGAAATGGTCCAAGCTTCCGATCCAGGCGATGTACAAGCATGTGAGAGATTTCTGAGATCATTACCGAAATCATGAAATTAAGAAATTTTCTGGTTGTAAAAGTTTTTCTTAACAAAAGATATTACAGCGTAAAGTCTGACTTTGGGATTTCTTTATGATCCTGGTGGCCTTTTAGTTCTTAGGTACACTGAGCAGACATTAAACATTTACAACATTTAAAAAAAAACTCTAGAAATCTTTCTTTCTACTGTATATATTTTTGTTTGTTTATATATTTATTTGCAGACAGCTCACACTAATTTAAGTTCTAAACCACTTCTGACAGAAGTGTGTCTGCAATATTAACCAATTTCAAATAAATTCACATTTAACTGAAAAGTTATGTCAAATTATGCATTTTGTTTCTGCCCGTCAAACCTTTTGCCAGCTCATGGTGGCTCACGCATCCTTTGTTCCTGACAGGTGTTTGGTGTTCTTGAGTGCCCTGAGCAAAGCAGTCAGCCTTCAGCACCATCAGTGTGTAGGTCTGTAGATGGTGAAAGGGAGGCCCAGGATAGCCTTCCAATTAGTGAGAATAGTCCTGACCCAACATTGGGCCATAATCCAGGCTGTAGCGACCCAGCCGCGGGTACGCCAGAGGTAACATTACACCTGGGCTCTAATATTTAATTATATGGGTCCGTCTGTCAAAATCTTAATCAGCTATTGGTTTACCCTACCACTGATTTATTTATTTGTTTGTTTTTTCTTATAGGGGCCAAGCATCTAATTACTCTCCCTCATGTGTAATCTAGTAGTAAACCTTTTTTTTTTTTTTTTTTTTTTTACTCAGTATTGCTGAGTCTGCACTCTTGGGACTTGGGAGTTATCACATTAAATAAAAAATAAATTGCGAGTGAAAGTGCAGAAACAGTGACAGATTTATTGAGATTGGTGCGTTCAATTAAAAATTTTAAGTGTTTTTGTTATTCCTACCAAGACGCGAAGATCTGAGCGATATTCATTGCATTTTTTTTTTTTTATGCCGAGGAAAAGTTAATTATTGTCAGTACTGATCATGAGGCGTGATTATCATCTAGGTGCTTGGCCTCCGTTATTGCTTTTTGTTGCAGCACTAACTTTAATCTTCTTCTGTGATCTTCTCAAAGCAATTTCTGTGATTTGGTGGTAGTCTCCTTTTCGTCACATGGGGTTTTGGTGATGGGTGATGCAAATCAGAAAATACTTTCAGGTTGACATTCTTTTATACTGCCAGCATGTAGTGTACAAGATGATGTAAATCAGTATAACATCAATATTTAGCTTTGATTTAAACTAATTCAGGCTACCCGACTTAAAATTTATGTAAATATACATCAGTTAGAAGTGACCTCGTTTTACTGGATATGAATCTGCTCTGGCTTCCATGTTGTCATTTTTCCCCACACTTCACAGGTAAGGTCAAAGGTCATGACTACAGGCAACAAAAAGTGGGTTTCACGTTGGACTAGTTTGGCTGACACCTACTCAGACAGCAGTCCATTTTCAGGACAAATCAACATTTCCCCACAGATGGATGGTTCAGGTAGTAAGACATCCTTATTCTTGCTCATAGATTCTTTAAAAGCAAGAATTGGAGTATTATGGATTATTTTTCAGGAGTTGGACAAATTATGGTGCAGTCTATGCAGAACCAAACCGAAGAGAGCCCAGGTGCAGAGGATGGCCAGACCTTTAGAGCACGACGAATTCTACCTCAGTTGCCCACCAGAGGAGAGGAGCAAGTGCCACCACCTAGTATTCATGTACAGTCAGAATCTTACCTGACATATGATGATGTGGAGAAGAAAATACAAAAAGATCGTCAGAAACTATATGTCACTGGTGATTTAGATCCAGACAGTCTAAGTGATGCTAGCAAGTCAGATGATGGTTCCATCGTATTACAGGGTAGAAAAGAGGGAAAACCAGAACAGACAACATCTAAGCAAGGTGAAACAGCAGAACAAATGGTAAAGGATCGAGATTGTACCACAAAGTTCTCTACAGCAACCATAACTAGACATGGCAGCCACAGGACTGGTGATTCCAGCGTTTCTCCACCTGACAAGGATGCCTCTACATCTGTGGAAAATGCATTGTCACTCATTAGACAAGAGAGCTTTACCAAACATCGTTCCAGTGACGACATTCACTTCATGAGATTGCCCCATATCTCAAGTCTGGAATCTGGCAATGATGCAAACGCCTTCAGAGGTGTAAGCAACCAAGACACTCAGTCTTACCTTAAAGAGACCGAGAATGTGCTTTCTGTTTTAGAGGCTAAAGTCCAAATGCGGAAGAGCCCGCGTACCTCTTGCCCTGTGGAGGACTCACTTTCTGGGGAATCGGATGTTGACACGTCCAGTACGGTCAGTCAGCGTAGTGGTAAAAATTCTGCCACTTCTGCCCCTAAAATGATCCTCAATGAGCTTCTGAAAGGGAAAAAACCTGTTAGTCAGCATGCCCATGAGCAGAACTCATTCCAGTCACATGGAGATCCTCAGTCTCGGAATTCCAGGGTTAGCTCGGCAGATTACTTAAAGGAATCCAGTAAGACCTCCCAGTGGTCTGATGCCGTTTCTGACCAGGAATCCAGCTCCCAACCTGTTCATAGGAAGTACACCATCCCTCTTCAAAGTGAAAGCTCCAGGAGACCCTCGAAAGGAGCAGTGATCCAGGCACTAGCTCGCTCCGGCAGCCTGTCTGCACCAAAGCCTACAAGGACGTCCATGCTACGCCGTGCTCGCCTAGGCGATGCATCCGATAACGATGGTACAGAGACTGACCGTGCTTCCCAGAACTCTGATGCCAATTCATCTTCCGCCAGGACAAACGAGAGCAAAAAGCTTTCTCGGCTGGACATATTGGCGATGCCGAGAAGGAGAACCAGCTCTTTCACTACTCCCAGTGACACAGAGTCTTCGACTGGTAGAACTGGCTTTTCTAACCGCTCAGAAGCAACGTCTGGTTCGTCAACACGTAAGGCTTCAGTACCTGACATCAAGACTGGTACGCAGAAGGGATCTGGGGCACCGGTCAGGCAGCCAATCATCCGTGGCCGATCCAGCAGCGCCAAATATGCCAGCAGTACAACTAGTGAGTACGACGACACCATTTCAATGAATTATCTTTTTTTTTTTGCCTATTTTTACATCCTTTGTACATTTATAGATTTATCCACATCCATGTATGTTTTGTGTCGTGTTTTTGGGGACGATTGGTTTTCTGTTTGGAAAAGGTTTATTTTAAGGAACACGTGAAGGGTTAATGTGTGTATAGCTTTTTATATTAAACTCAACATCAAGAAGTACATGTATTAGTCTTTATTCATAAATACCTGCATTTTTACTAGGGATAGGAATCATTATCACGATACCTAGGTGGTGATTCGATATGTATTGTGATTATGTTAATTTCACAATATATAATACTATAATTATATATTACATATTCTGATAAAGTTCATTATTTTCTGTAATGTACTGATAAACATTAGACTTTCATATATTTTAGATTCATTACAGACAACTGAAGTAGTTCAAGCCTTTTATTGTTTTAATATTGATGATTTTGAAATACAGCTCATGAAAATCCAAAATTCCTATCTCAAAAAATTAGCATATCATGAAAAGGTTCTCTAAACGAGCTATTAACCTAATCATCTGAATCTACTAATTAACTCTAAACACCTGCAAAAGATTCCTGAGGCTTTTAAAAACTCCCAGGCTGGTTCATTACTCAAAACCGCAATCATGGGTCAGACTGCCGACCTGACTGCTGTCCAGAAGGCCATCATTGACACCCTCAAGCAAGAGGGCAAGACACAGAAAGAAATTTCTGAACGAATAGGCTGTTCCCAGAGTGCTGTATCACGGCACCTCAGTAGGAAGTCTGTGGGAAGGAAAAAGTGTAGCAGAAAACGCTGCACAACGAGAAGAGGTGACCGGACCCTGAGGAAGATTGTGGAGAAGGACCGATTCCAGACCTTGGGGGACCTGCGGAAGCAGTGGACTGAGTCTGGAGTAGAAACGTCCAGAGCCACCGTGTACAGGCGTATGCAGGAAATGGGCTACAGCCGCATTCCCCAGGTCAAGGCACTTTTGAACCAGAAACAGCGGCAGACGCGCCTGACCTGGGCTACAGAGAAGCAGCACTGGACTGTTGCTCAGTGGTCCAAAGTACTTTTTTCGGATGAAAGCAAATTTTGCATGTCATTCGGAAATCAAGGTGCCAGAGTCTGGAGGAAGACTGGGGAGAGGGAAATGCCAAAATGCCTGAAGTCCAGTGTCAAGTACCCACAGTCAGTGATGGTCTGGGGTGCCATGTCAGCTGCTGGTGTTGGTCCACTGTGTTTTATCAAGGGCAGGGTCAATGCAGCTAGCTATCAGGAGATTTTGGAGCACTTCATGCTTCCATCTGCTGAAAAGCTTTATGGAGATGAAGATTTCATTTTTCAGCACGACCTGGCACCTGATCACAGTGCCAAAACTACTGGTAAATGGTTTACTGACCATGGTATTACTGTGCTCAATTAGCCTGCCAACTCTCCTGACCTGAACCCCATAGAGAATCTGTGGGATATTGTGAAGAGAAAGTTGAGAGACCCAACACTCTGGATGAGCTTAAGGCCGCTATTGAAGCATCCTGGGCCTCCATAACACCTCAGCAGTGCCACAGGCTGATTGCCTCCATGCCACACCACATTGAAGCAGTCATTTCTGCAAAAGGATTCCTAACCAAGTATTGAGTGCATACCTGAACATAATTATTTGAAGGTTGACTTTTTTTGTATTAAAAACACTATTCTTTTATTTGTCGGATGAAATATGCAAATTTTTTGAGATAGGAATTTTGGGTTATCATGAGCTGTATGCCAAAATCATCAATATTAAACGATAAAAGGCTTGAACTACTTCAGTTGTGTGTAATGAATCTAAAATATATGAAAGTCTAATGTTTATCAGTACATTACAGAAAATAATGAACTTTATCAGAATATGCTACTTTTTTGAGAAGGACCTGTGTGTGTGTGTGTGTGTGTGTATATATTATATACACACACACACACGTGGACAAAATTGTTGGTACCCTTCAGTCAATGAAAGAAAAACTCACAATGGTCACAGAAATAACTTTAATCTGACAAAAGTAATAATAAATAAGAATTCTATGAATGTTAACCAATGAAAGTCAGACATTGCTTTTCAACCATGCTTCAACGGAATTATTAAAAAAATGAACTCATTGAAGTTCATGGAACAGGCCTGGACAAAAATGATGGTACCCCTAACTTAATAGTTTGTTGCACAACCTTTTGAGGCAATCACTGCAATCAAACGATTCCTGTAACTGTCAATGAGACTTCTGCACCTCTCTGCAGGTATTTTGGCCCACTCCTCATGAGCAAGCTGCTCCAGTTGTTTCCGGTTTGAAGGGTGCCTTTTCCAGACAGCATGTTTCAGCTCCTTCCAAAGATGCTCAATAGGATTGAGATCAGGGCTCATAGAAGGCCACTTTAGAATAGTCCAATGTTTTCCTCTTAGCCATTCTTGGGTGTTTTTAGCTGTGTGTTTTGGGTCATTGTCCTGTTGCAAGACCCATGACCTGCGACTGAGACCCAGCTTTCTGACACTGGCCAGCACATTTCTCTCTAGAATCCCTTGATAGTCTTGAGATTTCATTGTACCCTGCACAGATTCAAGACACCCTGTGCCAGATGCAGCAAAGCAGCCCCCGAACATAACAGAGCCTCCTCCATGTTTCACAGTAGGGACAGTGTTCTTTTCTTGATATGCTTCATTTTTCCGTCTGTGAACATAGAGCTGATGTGCCTTGGCAAAAAGTTCCATTTTTGTCTCATCTGTCCATAGTACATTCTCCCAGAAGCTTTGTGGCTTGTCAACATGTAGTTTGGCATATTCCAGTCTGGCTTTTTTATGATTTGTTTTCAACAATGGTGTCCTACTTGGTCGTCTCCCATGTAGTCCACTTTGGCTCAAACAACGACGGATGGTGCGATCTGACACTGATGTTCCTTGAGCATGAAGTTCACCTTGGATCTCTTTAGAAGTCCAGGGAGGTTGGCTACAGTCCTATGGATCTTAATGTTCTGAATAATATGTGCAACTGTAGTCACAGGAACATCTAGCTGCTTGGAAATGGTCTTATAGTCTTTACCTTTAACATGCTTGTCTATAATTTTCTTTCGAATCTCCTGAGACAACTCTTTCCTTCGCTTCCTCTGGTCCATGTTGAGTGTGGTACATACCATGTCACCAAACCACACAGTGACTACCTGGAGCCCTATATATAGGCCCACTGACTGATTACAAGATTGTAGACACCTGTGATGCTAATTAGTGGACACACCTTGAATTAACATGTCCCTTTGGTCTCATTATTTTCAGTATTTTGTAGGGGTACCATCATTTTTGTCCAAGCCTGTTCCATGAGTTTATTTTTTTAAAATAATTCTGTTGAAGCATGGTTGAAAAGCAATGTCTGACTTTCATTGGTTAACATTCATAGAATTTTATTTAAATAAATAAAAATAAATCTTTTGTCAGATTAAAGTTATTTCTGTGATCATTCTGAGTTTTTCTTTCATTGACCGAAAGGTACCAACAATTTTGTCCACGTGTGTATTTGTTAGATTTTTTTTGGTTACAATTCTAAACAAATAGTTTAGAATGAGAACAATGTGCTGTGTGAATAGTTTAGAGTGCACCACCTGGATTATAACGGGACGGCAGCATTTTACCATCTTGAATGCAAAAAGACCGTGTATATATTATAAGTTATTTAAAAAAAGCAATTTCGGAGTCAATGTGGCAATAAATAGGAGTTGATTTGGATATTGTAATCTCTCAAAATATATATATATATATATATATATATACAGTATATATAAAACAATATAATTCTGTAATGATTTAATAGATTTTATGTTGCATGATGTCAAATAGTAATGCACTTATAGTAATTTTCACTCAGTAGCAATGTTTGTATTTATGAATGAAGACTTTGGATATATAACCCCTTATATGTTCCTTCAAATAGAGGTTTATCCTTTATACTTACAGGTTGATTAATATGATTAACTAACAGTTTGTTGTACTAGTTCTCCAGTTTGTTTCTAATACTAATTTAACTTTGAGATTCATACCAGTTAAAGTGCTGCATTCAGTGGACTGATGTTGTGACCTCTGAGTGTGTGAGCACTTTGTGGTCATATTAAATCCTTTTTCTCAGTGTAACCTGGCATACTGATATTTGGGGTTCTTCTCATATACTGTATTTGAACATCTTTTCCTCCTCCATCTCTTTTCCTTCTCCATCTACTTGCTTTGGTGTTCCTCTCTCTCTCTCTCTCTCTCTCTCTCTCTCTCTCTCCCCCAATGAAATTGCCTGGGGCAAGGCTCCCGGCGACGTCAGAAGGGCTCAGACTACGCCTCCACATCCGAGGAGGAGTATGACTCTAACTATAGCATTCCTAAACATAAACGCTCCCACCATTCAGGATCCGTGCACAGCTCTAGAACCCAGACTCCTGATCAGCTTCGGCTTCCAGCCAGAAGCAGAGACTCTGAAGGGGAGGGACACGAGAGCGACAATTTCCAGAACTGGACGAACCACAGTGCAGAGATCGCAAGGTAACAGATAGTGGTCAAAAAGGAGTCTTATACATTATCAACCATTTTGATACATGATTGGCATTTTTAGCAAGTAGTAATTTGAGTACTTTTTGAGAAAAAGTTTTTCCCAGATTAATAAAAAAGTTTAATGAGTAATTAAATGTAACCCATCCCCTTAAACTTAAAAACAAAGGGCAGCATTTAAACAATATAAAATAACTTCAAATATAAGAGTTTAACATTTAACTGAGCAGCACTTATCTCTGTTATCCACCATAATTATTATTTCTAAACCTGGAATGAAAATGTGTAAATAGTACAGAGTGTACCACATGTAAGATTATAAAGAAACAGGGAGGTTTTACCTTATTAAATGCCTCAGAAGTCTTAAAACGCAGCTTGAGAGTGGGCATGCGGTTTATGTGGCTGCGAGCACACGGTTGTGTGCGATTTTTTCAACTAATTAGTGTTGTTGGTGTTTTAAGATTTGTGTAAGCAGATCGTGTGGGTTTGAGACTAATTCGCTCAAAGAGTAGAGGAAAAAGGTGGATCGGAGGCTTTTAACGTGCATGATTTTTGATAAAGTAATGCCATAAAAATGCATTTCTGCAGATGCGGGAAGCTTCTGCGCTCGCACTTGTATATCTCTGTTGTAAAGGTAATAAAAACATATTATTTTGGAATCGGTAAGGCGAAAGAATAGTGATTCATAACTGAATATTTTTTTCCCCATCATAATACAGGTTTAACAGTTTACTGTTTGTCATGTAGAAGATGGCTGCATGTGTTAGCCTCACCCTTCCTGGGGTCATGTGACAGTGTAGAATAATGGCCAATAACTTCTTTAATGATTTTTGCTATAAACCACTATATTTTCAAAATCACGCCTTGTTGTGTGTCCAGCTCACTTTGACTTCATTAACTACGGCGTAGCGTACCAAACGCTACAGACAGAAATGCAGTGCTGTTATGTAAAGGGACAGAAATATCAACAATTTTGCACCATAATTCCACAGATTATAACTACTACTTCCAAATAGCTGTATGGTACACTGCGGGGGTGTTCAACGCTCTACAAAGAGTCCCTCTACAGACTCACATCAATAGCTCATGTAATCATGTGTAGCTTTTGCGCGAGACTTTTATTTTGGCAGTTCTATTTTCACAACTACTGTTTATTTCCTGTTTGATGTTGCTCTGCCATAGGTCTCTCTGGCTTTTTGAAGCCCCTTGATTGGCTACAATTGACAAAAGAAGGAAACATAGAAGGGAACTACAGCAGACCTACAGGTCATAAAAAAGAAATCATAATTCTGTATGCCCGAAAAAAGTTTTTGTATCACAGAGTCACCCCAGGACCCTCTCAGACACCTCAGTATGCCACAATCTTGTCATATGATTATCTGCAAAATGACGTGCCACAATTTTAGAGTTAGTAGCAGTTCATAGCATCAGTTGTACAGGATTGAACAGGATCAAGAATGAGTCCATCAGAGGCACATGTTAGATGTTTTAGAAATAAAGTCAGAGAGGCCAGATTGAGGTGGTTTGGACATGTTTCAAGGAGAGATTGTGAGCATATTGGTAGAAGGATGCTGAGGTCTAGAGGAAGACCGAAGAGGATATTTATGAATGCAGTGAGAGAGGACGTGAAGTTAGTTGATGTGAGGGAGGAGAGGTTTCGATAGAGACAGATGATTTGCGGTGGTGGCTCAGAGGACTAAGGCACTGAGTTACTGATCGGAAGGTCAGCGGTTCGATTCCCAGCTCAGCCAGGTTGCCATTTGTTGGGCCCTTAACCCTTTCTGCTCCAGGGGCGCTGTACCATGGCTGACCCTGCGCTCTGACCCCAGTTACGCTGGGATATGCGATGAAGGAATTTCTTTGTGCTGTAATGTATATGTGACAAAATAAAGGCTTTACTTTACTGTGGCGACCCCCTAAAGGGAACAGCCGATAGACAAAGACGAAGAAGAAGAAAAATTATTGTGAAAGTGGGAACTGGACGTTAGCTTGCGGGTGGGGGATTGGCCACATCAAAATTGATGATGAAATGTAAATAAAAAAGTATTATGTGCAATTTAATGACAGTTTGTAGCCTACCAAAACCTTTTCTTTTATCATAGAAAATTCTTTTTTTTTTTTTTTTTAAATAGTTGAAAAAAAAAAAAAAGTTTAATATGGTTATCCAATTTAGTGTTCATATGGTTACGTAGTATACAGTATAGTCATGACGGATTTCCTGTAATCCAGCTGTGTTTAATCTGTGGTAGGCTGAGTCAGGACCTGGCTAAAGACTTGGCCATCCTGGCCCAGGAAATTCATAATGTTGCTGGTGATGGTGAAACTCAGAATCCTGCCTCTGCTGATGCTGTGGAAGCGGTGTCTGCTGTATCCGCCCGCAAAGAGGTAACCTCACATTTCTTTTCTGTAGTCTTTTACATGTTTCTTGCGTTCCTAGACTTGGATTGTTGTTCAAGATACCTTTGTTGTGTGCTTGTGTTTTATTTCGTTTGTCTTCAAACATGCTTCTATGGCACTTCCTGGTTAAATCCAAGAAATTTTGTTTTAACATTCCGTTATGGGCTACGTGCATTGCATATGACAATATTTCTTATGTTCCTCATGCTTTAATCGGCTTTTGGTTACAACAGCAGATTCCTGAGACCGGTGTAAACTACCCTAAAGTTCTACAAGCTGCAGCTACGTACAGGAATCCTGACCAATCTGTTAGTGATCAAGTTCTCAAAAACCAGAGCTGGAAACAGGAACAGGTATTTTAACTTTAAACCATCTTTTTCCTCATATTGTTTCTGTCCTTGTGTATTAAATTGTCTGTCTGTACATATGCACGTCATTCTTTCTGTTTGGCTTCAGGTTGCACTGGATAATTCGATGCTGAATCCGGTCTCCCAACTTTCCATGGCTATCCGAGAAAACACTGAGCAACTTACTGAGAAGATCAAGTACGTTATTCTGAAGTTCGGTTGCACATCTGTTGAGCAGGAATATGTTTGGTTTTAGTTTTGGTAATTTAAGTCTAGAGGCATAAAAACGGTATGGTAAGCAAAATAAAACTGTCAAAAAATAAAACTGTTATTCTGCTAATACCGCAGCAAGTTTACAGTGATTACAATGTTTAATTTATTAACAACTGTTAATACAGTACAGTACAGTGATGAAACTCTTGAAGTTTTCCCCATGATCTAGATACTTCTTTGGCTTCAAGACAGTAATTTTTTTTTCCTTTATATAGAATGTTAAGCTTGTTAAAAGTCAAACCATACTCATTCTGTTTGTTTTCAGACTTTTGTTCCATAATAAAACGGAGGAGTGGGAGGAAATAGAGACGATGCTCGATGCTGCTGATGATTCTCCGCCTCTGGAAAGTCCAAACAAGGTTTGCTTACATCTCCATCTTCTTTTTGTTGATGTACTGTATCTACGTTCCTGTAATTTCTTAACATGCTACTTCTCTATTTAGGAAATAATGTCTATTATCCGAGATCTCCGGGGAATCCAGAAGCGGTTAGAAGGTCAGTATGTTGTCTTCGTGACTTCTCACTTTTTGTGGTTTTCAAACATGACTTGGACACTCAGTTAAAAAGTGTGATGTACAGTAAAAGGAATAAAAATTCCATTATAGGAAAATAATCCATGTACATGTGACCATAGGGCTGTTATCACTCTAAAGTAGATGTGTTCTCTCTAACAACAAGTACCTACAGTGGTGTGAAAGTGTTTGCCCCCCTTACTGATTTCTTATTTTTTGGCATGTTTGTCACACTTTAATGTTTCATCAAACAAATTTAAATATTAGTCAAAGATAACTCACGTAAACACATCATGCAGTTTTTAAATAAACGTTTTTATTATTAAAGAATTTAACTAAATCCCAAACTACATAGCCCTGAGTGAAAAAGTGTTTGCCCCCCTGTTAAAACATAACTTAACTCTGATTTATCACAGAGAAATTTATCAATTTCTCTAGCGACACCCAGGCCTGATTACTGCCACACCAGTTCGAAATCAAGAAATCACTTAAATAGGGCCTGCCTAACAAAGTGAAGCAGACCAAAAAGATCCTCAAAAGCTAGACATGAGAAAATAATTGAGATCTATCAGTCTGTGAAAGGTTATAAAGCCATTTCTAAAGCTTTCGACTGCAGCGAACCACATTGACAGCCGTTATATACAAATGACAAAAACATGGGACAGTGGAGAACCTTCTCAGGAGTGGCCCATCGACCAAAATTACTCCAAGAGCTCAGCGACAACTCATCCAAGAGGTGACAAAAGACCCCACAACAACATCCAAAGAACTGCAGGCCTCACTTGCCCCAGTTAAGGTGAGTGTTCTTGCCTCCTCAATAAGAAGGAGACTGGACAAAAATGATTTGCATGGCGAGGCGAAATGCAAAGACGAAAACCGTTGCTGAGCAAAAAGAACATAAACGCTCTTCTCAGTTTTGCCAAAAAACATCTTGATGACCTCCAACACCTTTGGGAAAATACTCTGTGGACTTGACGAGACAATAGTTAAACTTTTTGAAAGGTGTATCCCATTATGTGTGGCGTAAAAGTAACACCGCATTTCAGAAAAAGAACATACCAACAGTAAAATATGGTGGTGCTATCCAATTGATATGCTGTGGCATGACCTTAAAAAGGCGGTTCGAAAACCCTCCAATGTGGCTGAATTACAACAATTCTGTCAAGATTGGGCCAAAATTCCTCCACAATGTTATAACATATTGCAAGATATCGAAAACGCTTCACACAGGGCTATGTAGTTTGGGATTTTGTTTTCCCTTAATAATAAAAACCTTTATTTAAAAACTGCGTGGTGTGTTTACTTGTGTTATCTTTGATTAATATTTAAATTTGTTTGACAATCTGAAACATTAAAGTGTGACTAACGTGAAATTATTTTAAAAATAAGAAATCAGTAAGGGGGCAAACACTTTTTCACACTACTGTAAGTGTGTAAGTGTTAATTCCCTGTATACTGTACAACAGTCGTTTGCCAAAGATTACGATTTTTTATTTGTTCTTGAACAATTTCATACTTTATCTATTTAAAATGACATGAAATGTTGTTATGAAAGTTCTACAATACTGAGTCAGTTAGTTCCTGTTATTACTTGTTATAGCAGCTTTAAATATCTCTTCTGCTTATTGCTTTGTTTTCTTGAAGATAATAATAGAAAAAAAAAATGCAGCTTTTCATGTGACACCATAAACCACAAACTCCTCCATCATTAAGATTTACAAGGTGCTTGAGACTCCTTCAGTAAACATTGATGTGAGTGTTCAGGCTTTTTCAAGTCTGCCCCAATTTAAAATTAAGGTGCCTATAAGTATAGAACATTAGCATTGACCATATTCATAAATTGTCCTGCCCTGCACATCGACCATGAACTTTAGTCAACCAGAACAACACCCAGTACAGTGTAGGTAGGCAGGGCCAAATTTTACAACCCTCATTTGAATCAGAAATGCTTCCCAAAGTTCAGCTGAAACTCATATGAAGCATTTGTAGTCCCACTGAGCTAAATCAAGTTGGTATCTTTCAAAGGTTTGGTGTATTTAGTACAACTTTAACATATTTCTTTCACCGGAACTCGTTGTATGGCTAACCGCATCTGCCCAGATGCATCTCAATTTTGATTTAAAGCAGACTTGGGGGAGGGGAAACAGATCTATCCCTTTAAATAAAAATTTCCTAACAGATAGCTTTACCGTATACATTCCCTAAACAAATATTTTTTGTTGTTTGCCATGTATCCAAGTTGTTACAATAGAAACAATAATGCTTTAGCATTATATTGATGCACTGTATCGTAAATCAAACATACCAAATTACAACCAGATTGATATCAATAACACTCGCATCTGTTTCCTGTTCAGTCATCAACACGGTTATTGAACCCAGTGGGAATGTAAATCTGGCCAAGCCTTCGCCTGTATTAGGCCACTCTTCAGCAGGTCGAAGTAGCTTCAGAAATTCTTCCAGAGATTCGAGAGTCGGCGCTTCTCAGCGGACTGCAGGATCCCCGGCCAGCACTCGGCGCTTTGGTAGGGGGAATGACGGTAGGGTTCTGTAGAATGGGAGTCAGGAGGTCCTTCAAATTCCTGCTTTTCTGTATACCATGTCTATTAAAGCTGCTCATTTGTACACTAGTGACCAACGGTATGAGAACCTGTTATGGACTGTGCCTTAAATCTGGGATTCGGTATTAATGTGCACATTTGCACTTGTGCATGAGAGAGCACCTCTTACACGGCAATACAAGACCGAGAACTGGGACATACGGTACAGGCACTTACTGTATGTTGATGCCATACTTGTACTGTAAAGTATTTATAAAGACTCTGTGTTTCAGTTTAATCATTTAGTTTTTCCCGCAGTGATTGATACGAGGTGATGAAATAATAATAATAATTTTTAAAAAAGCATTCAATGTTTTTTTGGGGTATTCTATATGATGGGATCATTAAAGAATGTATTGCGTGGGTGTCTTTTGTTTTTCTTTACTACATTACATATCAAAAATAGTGAATTATGCACTTTGAGATATTTTTTGTTGTGGAACACTTAAGCCAGTTTAAAGACACTACACCAGACCAATTGAATTGTAATTCCACTTGTCCCTTCTTGTCTGTAATGATGGTAGTTACAGAACAATAAACATTCATTCCTTGTATATGAATTTGAATGAAAAAGATTATATATACACTTAAGGCTATGGCTTGTTAAAGACACTGATCTGTTGTAACATTATGCCCACCCACCTAATATTGAGTAGGTTCCCCCTTTCCCACCAAAATATCAATGACCCATGTGACACCTTTATATGAAAACCGTCATTAACCTTTTCAGCAGTCTGAGCTGCTTTAGCTCTTACAGTATACTGGGTCAGACTACACAAGCCAGCTCCACACGCATCAGTGAGCTTTGGCTACTCATGACCCCGTCCATGGCTCACCGGATTTCCTTAATTGGACCGCATTTGTTAGGTCCTTACCACTACAGACTGGGAACATCCCACAAGAGCTGCAGTTTTGAAGTTCCTTTGATCCAGATCAAAGTCTAGCCATCACAATTTAGTGTTTATTGTCAAAATCACACGTTTTCTGCTTCCAACACATCAACTTTGAGAAAAATCATGCTGCCTAATATCGCATATCCACTTCCAGCTGGTGTAGCTACTGCGTCAAGGGCCAACTGCTGCTTCCCGTAGAAAAGTGTCAGAACACTTTGCATTGCTGTTTGGTTGCAAAAGGGCAGGTACTCAATATCAGGCGGGTGGTCATAATGTTATGGCTGATCGGTGTAATTCTAAAGTGTTCATTTATAATAGCAATAGACAATTCCAGCTGTGTCTACCGTCCCATTTCACTTGTTCCTTGTAACTATATTTGAACATCATAAATTCTTGGTCACTTTCCTTTTACTGCGAAATGTGAAATCTGTTGAGAAAGGGAAACCGAAACTTCTAAGCAAGGCAATAAGGAAACAGTTATGCTACTGTTATTTCTATAACATCTTCTTGGAGCATCGCTGAGAGCAGTTTATGATTGTTATTTTGACAGACAGAAGTGTACCAGCTCACTGACTGTCTTTATAAGGTATGTAACATGCAGTATGTATGGAATGGTATGCGTTTGCACTGACAGTGTGCATCTTGTGTTCTGATCCTGCTTTCACTTCTTTTTTTATAGTGAGCAGATTAAAGATGTTTCATTTATTGAATGTACTGTTATACACTGTTGCATAAGCTGGGTGTTTATGAGGTGAGAAGAGTTTCAGAGTTTAGCCTGTTTAACCTGAAACAAGCGGTAATTTGTCTGAATATGACATGTATCATTGGTACAAGAAGGAGGAGAAATGGATATTACAAACAAACGTGCTGCTTATGATTACAGCTTTATTGTCATGACCACCTGAAACTATAGTCATATAGAATGTGATTTGGTCAAAAAAACAGATGATTCTAACACTACATTTTCCTTTTTATGCAGTGTTTTGATATTTAAAAAAATAATTAAATTACAGGCCTGTGCTGTAAAAACGTAAAATCTTTATTGTGATTTATCAATATATTTTTTTTTTTTCGGAATTATTTTGTATGTAATGTAAATTTATGGATTTTTCTTTCTGAATTAAATTGAAATTAAAATAATTTGTGCTCGAGAGTTTCCTAAAATGTATTGTTTTGTCACAGAATTGTCACTTTATTTCTCATTGTATGACATGCAGTAAAGACAGTTAGACACTTTCAAGGGACTTTTTATTCAATTAAATTTAATAAGGAGAGCCCACAAATATTTCTTGTGTAGTGTTTTGTGTGTCTCTGGAAAGCCCAGAGAATTTAGCTGAATTTCCTCAGAGTTTGAACACAAATGTAAAGGGATCATGCTGTTTAAGGGGGGAAAAAGCGATATATAATGTGAAACAATCTGTTTAATCTCTGCTCTTGTAGAGCAGGTTAAGTTGGATGCAAGGTCTTAAATGGGACACATGGGACAGGTGTATTGACCTCAAGTGTATTCTGGGTGCATCAGATGTTTGATAAATATATATATATATATATATATCAAAAGAAGAACTGAAAAGAGGAATCGTAACTTCAGGCTCTGGAAGCTTTAAATGTTGCATTATCGCTTGTGACTGGTTTACAGAAAAGGAAAGGCAAGCAAGATATACGCTGTTACCATGTACTCGTAAGTTTTCTATTTTTTATTATTATTCTTTTTGGTACTTTAAAGGAAATGTAGTAAAGAAATAAAACATTTTTTTTAAATGATGTTGATTAGGGTTGATATTTTAATTTCTCCAGATCATGTGCATCTACATATCAAGAGGTCTATGAAATGTCCTCTCCATACAAATCTTTACATGACAATTATGTCCCCAGTAAGCGGGTAAGGACAGGATAGTTTTTAGCTTCTTTTTTTGTGCATTTTTTCCCCCTCATTCATTTTTTTTTTCACTGGTTATCTGTTTTACAGCGCTTGACTGGAACTAAAACCCTGCTATTGGCCACAGGATGTTTGATTATCCTGGGGGTCTTACTCGCCATTGCTTTGCTAGAGGAGATGAAAAATGAGGACAAGATTAACAGTGCTGTGAATCACAACACCTCTCATCAACCAGAGTTACATTTTGAGCAATCTGATGAGTGCAGGTGACGTCCAATTGCAATCAGTTCAAACAAACTTTGGTTGTTTGTGTTTAGTTCTTCATTCAAATACAGTATGTCTTTTTATTGACCAGGATAGTTCTGGTTGAGAGTATTCCTTTATGGATGGACTATGGAACCAATGTGACTTTTGGAGTACCGATCTACGAGGCATGGAAAGACCTTCTGTCTATAGCGACCGAGCAAATCGATATAGCATCGTTTTATTGGTCTCTTACTGGTGAGGACATCGGTGTCGAGTCTCCCACCGACCAGTTTGTGAGTCATGATCCTGCTGTATACCCTTAGCCTCAAAATCTAGTCATTTATTCTTCATTATCCAAGTACTGATGCATTAATTATGTAATCATGTACCTATTCATCTAGCATAAAGGAACAAATTGGATATCCTGGAAATAATTCTAACCATGTCATTTGATTGGACATGGATACTGATCTAGAGTACAACAGCACTGGGACATTTAACTATATGGATCACTCTGTTTCACTGGTGCTCTAATAATCATTAATTAAACAGACAAGTTCTGGTCCATTTGTGTGGGTGGAGCCAAAGTGCTGATTAAATAAGCAAACAAAACATATGTTGGTGATAAATGCCATTTGTGTAACTGTTGTATAAAAACAATATCACACTTGAAGTTGTACTGAATATCAGCACCTATGGCCACATGACAGCCATGCTGATATTCAGTACAACAGCGCTCTCTCTCAATTGACATTGCTTAAATACTCTACATACTTTATGCTATCTATATAAAATTCTCTTTTGACCCCTCATGACCTAAAATCTGGACATGTCCTAAGATCTAATTTAAGACGGTTTTAGTGTTCAATTTCCCCAATATGTAACAGCACTTTCTAGCCTTGTGCATATATTACAACAAGTTGTCTTGTTTTCATTAACAGTGTAACAGCTGTGTATAAGCCATAAAGTGGACCTCACTCATCACTATCCTGCTTTAAACTGTATAAAGGGTCACTGGGGGCCTGGAGCCTATACCAGGAGACTTGGGGCATGAGACGGGGTGCCAATGCATCGCAGGACACATACACACTCATTCACACACTATGTGCAATTTGGGAACGCCAAATCTTCATGTCTTTGGACTGTTGGTGGAAACCAGAGTACTACCCAGCACGAGGAGAACATGCACACTCCATGCACACGGGACCCATGGCTGGATTCAGACCTGGACTCTGGAAGTGCAAGGCGCCAGTACTAACCACCAACGTGCCGCCTAAAGGGAACTTATTATATAAAATTTACTTTAAATTCATTCTGATATGTCTCCATTGTGAGTGTACAAAAATCAGGTTTGTTTGACCTCATATAAGACGCTACCAGGGGTACGGTGGTTCACCCCCAATGTGAAGTTTGTATGTTCTCCCCATGCTTGGTAGGTTTTCTGCAGGTACACAGTCCAAAGACATGCAGACTGGGTAAATTGGTGTTTCCAGATTGTTCGTAGTGGGTGTGTATACTTGTGCCCTGTGATGGACTAGCACCCTATCCAAGGGGTACCCTTTGCTCCAAGTCCTTAGTAAAGCCTCCAGGTTTCCCATGACCATGTACAGGATAAGCGGTATAGAGAATGAGCAGGTATAAGATGATACCCTGCTGTGACTTGATGCTTTTCTGTTTTTCTGCTCTGGCAGGGGCTTGGCTCAGCAATAGTTGATTTATTTAAACACTAAAGACCTAATTTACAGTTTTTTCCAGACTGTTACAAAGTGCTGACAGTGGAGACTCCTTCCAAGAATACTCACAGAAAACTTCCTCATACCAGCAGTCCCATGATTGTTTAAGTTAATCTTTGTGAAATATCTGCCATACAAGTCCATGTTTAAAAGCTATCAGAAAGGGTGCTTTAAAATATTCTTGTGATCTTAATTACAGCCCACTTTACTACTTCTAGACAAACTAACACCTTCTGTTCTGACAGAATCCAACAATTAGTAGCTTGTTCTTACCGTTGTTATTACACTAACGCTCTTTAGTAACCACTACAGTATAACATCTGACTGCTTAAAAGCAATGTGTCGTTCATTCAATGTGTGTTTGCTCTGCAGGGTAGAGACTTACTGGAACAATTAAAAGCGCTGCCGAAAAGAAACGTGTCTGTGAGAGCTGTGAGCAGCATCCCTTCTGTGGCGACCAACTCGACAGACCTGGACGTTCTGAGAGAAAATGGTGCATGAAGAGCATATGCTGATCACAGATGGCTGTGCATTGTGTCTGCATCATGGCTTTACGTTCTCGTTGCTTCTTGTTATAGGAGTACACGTCAGACGGATTAACTTTGGCAAACTGACACGAGGAATTCTTCACAGTAAGTTCTGGATTGTGGACAGGAGACATATCTACATCGGCAGTGCTAACATGGACTGGAGATCTTTAACACAGGTACGGGGGACAAGCAAAGGTATCAGCTGTATGTGTGTGTGTGTGAGACAGAATGTTTGAAGCTACCGAACTTGATGTATTTGTTATGATTAAAGGTGAAGGAACTTGGAGCAGTGATTTACAACTGCACCAGTCTGGCCACAGACCTCCAGAAGATCTACGAGTCCTATTGGGTTATGGGTCACAGCAATGCTACGATACCAGATCCATGGCCCTCTTCTTATGACACGTCTATTAATAAAGACCAGCCTCTCCATGTGAACCTCAGCGATGTGCCCAGTAGAGTTTACATCTCGGTAATATTCTGTGGTGTTTTTTTTTTTTTTTAATGCTTAGAAGCAGATCGTGTCCAGTTTTTTTTTTTCTGCCAATAACAGAGTGAATTATTATTTGGTTAATAAAGTATTGAAGTAAGAGTAAGGGGTACTCATTTTCATACAGTATGTTTGAATATCTAAATTAATTATTGTGCAATATATAGCTTGTTTAACTGACAACGTGATCATAAAGAATGACAGGCAGCTGATTCTTGCACTTCATATTGAGCAATATAGGCACTGCTAAGCATAACGTTGTCTCATGATAATATTACCAAACCAGTGTAGTGATAGATAAACAGACCATATTGTTAATCCTTTCCCTTCAATGCAGAGTAATAACCAGCCAGTTTTAATCATTCGTGCTTTGTACTACTAGCTTCACTGTTAGAATAGAATAGAATAGAATATATTTTCTAGTTTTCATATTTAAATTACTATTTGTCAAAACTTGAATATAGTAATGCCCGTGCCGGATAATTATTTACACAAGATTAGATGCACTATAGGGCCAAAGGTTTGTGGACACCCGACCATCTTATGGGGTCTTCCCCACACTTTTGTCACAAAGCTGGATGCACATTATTCTCTAGGATGTCTTTGTATGCTGTAGCATTATGATTTCGCTTCACTGTATATATCCTACAGATATGTTTTAAAGGCCATATTATACCCTGTTTTAACAAGTGAGAATAGGCTTAGATATCATCAAAATCTTTTTTGTTAGTGTCGCTCCATCTGAAAAACCACTCACATCATGCCTTCTGGCCTTCCTGAGTTTCGTCTTGTTTCAAATTCACATTTCAGTGTGTAACTGTGAACATACAAATAAGCTACTGTCCCTGCATGTGCCTTCATGTCCAAAAATGACTGAAAACTGAATTTCACATAATACTGTATGTGCACATCATTAAATGAAGAAATGTATCCCTAACGAGGAAGCCATGAACCAGAATCAACGCTGCAGAGTAAAAACCTCTCTGAGACGAGGAACAAACCTCGAATAGAAACAAGACTGAAAAAGGGAACTCATCCTCTTCTGGGTGAAATCCCTACAGCAATCTTGCAACTAGTGAAAAGCTTTTACAGAAGAGTGAAGGCGCAGGGGGGACTAAAGCTGGAACGGAATGAAAAGCATGAAGCTTGAAAACATTTTACATGAACTACTAAGATTTTTGGCCAAACAAGAAGATTTTAAATATTATTGTGTATTGTGGCCTGTATTTGATCTCCTCTAATGGCAATTCTCTTCTTCCCCTTGACTCAGAATTCTCCTCCTGCCTTCTGTCCGGACTCACGCACCAAAGACCTGGATGCGATTCTGTCAGTGATGAACCAGGCACAGCAGTTCATTCATGTAGCAGTTATGGAATATTTTCCTGCATCCAAGTTTTACTACCATAACAGGTAAATCTTGATTATACATACTGTAAATGCATAATTTTCTCCTTTACAATTAAGAAAAGTATTGACTGCTTATTTTTATTCAGGTACTGGCCCGTTCTTGAAAATGCACTAATACAGGCGATGTTTGAGAGGAACGTTTCCGTGCGTCTCCTGATCAGCTGTGGCCGTGACAGCGACTCGTCCGTACTCCCCTTCCTCAGGTCCCTCAATGCCCTGAACTCTGCATACATCAGGATAGCAGTGGTAAGATCAACAGGAACTTTGCTGAAGTCTCTGATGCTTCCTATCACTTCAGCTACACTCACAGTAAATTGATATATATTACATATTTCGAATTTTAATGGTTGTAGTCAAGGTGAATGCTTTATTTTCACATTTTAGAGACTTTACATTGTTCCAGCGGGTAATGAGACTAACATACCCTACACCAGAGTAAACCACAACAAATACATGGTTACAGATAACGTTGCGTATATTGGTAAGTTATCAACTTCCAAGATGTTAAATTGAGTTAAAATTCTATCAATCAATCAATACAAAACAAAATCTTAACCTTAAAGCCTCATTAAGGTTCATTTCGTTCATTTTTATATCAACACAATGAATCATAATCTCTTATTACATAATCTGTATAATATGATCACCAAACCTATACTGATCTTCCAAATCTAGACATTTGACCAAGTTTATGTTTCACAGGGACCTCTAACTGGTCTGCAGACTACTTTAACACTACTGCTGGTGTCGGGTTGGTGGTTTCCCAAGATGCCTTGCATTCCCCCTCGTCTGGAGACACGTTCCTGGGGCAGCTGAGTGATGTATTTGACCGGGACTGGAGCTCCAGATTTGCAGTGCCACTGGAACAACTGGGCCACAACCCTGACTGTGCTTTCTCTAAAGCTTAAATGGACAGTGTCAATACACTCAGTATAAAGAGTTGTTATTACACAAAGTGAAATGTAGTGGAATGCCAAGTGGAAAGGCTTGTATATTATACTGTATTATAATTCTTCATGACCATGAGCCGTGTACTACAGGGATAGTTAAGTTTCTGTGATTAGCACTTTAATAACAGTTTTTTTCACTCTAGTAAGAGAGGATAAGGAGAGAACTGACATACAGTTAAGCATGAAAGTGTACAGGCTTAATAAAGCAATAGACATTTATAAGTAATAGAAAAGAAATAGCAATACATAACATGAAAATGAATAATCACTGCTGTCGAAATTTGAACCCGTGGCTCTCGAAGTGGGGACTGTGAAGGGGAGCCGCAGTGCCAGGTGGCCGCGGTGGATTAGTGGTTACCACAGTCACCTCGCACCTCCAGGGTCTGGGTTTTGATTCCCGCCTCGGTTCTGTGTGCATGGCGTATGCATGGTCTTCCCATGAGGGGTTGGTGGGTTTTCTCTGCGTACTCTGGTTTCCTCCCACAGTCCAAAGACATGCAGATTAGGCATTTCCTTAGTGTATGAATGGGCATGTGAATATGTGTGTGTGCCCTGCGTTGGATTTCCACCTAGCCCTAAGTCTTCTGGCATAGGCTCCAGGCCCCCCCGCGACCCTGTATTCAGGATGAAGCATTATACACAATGTGTGAGTAAGTGAGCAGTGCCTTTAAAAACTGGTTAGAAATATTACGGTGACATTTGTTCTTTATTAAACAGTATATATCTCTCACACACTTTCTCCTTTTTTTTCTCTCTTTTTCTCACCTTTTATCCCTTACTTACAATCTCTCTCTGTCGAATCAAACACACATTCATATACTCATTCAAACCATGGAAAATTAAGCAAAGCCAGTCCTCCTACAGTATCTGCATGTTTGTTTGTTTTTTTAAAGGGGGAAATCCAACACAAACATGGTGATGAGAAAATTTGCTAAACTCCCCAGAGGTAGTAACAAATGTAAATAAAAAAAAGACTACATTTGAATAGTGGATTATGCTTATACAAGAATAACTGTGCTGCCGACTGTGATTTATTTTAAAGTTAAAGGGGTCTTTGACTGAAGAACATCTGGACAACCTTTATTCACGAGTTTGTGTTTTTTCCTCTAGAAAAATAAATAAAAATAAGGCGTAGCGGTTAGTGTTGTCTGTCAGTTTGGGTAAAATACCCTCAAAAAATCGTGTTTGGAGAAAAAAAGTTAAGCGCTGCCATCAGTCCTGTGTCATGCCAACAGTAAAGCATCCTGAGATCATTCGGCAGTGGGGTTGCTTCTCAGCCAAGGGAGTGGGCTCACTCACCATTTTGCTTTATATGTATTTTCTCGCACATCTCATATTAATTTCAATTATTTTATTTAGATTTTGTAAAGCTGCTTTGCGACAATAGCCGTTGTTAAAAGCTCTATATAAATAAAATTTCATTAAAATTGAACGGTCCAGCAGCATGCAACTAGATTCACTAAAAAATTGTTTAAAGATAAAAGTAAAAAAAAAAATTTTTTTTTTTAAGAACACAGTCACAAATAAACGAATGGTACAAAACATCTGTAGTAGTAACTTCTCCCAACCCTTCAAGAACAGTTTGGTGATGAACAATGCCTTTTTATGCATGATGAAGTACCTTGCCATAAGGTAAAAGTGATGACTAAGTGGCTCAAGGAACAGAAGATTGACATTTTAGGTCTATGGGCAGGAAACTCCTCAGACCTAAATCCCATTGGGAACTTGTGGTCAATCCGTAAAAGGTGGGTGTAAACTTTTTTTTTTTAAACAAAAAACAAACAAAACAAAATTATGACAAACTCCAAGCATTGATTACACAATAATGAACTGCCATCAGTCAGGATGTGGCCCAGAAGTTGATTGACTAGCATGCTAGGCGAATGGCAGAGGATTTGAACTAGAAGAGTAAACACTGCAAATATTGAAACTTAATGAAATTGTCAATAAAAGTCTTGTAATGATACTTCAGAATATCATAGTGACATGTGACAGAAAGATCTAAAAACACTAAAGCAGCAAACTTTGACACAAATATAAATGTTCACATTCTCAAAACTTGAAAAAATGTCATTATAAAAATAATACAGCTGGAGGGCGCCGGTAGGGGGCAGTAGTTATTTTTAAATGACCGAATCTCTGGTAAGAAACGTTGAAGGGGCGGGGCTTACAGCGGAAGTGTGAAAGCGACGTGTGCTTCCAGTGGAGCTGTTTTAGTGAGCTGCTAGGCGTGTGTAAGGAACGCCATGGTGCTGTTAGAAAACGACGCGGTGAGAATCATTTAATTCATATTTATCATAATTTTAACGTGAGTTTAATGTGAGTATGTGATGACTTCCGTGTTGGACTCATTGTTTAAGCAGTACAGAGTGCAGGGGACGCGCAGGTAGCAGTGAGCTAGCTGTTGCTTAGCATTACAGCGTTAAGCTCCAGGGTTTCAGCTTTATAATGAAATACTGCATTACTTATCAGATCCAGGGCTTTAGACCTGCTCTAATAACCCCTGTCTCTGTAATTTCACTCCTCTCTGCATGTACTCATCATTTCTGATTCATTTCCAGGTGATTTCTGTATGAACACACTCAGCTTGAGAGATGAATAAACAGATTTTTGATTGACACACACGCACACATGTCCCACCTCCTGTTGTCCTTTTTTTCTGAATAACTTAAAAAAAATTTTTTTTTAAATATAATCCTACACATTGGATCTATATACACATACAGCGTCCACTTTAATAGAAACATCTGGCAGCAAACTGGTCAAGAGCTTCAGCTTCAATTCATCAGCAGTGGCAGCTTGGCAGTGCTGGGGTTTGAACCCACAACCTTTCAAACAGAAACCTACAGCCTTTCTTACAGAAATCGGGGTACAAACCCTTAATGTCCCGAGGAGACGTCTGATCTTGTGGCAGGGGCTGTTAGTTTCAAACAGTGTCAGATATTTCTGAAATCCTGAGAACTTTACCCACACAATGGTAAAGCGTGCATAGAATGGACAAAAAACAGACACACTACATAATAGTGTGTTGTCATCAAATTACACCTCAACTGAGTGTAATTTGTGTCGATCACATGACATGTGCAATGATCGTGCAACTACTGACCTCTTTGGAGGAAACAATACTACACACTGCTGAACTAATTCAATTCAATGTTTACAAAAGGTTGAAGTCTGTGTAATTTTTTTTTTTGGCTGACTCCATGTATATAAACCAAAATAATCAGTGAAATGCTGTAGATTCTTGTGTGTGTTTATACATGATGTTGTGTTTGTTACATTTTGGCATTCTGACGATGTCTCTCGGCTCTCTCGCAGTTTCTCACTGAGCTCACACGCCTCTTCCAGAAGTGCAGGACGAGCGGCAGCGTGGTGATCACCTTAAAGAAATGTGAGTGTGAACAGCCTGTAAGGTCTACCTTAATAATTTTTTTTGCAAAACGCTGAGTGATGATTGTCAGGGTGAACTTGTGGCAAATATTACAACTGCCACGATGCAAAAATGGCTTTAGGGTAACGTGAATTTGTGATACTTTAGAGCAACCCAACCTGCATTTCACACATTTTTCTTCATCAATCAGTTAATAACCAACAGTAGCAACAAATGAATTGAGAAAATAAAAGCATAAATAGTTGCTGCTGCTGTTATTATAATTATTACTAATTGCAACAACTATGTAATGGACTGTAGTTTCCCTGTGATTCATATGGATCAAACAGTTCAGCATTCAATGGCAGATTTTAACAATTGGTGCGAAACAGCTTTACTGTCGCTGTATGCCATTTTATTTGGGTTTCATTATTAAACAAAACTGTTTTGGGCGCACAAATATTTTCACTCACTTAAACTCGTTGTTGTGCGTGTCACTCAAAATCAGTCTTGCTCCAGCAAACCCGCTCTCTGCTCTACGGATTCCAGATTACCAAAAAAAAAAAAACTGATGACCACTTTGATAGTCTAATACTCAATCTATTGATAATTTAAACGAATAATCGATTATTCAGGTTGTGGGCCTTGAAATTAATATATGGCACTAATTTAGCTCTAAGCTTTTAAATGTTGTCTTAGAAATTGAAGATGAATGCTTCGATACTTCATTCACAAATGTGTTATTAATCTTTCTTGCAGAGGCAAAAGCTGTTTTTTTTCCCTGTTAATGTAAAATTAAGTATAAGCAAAGTAATGAAATCTTAACAGTTAAAGAGTAAAGATGGCAACAGGCAATTACAGCAACAAAACCTCACACCTGAGCAGAATGTGGAGCCGGGAAATAATAATCAGCTGAGTCGGAGCACGCTCGCCTGCTCAGAAACCAGGTGTGTGTGTGTGCACTCCCGTGTATGCTTGTGTGCCCTCTTGTTGTGTGAGTCACTTTAAAAGGCAACAAAACAACAGCTTTCAGCAACACGGACACTAATTATGCACATTCTCCTCAGCTGTGCGTCACTTCCCGGTTTACTCAATGCTCACTCCCTTCACAGAGCAGCAGTTGTTAAATTTTGTAACTTATCAGGACTCAATATAATAGCAATGTCATTTCCACAGTAGCAGCAGCAGGTATCTAAGATGTTTGTTACCAGGGTAATGCAGAGGAATTGATGTCAGCGTCGGTGACATGGCATGGTCTTCCGAATGGAGTGGAATCAGAGATGTTCCCTTAACGAGCATTCCCTGCACAGGGAGCACCGAGTAAACTCGAAAGTACAGAAGAAACGCAGCAGACTCGGTCTTCATGTCGGATCGTTCCAAGTCAGCACTAAGAACACACAGAGACATCACCTTCTAGTCACAGGTTGAATTCTTTGGCAACTGACCAGATCAGCAATTTTTAGAATTGATTCAGTCAATTCTGAATTGAGAAATCGAGACAATTTTATTTATATAGCGCTTTTAACAATGTTCATTGTAGCAAAGCAGCTTTTACAAAATAAAAAAAGTCTGGAAATGAATTTGAAATAGGTGAGGAAATGTGTATAAATCATAATTATCAGTTTGTCCCTCATGAGATAGGAACCTTGAGAGGAACCAGATTCAAAAGGGAACCCATCCTCATTTGGGTGATGATAGATAGCAGGTTTAAAAAATAAATTTATGAAATTGATGCATTCAGCATTGCAATACAAATTTAATCAGCACCTAGTCATCATGATATTCTATCAGGTGATTCTTGGTAAATCCCATGCCTATTTGTTAATGTCCTGTCAAATAGACATACTGTCCCTGATGTGTCCATTAGGGTCTAGGCCGTTTTAAGTCAAGTTGTGTTTGTGCGTTCCTCTCAAAATGAACCGTGACAGACAGTAGGCACATACAGGTAGTCCCCAACTTGTGAGCATTCGAGTTACGGACTTCCACACGTCCAAACAGACTGCGGTTCTACGAACATTTGTAGATGCAAACAAACCATGTGAATAGCTCACGTGTATTGCACAAAAAATAGCCATCTCAGTGCACCGAATACCAGTATTTACATACCATATTATTATATACCATATTTTCAGTGTGAAAGTGAATGTATAAAATGTCTAAAGTCCGGTGTATTGTGTGTGTGTGTGTGTGTGTGTGTGTTTGGGACTGCGGGAGAAGAGAGTCAGCCTCACTGGTTTCAATAAATCAGTCCGGAAGCACCATGATAGAAAATGACTGTAGTGGGGGTGAATAATCCTAATTTCAGAAAGTCGTTAACAAAACAGTTTACAGTCCAATATAGTTGAGAACAGCTCAAAAATGGCATCCGGCTTAAAAGCACAGAGACAAGTGTTACACTTCACTGTGGGATTAATTTCCTTAGGCGCGGTTACGATTTTCTGCCACATGCTGGCAGTGTGGTGGAATGGGGACAGAGTCAAGTGGATTGGTATGCTTTACATTGTATATTCATGTCAATGGCATATAAGACTCACTTTGTCGGAATTAAGATCAATTCCGACTTATGAATGTAAAGAAGGCTCAAAACCGACCTTGTTCATAAGTAGGGGGCTACATGTATAGTCAGACTCTCTCCCTTCTTTTTTCAGACGATGGGAGGACAAAGCCGGTGCCGAGGAAAGGCCATCCAGAGACATTTGAACCAGCTGACAACAAATGTCTCATCAGAGCATCAGAAGGCAAGAAGAAAATTAGCACAGTGGTGAGTTTACCTCAGGTTTAAACCCTGATTCACTGTACATGAGAGAGTAAAGTGTAAGTGTGTGTGTACACTTATATGATGAGAGATATTGACTTAAAGTAGAATGAAACGTGTTTAAGACTAGTTTCAATCCTTTTTTTCAGGTCACCACTAAAGAAGTAATCAAATTTCAAATGGTGAGTATTTCCTCATGTTTCAGCTTCCATGTTGAGACATAGTCATGGGTTTCATGTGGTTGAAAATAACAGCTTAGGGGAAACTACAGATCGGTTCGTAAATGAAAAGTAAAGGAATAATGTGGGGAAAATGTAAAGATAATTTAAAGCTTGACCAAAAAAAGTTTACACGGTTTATTACCTTCATTTCTAGGAAAAAAAAACATTCTAATATTTATGTGAACAAATGGCAAAACATGTACATCACCGGTCGAAACTTTGGACACACCTTCCTGATTTTTATTTCTTTATAAAATAATACTGAGGGCATCCAAAATATTCAATAATCTCCTTTGAACAGTATTGAGATACGTTTGATGCTCATGATCTGTAAAGCCTTCATAATGGCTCTAATCTAAAGTGTTGTTAATTGGTGATTTCTGAGGCTGGTAACTCTAAATGAACTTCTCCTCTGCAGCAGAGGTACGTCTTGGTCTTGCTTTTCCTGGGATGATAGCCAGTTTCATTATGGTGCGTGATGGGTTTTTCCAGAACAGCTGACCTTTGTCCTAAAATAACAATTGGAAGTACAGTGGAACCTCAGTTTGTGAGTAATGCGGTTTGCGAGTGTTCCGCAAGACGAGTAAGGATTTTTTAAATTTATTTTGAAAACGAACAAGTCTTGGTTTACGAGTACCGAGTATCATGTAGCATGCATGAGCTTCTTGTTTTGACGCCGAGTGACAATGGTTTTTCTCTCTCTTGCGCTGCAGAATTGTGGGTAATCGTCTCCCCTCGGTCTTAGTGCGCGTCTCTCACTGATATAATCATCAATGCATGTGTGTACTGTTTACTATAATGCACATGTGCCTGTAAAACATCTTTTATTTTGTTTGTATGTGTGTATGTACAGTGCGCGTGTACTGTCTATTATAACACATGCGCGCGAGTAAAGCAAAAGCAAGTCTCATTAGAGAGATCCATTTTCTCTCTCTGTCTCTATCAGCCTGCAGGTTGGGTGCGCGCGTCATTTAACATGCAGGTTTAATTTGTTTAGTTTTTTTTACTTTATATTTTATATTAATTGTTTTAGTGTTTATTTTTTGGGGCTATGGAACGAATAATTTGAGTTTCCATTATTTCTTATGGGAAGATATGATTTGGTTTGCAAGTTGTTTTTTTTAAATAAAAATTTATGAGCCTGCTTCCGGAACCATTTACGATCGTAATCCAAGGTTCCACTGTAATTACCTAATGCCATGTTCAATGTTATTTCATAGTTTTGAAGTCTCCAGTATTGCTCTAGAATGTAGAAATAAGAATATCTCACTATATATAAAGAACTCACTAAACAGAAAAACATTGAATTAGAAGGTGTGTCAACTTTTGACAAGTACTGTGCAAAAATCCTATATCATACAAAGGACAACGATTTCTCAATTCTTTCTCATTTTTATTTTATCACTTGCAAAGCCTTTTATATATCAGTGTTAAGCAATATTTTTTTCCCTCCTGTTCATTAATGGAAGCGAAGCGCACCTGTAATATGTGGCTTGTAGTGCGTCTCTTATGGACTGCATGTACAGCTAGATTTATTTAAAGCACTTATGTTGCTCAGTCTCGTAAACAGATTGTTCTCTTGTTGCTTTAGGCGTACTCCAATTTATTGAGAGCGCACATGGATGGATTGAAGAAGAAAGACAAGAAGAGTAAAAGTAAGAAGACTAAAGCTACACAGTGATCTAAATACTAAGGAGAAAGAGAGAGCGAGAGAGAATTCATCCAGACCACCTTCAGTGACATCACCTGTGCCCTGACCTCCCCAACTTCTCCTTCGTGCCGTTAGAGTGTGGCACTCGATAGCAACTGAAGGAGTGGAGGTCGTTTTCGCTCTTTGCACCAATCTAATCTTGACCTCTTCCCTGTCCAGAACTGTTTTGGTGGGTCAAGATTTTGCCACAATCATCGGGTGTAATTGGGTGGTGCCATATGATGATGCTGTTTTTGGTTACCCCCCCCCCCCCCCTTTTTTTTTTTTACCCCCCTCTATTTTTTACTGTGTCTTAAAGTTCACCATTCCTCTGAGGTTTATGCCAGAAGTTCACCTATTAATATCCAGGATTGTTTTTGACTTCAGAGGAGTATATGTTTTTATTTTAAAAGAAAATTTTTTGTTTATTACTAAAATCATCTGTAATTAATTTCTCAATTAATGTTTGTGCCTTTATAACCCCCCCCCCCCCCCCTATCCATGCATTTTGGCACAAACATATTTTTAGGTTTATTGTTCATTATTGGCCCAAACAGTGCAATGAGCAAATATCACACTGTTTAGATGAGCTGTTAACTTATTTCGGTTCTGAAATAAAAATATAAAAAACTTAAGTGTCCCAGTTCAGCACTGGTTCAAGCTTTTCTCTGTGTAATACTTATGTTGATTTCCCTTCAGTATTGCCCTTTTTGAGTTGTTTTAACTTGTAATTTGTTCTGGTCACTGACATTTACAACACGTACACAAAACATAAAACAAATCTAAAGCTGAGGTTTTAAAGCGCAGTGTTCCTCTTGTCGGGCCGCTCTCTGCTTGAGCCGACCGAGTTGCTGCGTTTGGCTTCCTCTTCCGCCTCGGTGTAACCCTGACGCATCAGCTGGGACACGTACTGGAACATGGTCTGGAAAACAAATACAATAAAATGAGATCTTTACCCAGTGCTTTCGCTTCTGTCTGAATAAAAAGCATTTTGATTTTTACACGATGTTCAAAAGTGTGGAGACTACACGTACAAGTCCATAAATCTTGATAAATCATTTTACCTGTTTTCCACAGTTCACCTGGTTTGCATCAAAATATGCTCAAGTTAGAGCCGAAAGTCTGCACTTTAAGCTCGTATTTATTTAATGTCAACTCCTCTGGGCAGTGAACCCACCATAAAGTAAAGAATTATGAGTGACTAACTTGCACTCAGATTCTAGACGTATACACAAAATTTATTTTGATAGTCACAGAGGTCCTTGCACTCTATCATTTTATAGTGTTGCATTCTGTGAACAGTCAGCAGAATTTGGGGTGAACTATAAATTTTACCATTAGCTTGCTTACATAATGCTGTGCATCAGTTTAAGGTTAAATGTATTTTTCTCCAGCTCTTGAATGTGATGTCAAACAGACCGTTGATGTGCATGGAAATGATAACATGCAAGGTCAAAAACCTCATTTATTATAAGTTTACAATTGACAAACATGAGTTGTGGTTATAAACCATCCGGCAGGGAGACGAGACTAATCCAGGTCAAAGACGAGTGTCTGTTGATCACTGCTGCTTGTGTAGTGACCGTTTCATCTCGGGTAGCTTCCTCATGAAATTTAACAAGGACACACCTCATAGATTGGATTAGTGGTATACACACGTGGACAAAATTGTTGGTACCCTTCGGTCAATGAAAGAAAAACTCACAATGGTCACATAAATAACTTTAATCTGACAAAAGTAATAATAATAAAAAATTCTATGAATGTTAACCAATGAAAGTCAGACATTGCTTTTCAACCATGCTTCAACGGAATTATTTAAAAAAATTAACTCATGGAACAGGCCTGTACAAAAATGATGGTACCCCTAGAAAATACTGAAAATAATGTGACCAAAGGGACATGTTAATTCAAGGTGTGTCCACTAATTAGCATCACAGGTGTCTACAATCTTGTAATCAGTCAGTGGGCCTATATATAGGGCTCCAGGTAGTCACTGTGTTGTTTGGTGACATGGTATGTACCACACTCAACATGGACCAGAGGAAGCGAAGGAAAGAGTTGTCTCAGGAGATTCGAAAGAAAATTATAGACAAGCATGTTAAAGGTAAAGGCTATAAGACCATTTCCAAGCAGCTAGATGTTCCTGTGACTACAGTTGCACATATTATTCAGAAATTTAAGATCCATGGGACTGTAGCCAACCTCCCTGGACGTGGCCGTAGGAGGAAAATTGATGACAAATCAAAGAGACGGATAATCCGAATGGTAACAAAAGAGCCCAGAAAGACTTCTAAAGAGATCCAAGGTGAACTTCATGCTCAAGGAACATCAGTGTCAGATCGCACCATCTGTCGTTGTTTGAGCCAAAGTGGACTACATGGGAGACGACCAAGGAGGACACCATTGTTGAAAACAAATCATAAAAAAGCCAGACTGGAATATGCCAAACTACATGTTGACAAGCCACAAAGCTTCTGGGAGAATGTCCTATGGACAGATGAGACAAAGATGGAACTTTTTGCCAAGGCACATCAGCTCTATGTTCACAGACGGAAAAATGAAGCATATCAAGAAAAGAACACTGTCCCTACTGTGAAACATGGAGGAGGCTCTGTTATGTCCTGGGGCTGCTTTGCTGCATCTGGCACAGGGTGTCTTGAATCTGTGCAGTGTACAATGAAATCACAAGACTATCAAGGGATTCTAGAGAGAAATGTGCTGGCCAGTGTCAGAAATCTGGGTCTCAGTCGCAGGTCATGGGTCTTGCAACAGGACAATGACCCAAAACACACAGCTAAAAACACCCAAGAATGGCTAAGAGGAAAACATTGGACTATTCTAAAGTGGCCTTCTATGAGCCCTGACCTCAATCCTATTGAGCATCTTTGGAAGGAGCTGAAACATGCTGTCTGGAAAAGGCACCCTTCAAACCGGAAACAACTGGAGCAGCTTGCTCATGAGGAGTGGGCCAAAATACCTGCAGAGAGGTGCAGAAGTCTCATTGACAGTTACAGGAATCGTTTGATTGCAGTGATTGCCTCAAAAGGTTGTGCAACAAACTATTACGTTAGGGGTACCATCATTTTTGTCCAGGGTTAGGGTTAGGAACTCCTGTTCCATGAGTTCATTTTTTTTATAATTCCGTTGAAGCATGGTTGAAAAGCAATGTCTGACTTTCATTGGTTAACATTCATATAATTCTTATTTATTATTACTTTTGTCAGATTGAAGTTATTTCTGTGACCATTGTGAGTTTTTCTTTCATTGACCGAAGGGTACCAACAATTTTGTCCACGTGTGTAATGGTGAATATTCTTAAATTAATAATTTGTTGACTGTTTACAGAATTCAGCAATAAAAAATATGGAAAGGTGTCACAAAGGTCCAATTCCTCAGTATTATCCAAAAGAATTTTGTGTAACACTGGTTCACCGGCTGCTCCTGTTGAGGGGTCGCCACAGCAGACCGACTCATCTGCACAACAACTTGGCGCAGGCTTTTCACCAGATGCCCTTCCTGACGCAACTCTCCCATTATATCCTGGCTTGGGACCAGCACTACATCCAGTGGCTGGGGTTTGGGCATCGGCTGTGAATCGAACCTGGGCCTTCCGCATGGTAGGTGAGAAACCTACCACTGAGCTACTAATGCCACATATACACAGATATTTTCTGTTAGTCAAACTGGACTTTTGATAATGCAGAATAATAACACTTAGGAGAGTAAAAACTCTTTGTCTACATCATCCCCTGCAAAACTAATGTACCTTTCCCAGTGTTTCCTCCCAGGAACTCCTCTTATAGCAATTTCTTAAATGGAAAAATGGCCTGGTTTGATCACCCAAGGCATTCGCTTTTTGCAGAGCAGTGCACCTCATCATACGTACTGTCCTCTAAACCACTTGCACATTACTGGAACTTGGCTGCTAGTTATTGCCACATCCCTGTATAGTCCAGACCTCGCTCCATGACTTTCCACATGTTTGTACTATTAGTGGAGTTCCTGCAAAGGACCGAGAAAACTTTCTACCCTGATGTAAGGTAGATGCTAGCACTATAGTGAAGCCCTGGGATAAGTGCATTAGTGTAGCAGGGAATGATGTAGAGAAATAATAGTTTAGGAAGTTTAGAGTGCATGTGTGGGTTAATGAGCTGGGGAGGTAATGATGTTAAGAAATCAGTAACATCTTGTGACTGAAATTTCTCAACATGTGCACTGTTATCTGGTCTCTTGTCATGTGTTCAGTAAAATCCATGTGAGCACATGTAACCAGTGATTCATCTTTTTTTTTTGCCTTCGCAGGCTTGTCTTTTTTTTTAACTTATAAGTTTAAATTGAAGTTTTACAGCAACATGGTGGAATACTTTATTTTACTCCCCCTCCTTTTATTTCAGTTTTTATTCCAGATCGTCAGCATCTGCACACTGCTTTGATAAGTAGAGGGCTACTCTAATAGTGTAGTAGCTGCTCTTGACATTACTTTTTAAAGTAACTAATTACATTACAAAAATACTGTCTTCAAAAAGTAATCAGTTACATTACTGTGTTACTCTCTGATAAACGTAACTAGTTAGAGTACTTTTCCATTGCAGAAAAAAACTCCTTTGTTCTTCCTCAAGCATGTTGTTTTAGTCAAGACCTTTATAATTATTCTACCATCATCACTCAGCGAAGTTTGGGCCATAATCTGTTAACTACTAATACCCCTAATTTCACCTATGCGGT
Source organism: Clarias fuscus (assembly GCA_030347435.1). NCBI lineage: Eukaryota > Metazoa > Chordata > Actinopteri > Siluriformes > Clariidae > Clarias > Clarias fuscus. The sequence goes on from CM059216.1 coordinate 10,008,920, forward strand.
TTCACACGGTGGCCGTAAGTACGGTTCATCATGATTCACCGCGAGTTTTGATGCTGTGATTAGGTTTCCATCTTTCAGCACGTCGGTCCTCGCATATTCAAACCGCATAGGTGAGATAGGGGTATAACAGCAGGAATAATAGAGTGGGGCGGGTTATCGGGGACGGGGTTTGTAGGACGACTTTCTCACACACACAATAATGGAATCACTGCTGACGGATTACATAAATTGTCTGAATAACAGATTACTTTTTTGAAAATATAACTGAATAACTGAGTACTTACAGTATATGGTGAACCTACCGCATTAGATTACTTATTACATCAAAAAATTATCCAGGTACTCTAATGCGTTACTTTGTTAGACCCAACACTGCTCTTGATACAGTACATGATTTTGCGATGTGTGATATACGGTATATGGATATACTGAGTCTGGAGCAACAAAACCTCCAGTTTCAAATAAATCTCTTCACTCGTCCCCCAAAGGTAGTTATCTTTAATTCTCAGGTCAGTAATCTCAAAACCTGTGACTGTACAGTACGCCACTAATTCGGCTCATGGCTCCTTCTGCTTTGGTCTGAAACAGCTAGAGATTACAAATCACTAATTTCAGAGAAGGCTTCTGCATGTATCGATGTGCACAAAGCACAAAGCATCAATTAATATTTATAATCCATAAATTGCGGGCTGTTTTATGAATATTTATTTATGGGGCAGTGCCAAGGAAAACGAGTGGAAGAGAACACAGTCATCAGTGATGGACAGTAAATGACAGTAATTAAAACAAAACATAGGAAAATACAATTTGTATTTTCTTTTGTTTTTAGTTATTCATGTGCGTGTTTCTTTCTCCAGTTTGCTAATAAGCAGAGTAACAAACTAACATTTTTATTTTGAGTAGATACAGTTTTGGCATTTTGACCAACTACTTGTTATGGCTGTTATTGATTTAATGCAGAAGAAATATGGAAACCAATAAAAACCTGTAAAATGCATAGCTTTTTTAAGCTCCTTCTGATTTTAAACTCTGGTTACATTATTAGATGCGTCTGAAAGGAAAGGCGAGTCACACAGTAATAGTGTTGAAATACTACACACCAATGTGCTTCGGTAACATAATGCCATGCAGAAATGTTAAGTAAAAGTACAGACGTTTGCCGTACTTCTCAGTGGAGTAAAAGTAAAAGGTATCCTTCGTACGGTAGAAATGTGTACATCAGTACAGTAACGATGTACATGTGCTCGGTTACCTCCCACTTCTGGCACTCACCTTCCATGCCTCCTCAAGTTCAGGAGTCCATTTGTCTTTCAGAATTGGCCGGACTGCGCAGATGAACTCTGCTCCTACATACTGGGAATACAAAATGCACACAAGCGGATATTTAAAGGATGAAATACACCTTTTCTCTTTGACACTTTGGCAGAGAAAGTGCTTAGTGAAAGTGACATCTGCTGGTCATGGGTGGTAGTGCAGGTGTCTACTTTAATGTCTCACCCTGTAGTATTTAGGAGGTGCGCAGTAGCGGTAATGGCTTCTTCCAAGCTCGACAGCCAGCGAGTCCAGCCGGTCCAGCTGATCAAGTCTGGCCACGCTCTTCTCAATGAAAGACATCACGCTGTTCAAAAAAAGATAAAACCAAATACAACTTGACTCCACAAAATTGGCCCTGGTGTCCCCTCTCTGTTCCTTTACAATTTTAGTGTTTTAACAAATACTCCTCATGTCAGGAATGGCTATGTATTAGTTTATTAGCTGGGAAAAGTAAGCAGGGAAATATTAAAAGGAAATATTACAATGTGCTTGACTGGGAAACCTCATGGTGCGCCATTACCATTACCTCTGGTTTTGGATGCTTTGTTCATTCGCCCGCGAGTGTGAGCACCTCACTGCACAGCAAGCACTCTCAGTGTACTTTAGGGGAATACCTATGATTTGACACACTTACAGTCTTGTTGACGGTGTAATGGGGAGATTAAATTGCGACTGCACTGGAAGCAGGGCTAGCACGCTGCTTGTTTGTGCATACTGGAGTGTTTCTGTCTAATTATTGAGACACAAATAATAGTTGTAATAGCCGTGTTCACTTGTTGGCTGTTTTCGCACGCTGTTCGCGAGTGAGGGTGAAGAGCCACTTGTTGGTACCGGTAGGAAACATGATTAAAGTGGCTCTTAAGAATGTAACCAAGTGGCACAATGTTTTGCTGATGGAGAGGATACAGGGCCGTGTGCATCAGTAGCCATTTGCAATGGTGAATACTCAGCCACTACGGTTCATTTCGAGACCATTTGCTCAGATCCTCCCTCCACAGTCGATTGATGTGAAATGGAACGAGGCCAAGACAGCAGTAATAAAAGGCCAATCACAGATTCCTCGTGGCAGTTATTAAGACCCCTTCGCCATCCTGTAGAGTTCTGGGAAGTGTCTCAGTGTCTCTGGTGTGCAGATGGAGGACATTAGAGGTCAGTTGTACGACACTAACCTGTAATAGGTTATGGAGTATTTCCGGCCTACAACGAAATTCCGCTTGATTTAAGAACTTTTATTAGCATTTGAAAGCATTACAAATCTGTTATGTAGGGATTATGGGATATGACAGTCAGCCTTTGCAGAGTATTACATATATTATTGACATATATTACACACATGGACAAAATTGTTGGTACCCTTCGGTCAATGAAAGAAAAACTCACAATGGTCACAGAAATAACTTTAATCTGACAAAAGTAATAATAAATAAGAATTCTATGAATGTTAACCAATGAAAGTCAGACATTGCTTTTCAACCATGCTTCAACGGAATTATAAAAAAAAAAAATGAACTCATGGAACAGGCCTGGACAAAATTGATGGTACCCCTAACTTAATAGTTTGTTGCACAACCTTTTGAGGCAATCATTGCAATCAAACGATTCCTGTAACTGTCAATGAGACTTCTGCACCTCTCTGCAGGTATTTTGGCCCACTCCTCATGAGCAAGCTGCTCCAGTTGTTTCCGGGTTGAAGGGTGCCTTTTCCAGACGGCATGTTTCAGCTCCTTCCAAAGATGCTCAATAGGATTGAGGTCAGGGCTCATAGAAGGCCACTTTAGAATAGTCCAATGTTTTCCTCTTAGCCATTCTTGGGTGTTTTTAGCTGTGTGTTTTGGGTCATTGTCCTGTTGCAAGACCCATGACCTGCGACTGAGACCCAGCTTTCTGACACTGGCCAGCACATTTCTCTCTAGAATCCCTTGATAGTCTTGAGATTTCATTGTACCCTGCACAGATTCAAGACACCCTGTGCCAGATGCAGCAAAGCAGCCCCAGAACATAACAGAGCCTCCTCCATGTTTCACAGTAGGGACAGTGTTCTTTTCTTGATATGCTTCATTTTTCCGTCTGTGAACATAGAGCTGATGTGCCTTGGCAAAAAGTTCCATCTTTGTCTCATCTGTCCATAGGACATTCTCCCTGAATTGTGGCTTGTCAACATGTAGTTTGGCATATTCCAGTCTGGCTTTTTTATGATTTGTTTTCAACAATGGTGTCCTCCTTGGTCGTCTCCCATGTAGTCCACTTTGGCTCAAACAACGACGGATGGTGCGATCTGACACTGATGTTACTTGAGCATGAAGTTCACCTTGGATCTCTTTAGAAGTCCTCTTTTGTTACCATTCGGATTATCCGTCTCTTTGATTTGTCATCAATTTTCCTCCTGCGGCCACGTCCAGGGAGGTTGGCTACAGTCCCATGGATCTTAAATTTCTGAATAATATGTGCAACTGTAGTCACAGGAACATCTAGCTGCTTGGAAATGGTCTTATAGCCTTTACCTTTAACATGCTTGTCTATCATTTTCTTTCAAATCTCCTGAGACAACTCTTTCCTTCGCTTCCTCTGGTCCATGTTGAGTGTGGTACATACCATGTCACCAAACAACACAGTGACTACCTGGAGCCCTATATATAGGCCCACTGACTGATTCCAAGATTGTAGACACCTGTGATGCTAATGAGTGGACACACCTTAAATTAACATGTCCCTTTGGTCACATTATTTTCAGTATTTTCTAGGGGTACCATCATTTTTGTCCAGGCCTGTTCCATGAGTTTATTTTTTTAAATAATTCTGTTGAAGCATGGTTGAAAAGCAATGTCTGACTTTCATTGGTTAACATTCATAGAATTTTTTAAAATTATTACTTTTGTCCGATTAAAGTTATTTCTGTGACCATTGTGAGTTTTTCTTTCATTGACCGAAGGGTACCAACAATTTTGTCCACATGTGTATGAGGGGTTGTTCAAGCCAAACCAGGAATTTTCATTGTGCAGAATAACAGAGCACAATTATGAGAGGTCATTTTATTTCTCTATATAAGCCCCTGCTACCCTAATGCACTTAATGCACTTACACAGCATTTCATCAGTGCTTGTGCATCACCAAGGTAGAAATTTTCTCAGTATGCCAGAGTCATATCGGACTGTCTGGCTCACGTCTGAAGCAGCTGGCCTCCCAGGAACTCCATTAATGGCCCGAACCTGTGGAAATAACTTGGGGCAAGGTAAGGACAGTACTGGGGACGAGGCAATATCTCTCAGGCGACTTCCTGTAATGTGCAAGTGGTGTTGGTGAATGATTGTGTGTACAGTTCCCACAGACAGATGCGTCTCTTCTGCAAGTTGGCAACAAGTTATCCTTGGAATTTTAAAGATCAACTGCAGTGGGCTCCGAGCCACTTCATTTATGGAAGTACGACTTTCGTCGAATCTCTCGCACAATCATTTCAGATGTTTTACGTCATCATCCCTGTACTGTGCTTACAGTAAATTCACAATAAAGCTCATCATAAGTCCCAGATTGACATGAATGCCTCTCGCACTTTACATCATTAATGACCTAATAGATACTTCTTATACTTATTTTAGTGTATTTCTATACTAATATGTATTTTAATTAAAAGGAAAATGTTACACACTGCTGTTACAATTGCAGGTTTTTGTAATTAAAAAAAAAAAGATTTTTTCCACCTTTACTCTGATGTTAATTAGCAACCAGCAACAATTAATTGAAAAACAAAGCTTCTTAGGAGGAAAAGGAAAAGAAATAATAATTGGTCACCGGGTTTTGTGAGTGTGCAAGTGTAAAGGCTAGACAGTACTGACCGGAGACCATGGGCTCGTAGCTCCTTGCTAGTGCGTAACCTTTCCAGGTCCTCCACGTCACGGAACAGGAAGAAGACGTCTTTGCACTCCGGATGAGTCTCGAACAATCTGTCGCCAAGACAACAAAACACATTAGCGGGACGTGTATGATGTATGAGGACCCTGAGCACTGGACATCAGAGAGGCCTCTCATTTACTCATTTACACTGAGGGGAAATCTATATTTGCACATGTTTTAATTGAATGTTCTTCCAGTGCGTATACAGTACGCAACTTCTGCCATCAGTTCATGTCTTTTGATGTTTAAATTAAATACTGACAAAAATCAGTACAGTTATAGGCGTTTATAATCCGATCTTTTTCGAAAACAAAGTTGATGGGAAAAAGATTCAAATTGTAGATACAGGATGTAAATGATGTTACATGGGTTTTCTGGATATAAATGCTCCAAGTTGCACCTGGCGTCATGATAAAAGGCACGGCCTCTTTGTTAGGACGATTTGACACAACAAGCGGCAATCACGGTGAAGATGAAGGAGCCGACTGAGGTTCTCGCAGGGACATTATTATTAATAAACCTCTTGAATGGAAAATAGAAAATACTACAGAGCTAAAAGCAAACACTTTAACCCTTTCTTTAATATATGTTGTCTAATGGTTACAGCATTTTTATTCTGTACGGTAAAATGTTCCCCCTTTAAGGTTTTGGTACAATTTGTACAATAATATGCATGTGGAAAATGATTTTGATTTCTGCATCGGGTCTGTGTGTGTGTGTGTGCGCGCGCATGTGTGTGGAGTTTGCATGTTCTCCCTGTGCATAGTAGGTTTCCCTTGGGTACTCTGGTTTCCCTCACAGTCCATAAACATGCAGATTACGCTAACTGTTGTTTCCGAATCATCAATTTAGATTTCTTTTAACTCTAGTATGTATGCACTTAAATAAGTATAAGTATATTAAATAACAAAAAGAAAAGGAATACTTTGTTTCCCCTCACTACATGCACTGTTAGCTGAGTGAGTCTTTTAAATGTATACTTTGGCTCTACATTGTGTATTCTACTGCGTGAACTACCGAGCGTTATTGCCAATGATTATACACAGACATCACAGACAAACTACCTGCCCTGTTCATTAAAATGAGCAACAATGAACAGCTCATGCAATGCTGTTCTGAGTTTCGACGTATGAATATACTAGTCGTGAATCGTTCGTGGTGAGATGTTGGATCATCGTTCAAGAAGCAAAGCTTCCATTTCTTTGAGGAATGAGTGAAGTAGACATCTGCTTTGTAGTCCGTGCTCTAAAATGTCCAACAAAGATTTAGTGATGTTTAAATTTGGTGGCTGCGATGGCCATGGAAAACTTCATCCTGGTGTTTATCAAACCACTGGAATCGTTTGATCACTACAGTACGTGTCGGGATATTATCACCTTGGAACTGTGCTGTTTGCTGGCTGTTACTGTCATATGACCATGTAAAGCAATGCAAATGAAATCTGATCTTTTCAGTACTGTTGCTGTCCGTACCGCTATGAATCTCAGAGAATACCCAGAGGGTGCAAACTGACATTGTGGTTTGAGGGCATCCTTTGGATGTTCCAGACGTGAGAGTTGTCTCATCAGACCAGACTGCTCCTCACACCACATTCACACATCTTCACACATTTACTGAATCATTCGCGTATCCCATTTAGGAAGATCTCAAGGTGCCCCGACAGTGGCAACTTGGCGATGCTGGGTCTCGAACCCCTGACCTTCTGATCAGTAATCAACAGCCTTAACCAAATCGGCTCAACCACCACTGCCAATTTATCTTTTATATAAAATAGTCTTTTCTGATGTCAGCCTTGTTATGAATTCTAGCTTTGTCATAACACATTCAGGTCTTTAGTTGTTTTTCATGTGTACTTTTTTGGGCCTTAGCTACTCACATGTTGACACATCCTCACATGACTTTTTAAGAATCTTAGCCTTTTAGCATTAAACAATGTCCAGTTTAACAATGTTTGTGTGACTGAGGAAACTGAAATAACTGTTAACGGCATTGCGCTACAGCTCTGATTAAAGTTGAAAAAAATAAATAAATAAAAATAAATCACACCTAAAACATGATTTGTATGATTCAGTTACATGGTACGAGCCCTAGTCCAAGTTCAGCACGGCCTTGGCGTAAGTCTCTGAGAAACCTCTAGTGTTCAGAAACCACCACGCAACAGCAGAGAACAATTTCTTCTGGCTCACCCAGGACTGAAAGACATCCCTTGCATCAGAAAAGGGTTTGTGGGTTTGAAAAACACACAATCCTTGCATCAGAAAAGGGTTTGAGCGCTTTTACCACTGCGCCACACTCCGAGTGGCGTAGTGGTAAAAGCGCTCGCCCTATCATCCGGAGATCGCCAGTTCGAATCCCGGGTGGTGCTGTAACCTCTCGCAGCCGGAGGTCTAGAGAGAGCTGATTGGCCGAGCTCTCTCAGAGGGGAGGGATGAGAGGTACTTAGTGCTCCCACATTAACCACGTTACATTACAGCCAGTCAGGGGCGTCTGTGAGCTCGCGCAACGGAGGGAGCGGATAGCGCTGTCCTCAGAGTGTGTTACGTCGCCCCCAACGGTGCGCGAGCGAGCAGTTCGAAAAGATGCGGTCGGAGTAAACACGTGATCGTCTTCGGCCCTCCCGGCTGAGTGGTAGTAGTAGCCTTAATGTGGGAGCCCCCTAGTGACGGGGAGAAATTGGACACGACTAAATTAGGGTGAAAATCGGGGAAAAATCCAAAAAAATAAAAAATAAAAAAATAAAAAAGGGGGGTTTGTAAGAGAAACAGGACACCTCCGCTGAAGGCCTTGAAGGACTTAATGTGTTACCGTTGAGATGTATAGAATTTTTTCTTTAAGATCTACACTGTGAGCCAGACCTCTTTTACCATGGACTCCTGCACCAAGGACTTCAACAACTATGACAATTATCAGAAGCTATCGTACCAATCCATTTCCCTTAATAAGATCTTTAAAATACGCCTCATAGACTCATATTACATTCACACAAAATAGAAAATATAATAAGAACTGATATGATAAAACAAGGACTAATTTTTAAGAAAACTTTACTTCAAACCATTTCTAATGCTGAATGTTGCGTAAAGGTACCGAGGGATTCTCTGCAGCCACGACAGAGACATTGGTGTGGTCAGAAAAGCAGGGCTGCATCAGAAAAGGGCATCTGGCATAAAACCTTGTTAAGTCAAATGTGCAGATCGGATGGTCTGTGGTCTGCCATTAACAGGAGCAGTGAAAGAACAGCAAGAAAATATCTTTAGAAAAAAAACAAGATGGAATGTAAAGAACCAGGAAAACAGATTACATGGACAACATTTCTTCCACCCGACTGAAATTATTCAGATTAAAGAAATAGGTGATGTCTGATAAAGTAATGCCATGCAGTAAGATGCATTTTATGCATTACAATTCTAGCACTGTACAGTAAATATCAGTGTAAGGTTCATAGCAACATTAATGAACTTGGCACACTAATGTTAAAACATAAATTACAGTATGTTAGGTGTTGGAATGCGGTTGTTTTAATCAACTAAAAATATATATTTTTTAATTAAAACTTTTAAATGAATACCATATCAAAGCAGATTGGGGTCTGTTTGGAACTCTTATTATCCTCATAATGAAATAGAAGATCACAAAGATTTGTAAATGTATTAAAGTGAAAAACATGAAATATAACATATTGTTCTTTGATATTAGCTACAAGTTTGGGACAAATGGATCCGTACATCTCCAACCAGCCCGAAGTCAGGTGGGATGTGGTACGATTCACTACGATATGTCAACCTGTGTCGATGTGTCAGTATGTTTTCTACTATGTTTAACAATTGTTAAACTAATCAAAATAATCATTCTTTTAATAATCAATAGTAAAAAAAAAAAAAAAAAAAAAAAAAAGGCTACGGGTAGCCCTGCTCTTTGTACACTGAACCTTTCATCTTGTGTGCTTCCACTATGCCACACCATCACATTAGCCTCATTTTTGTTTTACCTTAAGAACCGAGATTTTGCCAGACATCTGCCTCGGCATAAGAAGCATTAGCGGCATACGAGCGAAAGTCCGGAGAGACCGTACGTCCGGGAGCTCTTCAAAACTTGTTTGTGTCAGCGGAAAGGAAAGCGAAAGGAGTTTACATATTTTTTGCAGGACTTTTTGCATTTTGCAAGATTTAGGGAGGACATAACACCACGGGTCCCAAGAATGTTAGCAAAGACGGTAGCAAGATGACAACGATGCCGCTTTTAGTTTTTAGTTTAAGTGACTTTAGGTGTCAGTTTAGTTTTTAAAGTAGCCAGCGCCAAGAGGAATCATAAATTAAGATTAAGTGAGGTTTCATGTCTATTTATTTCATATCATACCTAATCTAAATGTTTAGATTGTTTTATATTATTATATTTTTGTAAACTGGTAATATTTATGAGTGGCTGAAACAGATTATCCGCAATTTTTACTTCGTTTCCAATAGAAAAATGCGTTTCACAATTCGCCCTAAGAACTCGCCTCGCATGCCGAAGTACCACTGTACATGCAATCACAATTCGATGACCTCATTGGCCTTCCACTAATGGTGACTTTTGGCCATGACCCAATCAGCTCAGACAGTCAGAACAGCACCAGAAAACGACTGTTGCATTCACTATGCCATGGCGTGTGGTGCTGCAGAGCAGCAAAAAAATCTAGACAAATCAAACACAGGCGCATCATGACGCAAATGTCTAGCAGCCTTGAGAGAACTCAGTCAGATGGCTCCAAACAGTGTAAAGAAGCGAGAAGACTTCATTGTCATCGATGAAAGCAACACACAAAGAAATGACCAGGTGTTACATTTAATCCATGGCCAGTGGACACGCATCTGTATGGAAAACCAAAACCAGAAATCTTCGTGGCTTCAGCTCAGACGTGAACTGTGAAAACAAACTTGACAGTCTAAAAAAAAAAAAAAAAAAAAAAAAAACATCTCGACAATGCCTGAAAAGACACAAACAACAAAAAGACAAAATCACAAATCATAAATACAAACAGTAAAGTTCTTTTGGCAGGTTCTTCTGGGTTGAGTGGTGTCAGCCAAGGTGCAGGCAGCATGCTCTGGGAGGAAAACTGAAAACACTTCATGCTTCAGCTTGCGGCTTGCTTTAACATTTTGCTTTCTAATTATAGTGAGTATTTCTGATACCTTCATCTATTAATCTGCAATAACCGCCTTATCCCTGGGTGAATACACTCTGGATGGGACAGTTGAGAAGCTGTATTTGACATCCTCCAAGATAACTCGTTAACAATAGAAATAAGCTGTACAGTAGGTGCACAACATATAGACGCATTTACACAACCGCTACGAATACCCAGAATGTAGCAGCACGCTGACGCGTATAATCAACTATTGAACTATTTCCTCGAATAAGACTAAACGTAGTTAAATTAAATCAGCAGCTCGCTATCCGGTGCAGTTTGAAAGCCAGAGGGTTATACTTTACAGAGGTGTTTAAAATAGCGAAGGCGATGTCCGATGAAGTAGTTTGCTCTGGTCCCATCCCAATGAGACGTGGCGACATAGCTTACAGCAGGTTATGGTCGCTGAACCGCTGGATGTCCAGGTGGTGCTCCGAAAACAACGTGGGCTTCATAGACAATTGGAGGACCTTTGAGGGCAAAACTGGCCTGTTAGGGCGGGACGGTGTCCATCCCACTCGGGAAGGTGCTGCTCTCATTTCTTGCAGTATAGCACATAGTCTCAGAAGAGGCCTAGTTAATCGGTGACAATCCAGAGCCCAGGCCAGGGAGCAGACAGACAGGCTAAACCAACCGTCTGCTAGCTGCAGAGAGTCGTCACTCAGGGTTCATCATATTGAGACTGTGTCTGTTCCCCGAGCTAAACATAAATTTAGAAAGACTCACAAAGTCTGTTTTAGTAATTTAATTAACATAGATACCACAAACTCAGAATACACTGAATGCGCAGCCGGCAACTGAAGCTAGGACTGTTAAATATTAGATCTCTCGCATCTAAAGCAGTTATTGTTAATGAAATTATCACAGATCAGGAGTTTGATATCTTATGTTTAACAGAAACCTGGATTAAACAGGACGAGTATGTAGCTCTAAATGCAGCTAGTCCTCCTGGATACAGCTACATACACCAGCCTCGGCTAACTGGTAGAGGAGGAGGAGTCGCAGTTATTTATAACGATAATCTGTCTCTCGTACAAAAACACAGTTTTAAATCTAATGCATTTGAAGTTCTCTATAGTAACATAAAGTCAGCTCAGTCGATCCCGCTAATCATCATTTACAGACCCCCAGGGCCGTACTCGGAGTTTCTCTGCGAATTTGCAGATTTCCTCTCAAACCTTGTTGTTTCTGTAGACAAAGCGTTAATTGCTGGAGACTTTAATATTCATTTTGAGAATCCAGAAGACCCTCTGAGAACAGCATTCTTGTCCATACTGGACTCAGTAGGAGTAAATCAGTCTGTAGTAGGACCCACTCATAAAGCAGGTCACACTTTAGATTTAATATTATCCTTCGGATTAAGTATAGGAAATATAACCACAATTCCACAGTCTGAAGTTATCTCAGATCACTACCTTGTCTCGATTAAAGCGTGTTATAGTAATAATGTATGCAGCACAGCACCGCGCTTCCACCTTAAACGTACATTTACATCAAATACCGCACAGAGCTTTATCAATAATCTTCCAGAATTATCAACTTTGATTGGATCGCCATCTGACTTCACAGAACTCGAACAGGCGAATGAATATCTAGAGTCAGCACTTCGTTATAGCTTAGATAATGTAGCTCCAGTTAAAAGGAAAATGATTAGAGATAAGAAACTCGCTCCTTGGTATAATGACCACACACGTGCTTTAAAACAAACCACTCGAAAATTGAACGTAAATGGCGCCAAACTAAATTGATACTATTCAAAATAGCTTGGAAGGAGAGCATCCTGAACTATAAAAAAGCTCTCAGTGATGCTAGATCAACGTATCTCTCCACTCTTATAGAAAATAACAAAAACAACCCGAGATTTTTATTTAATACCGTAGCTAACTTAACTAAAAACAAGACCACTGCAGAAATCTCCACAACAACATCATGCAGTAGTGAGGATTTCATGAACTTTTTCAATAATAAAATCATAAATATTAGGCAAAAAATTCAGGCTTTGAAACCAGACAATTTAAATAATTCAGATGAACTAACCACATCACATCAGAACTTAGAACACTTTACTCCCCTTGAAGCGAGGGAACTAATTTCACTCATCTCTTCTTCAAAATCGTCAACCTGTATATTAGATCCTATACCGACACATTTTCTCAAACAGATAGTACCAGCAATAATAGAACCCCTGTTGAAAGTAATTAACTGTTCACTCAGTAGTGGGTATGTCCCCAAATCCTTTAAATTAGCCGTTATTAAACCGCTAATCAAGAAACCTGACCTTGACCCCTGTCTGCTTTCTAATTACAGGCCGATATCAAACCTTCCCTTTATCTCCAAGATTTTGGAAAAGGTAGTATCACAGCAGCTATGTTCACATCTACACAGAAATAGCATAAATGAACTGTATCAGTCAGGATTTAGGCCTCATCACAGCACAGAGACAGCACTTGTTAAAGTAGTAAACGACCTCCTATGGGCCTCTGATCAGGGTTGCGTCACTATACTTGTGTTACTGGACCTCAGTGCAGCTTTTGACACCATTGATCATAGTATTCTCCTTCACAGATTAGAAAAGGTAGTAGGAATTAAGGGAACTGCCCTCTTGTGGCTCAGATCCTATTTGACTGATCGTTATCAGTTTGTAGATTTAGATGGGGACCATTCCTCATGTTCTCAAGTGGAGTTTGGTGTTCCACAGGGCTCAGTTTTAGGCCCACTGCTTTTTTCCCTTTACATGCTTCCTCTGGGCAACATAATTCGTAAACATGGTATTAGTTTTCATTGTTATGCTGATGACACACAATTATATGTCTCAGCAAAACCAGATGAGAAAAATCAGTTTGCTAAAATCGAGCAGTGTGTGCAGGATATACGAGATTGGATGTTAATTAATTTTCTTCTGCTTAATCCTGATAAGACAGAAGTTCTGGTCATAGGACCACAAGTAGCTAGAAGTAAGCTTTCTGATCACACTGTAACTTTAGATGGCCTTTCTGTTCCATCAAGTGCAACAGAAAAAGACCTCGGTGTGATTATAGATTCCAGCCTTTCGTTTGAAGCTCATGTAGATAATATCACCAGGATAGCTTTTTTTCACCTTAGAAATATTGCCAAGATAAGAAACATATTGTCACTAAATGATGCAGAAAAACTAGTTAATGCTTTTATCACGTCTAGGTTGGACTATTGTAACGCCTTACTGTCTGGTTGTTCAATTAGGTGTATAAACAAGCTTCAGTTAGTACAGAATGCAGCAGCGAGAGTCCTCACTAGAACCAGAAAATACGAGCACATCACCCCTATCTTATCTACACTGCATTGGCTCCCTGTGAAATTTCGCATCGATTTTAAGATACTACTTTTGACATTTAAAGCACTAAATGGTCTCGCGCCACAGTATTTGAGTGAACTGTTAGTGTCTTACGATCCGCCACGCCTACTTCGATCAAAGAATGCAGGCTGCCTGTCAGTACCACGTATTATTAAAACTACAGCAGGGGGCAGAGCTTTTTCTTACAAAGCCCCAAAGTTATGGAATAGTCTTCCTATTAATGTTCGGGACTCAGACACAGTCTCAGTGTTTAAGTCTAGGCTAAAAACCTATTTATTTAGCCAAGCATTTTTGTAAATAGATTAACCTTAGGTAAAGGAGCAGATCTGGGGGACTCATAGACGTAGAGTATTCTGGTGAACTGGTATGTTTAGATGCTGTCCTCCCCACTCTCATTGTTCACTCAGGTTTGTTGACGGTGAGGTGATTGGTTGCTTTACATCTCAGGGAGCCCTCATGTTTGTGTTTCCTTCTGGCTCTCCCTTTTAGTTATGCTGTTATAGTTAGTCCTGCCGGAGTCTCTGCTTGCACTTTGCACTAAATATACATTCACCTATACATGCTGACTGTGACCATACCTAACTGCCATCTCTCCTTATTTTCTGTTCTCTCCTTTTCTGCTCTCTTCTCTCTCTCCCTCCCCATCTTCTTTCCCTCTCTCTGTTTCTCTGTCGAGCTATACATGTTTCGCTCCTGAGTTGCCAGTGATCCAGACCCCTCTGCCCTCTGGAGCCGTCTAACCCATCCTGGAGTCCTGCTACTGGTTGGAGATCTCGTCGCATGGATGCCCCGTGTGGTCTGCCTGGATTCGTATGGTGGCTGGGGATGGTTTCCATGAAGACTCTCCTGTCATCGAGTGATGCTCTGGGGACCTGTGACTTCAGTTGTTCGATAACTCAGGACCGGAATCCCCTACAGTCTACCTGAGCCTCCGGGAACAAACTGGACTCCTTTTAATTTTAAAACATCTCTTGTCATACTGAACTTCCAGTCTTACACATTATTATGCTGAGCAATTCCTGCTCTCCGTTATCACCCAGATGAGGATGGGTTCCCTGTTGAGTCTGGTTCCTCTCAAGGTTTCTTCCTATTACCATCTCAGGGAGTTTTTCCTTGCCACCGTCGCCCTCGGCTTGCTCATCAGGGACAATCTTGTCATTTTGATTCATATACATTGCATAAAAACTTACTTCTTTTTATTGTGTAAAGCTGCTTTGCGACAATGTCAATTGTTAAAAGCGCTATATAAATAAAATTGACTTGACTTGACTTGACTTATACTTTGGAGTTAGAATTAAATGTCTTGTTGTCAGATCTTTAAATCTGAATCTAAACAAGCTTTTTAACATACAGTACGGCTGTCCGTCACTAATCATAGGGCGAGCAGAGACTTAAATTACATTCACTTTACAGCATATTGTAGTCCTACAGCTTGATACAGGATGGGAGAGTAACTGTCACATCTCACTGGATCGAATTAAAATTTATTTCTCACACATAAGATTGTTTAAAACAGCCGTCTACAGTAGATGAATTATAGCTTAGAGAACTTTCAGAACTCAGCACAACGACTGGGCTGTACAAGAGCGGCGCGAGTATGGCCGCCAAGATGGCCACAAAAATCATGTGACGTATCTGAACAAGCTTTATTAAATGTTTTAATTCTATGCATAAGAAATCACTCTTATGCATAAGGAAATTTGTCATAGGCGTCCTAATAATCGTTAAATACACTAACTTTCGGTCGCAGAATGGGGGCGGGGAGGGGGTTCAAGGTTGGGTACGGCCCACAGTACTGGAAAGAGGGAAAGAGCAGATGTCTGCCAAAACCCACATTCAAAACCACAAAACCACATCTGGTAACATTATGTAATATAAACAACACTTCATTTTAAACAACACTTAAAAACTTCTTCAAAGTTGTTTCGAATTGCCTCTGCCTGCCATCTTCTCATCTTTTGGCTACATAGTGCCTGTAAGAATTCAAAACTTCTTTCACCCCTTTTACTGTAATTACACCTACTTTCAGGCACGTTCACTTAGCTGCACCGGTCCATTGGTTGGTGGAGCAAAATTTAAGGATTAAATAAACAATCTGCTGCAGTGGATATCCTGAATACAGTATATAGCGGTACAGACGATGAGTGAGTGAGTGATAAACAATCTGTTGGAAATAAATGGTGTTTGTGGAACGGTTATATAAAAGCAATATCATACACGAAGTAGTGCGGTTGTGCTGAAAATCAGATATGACAGCACTCCATCTCGTGTGATACTTCTCGAGTAACTTGCTTATGATAATACTTCTTGTGACAGCACGGAGCAGGTCAAAAGGTCAGAGAAGATGACCTCACAGTGATTAGAGAAAGAGAAAAAAAAAAGATCTGTTTGTTAATTACATTTAGAAACCTTTATTGCTGCCTTTCTGCTGTAGTATTTGGAATCGTTATGTATTATTCATGACACATGTATTTTATGTATTACATCATGAGTGTCATTATTCATGTCATAGTTACCTGGAATTTTTAATTAAAAATTTTTTTTTAATCAGAATTGTGTGTGTTATGTATACCAGGTCATCACACATGGCATTATTCCAAACATTTTTTACATTTTAACCAAGATTACACTTTGGTACCACACAAAAATGATGCACAGGCACGGTTGTAAAATGACACGCCTTGTGTTGTCATATTTGTTCGTGAGGTTAGTGTCACATTGTCACCCCTTTAGTCATGACTACGCTGAATCACCAGTTCAAGAGCAGAATGCTGTATGATATTTTCAAGACGTTCATCCGATTTATTTAGGGGAACACAGGTGTGGATCTCTGGGTAACTTATACTAGTGTAGCCGTTTCCCAGAGTTCTGTTGAGATGGTGTGATATGGCTCATTCCATTTCTTTAAGCAATCACCGTTATAAACATATGAGAGGTTTTTCCTTTTCGAGAAATAAATAATTTCCAAAAAATAAATAATGAATATTTAATCATGATTATAGATACGAGTATAGATTTTATATCCTGTACATATGTTAATTTATGCTTGTTAAACCTGCTTTGTATTAATCTCCACATTAGTGATCTAGCTGACGAGAGAGAGAGAGAGAGAGAGAGAGAGAGAGAGAGAGAGAGAGAGAGCCTGTTATCTTTCCCTCCCAGTGATTATTCCAAATTTGATTTATTACATTATTCCAGTGACTCCAAGCCATTACTTGGAACAAAACCCCAGAGGACCTTCTCACTCTAGTCAATAACATGAAAATTTGTGAAGTTCACCATCATAGGGTGTTGAGGTTTGAAATTTCCCCAGAATGACAAAAAAAAAAATGATGCAATAATTTATTATCATTAGTATTATTATTGTTTCAGCTTTTATGCGGAGTATTTCTCATGTTGTTAATGACTGACTACAAACACGCTTACCCTGTGTTGCTATTAATAGCTGATAGAGGTCTTAAAAAAAACTGGGAAAAAAAAACACAGAAACGTGAAAAAGCTGCTTAGATTAAAAATAACCTGATCATGCGCTATAATTATTGTAAGCCATAAAATAGCGTCACTGACGCGGATCTTACAATATAAAGGACATGCGCTCAGTGTTTACGTTTGTCATTTCTATATGGGTGTTAAATCTAAGAAGCCGTATCTAAAAGGACTCTGTATTACTGTCTAAAAAATAAATAAATAAATAAATAAATAAATAAATAAAATAAATCTACATTCTGGTCTATGACTTTATTGAAAAACGTACACAAGAAGTGAGAACTGACCACCGAATCGTCAGTACATATAAGCATGTCATTTTTAATATTGCACCTAACGGAGCCATATGGACTCACAGAGCAGCAACAATTCAGACTTTAATTTGATTATTTTGCTATTTAAAGATCATGGGAGTTCATAATATAAATGAACTGAATATAATTCACCAGACAGACAATATCATGGAAAATAATACTCCTGCCTCCTGTGTGCTATCCTTGTGAGACAAAGATGCTCCAAGCAGGGGATGAGAGTAGAATTTAATACAGGTTCACACTGGGTTTAATACAAGTTCATAGTCAAGAAGAAGGAAAGCTTATTTTAAGATTTTAGTGATCATATAGCTGTGTAATTTTAAGCTTATTCCCAGAGGCAGGGCAAACGTAAAACAGACACATTACATTCTCTATATAGATCTTATGTTTCCTAATTATAATACAAGACAGGCATGTGAATAGTAATAATCAATGCATTGGTGATGTGTAGCAGAATATAATTTATATATGTTATGTAATGT
Source organism: Clarias fuscus (assembly GCA_030347435.1). Classification (NCBI taxonomy): domain Eukaryota; kingdom Metazoa; phylum Chordata; class Actinopteri; order Siluriformes; family Clariidae; genus Clarias; species Clarias fuscus. The sequence continues at coordinate 10,026,902 of CM059216.1, forward strand.
ATATAATATAATGGCTTTCCTTATGAGTCTAGTTTCCAGCAAGCTTCCCTCCTCATGACGTCTCACTGGGCTTTTCTTTGCCACCTCTGGCTTCCCCATTAGGGATATATGTAAATCTGTACCTGGATATCTACAATGCTCATTTGTTGTGTTGCTGAAAGTGCTACGGAAGTAAAACTGAATCGAACCGAAAACCTCGGGAGCGAGCTCATTTACTCTCACTCACTCCCCTCTATAGCGCTTTATCCTGTATACAGGGTCGTCTGGCACCTGGAGACCTATCCCAGGAGACCTAGGGCACGAGGCAGGGTACACCCTGGATGGGCATTGCAGGGCACGCACACTCACACACACTATGGGCAACTTGGGAACACCAATTAGCCGAATCTGCTTGTCTTTGGACTGTGGGAGGAAACCAGAGCACCCGGAGGAAACCCACCACGCGGGGGTTGGGGGGGACATTCAAACTTCATGCACACAGAGGTGGGAATCGAACCCGGACCCACTAACCACTAATCCACCCAAGCTCATTTACTAACCGTATATTATTATTATTATTATTATTATTATTATTAATGTTTTTCCATTAAACAATTACTTTGAGTGATTCCCAGAGAAACACTAACAGTTTATTAGATTAAGCATGAATAGGCATTTCCGAAAACTCTCTCACCTGACAAATACGATTATCCCAACTTTGGCAATATCCTCTTGAATAACTTTCCAGGACTCCTTGATCATGGTGATGTGCTCGCTGCTGAGCTGCGCCTCCTCCTCCTCCTCTTCACTCGCTTTCTTGGGCGCCAAACCCAACCCTGAGATGGCACAGCCCATCCTAAACAACTGATTAAGAGCTCTTATGGCTATATGTCTTCGCCGAGTTGTGACAAACCTGCGCGTTTTTGTCACCTACAGTGGACGGACTAACAGCCGCGCGCCCCGAGCAGCCATTAGCTCTCCAGACGCGCGCGCACGGACTCCGAGTAAACCAGCACGCTCTCCACAGCGCGCGCATCATCAGCAGGGGGAGGAGTCTGGGGCTCACGGTGTAAACACCGCGCAGATATCCAAACCACTGCTTCACCCACACACACATCGTGCAGTCATGCTAACACAAGGTTCTGCTGCAAGTACCACAAATAAGTCATCTGATTCATATTTCACAATGATGAATTATGCGCGCACTAAATGCTTAAAGACAAAGGGTAGAAAATTGACATGCACTCAGCCCTGCTCCCCCTGCCATGCACATTTCAGTTTGACCTGATCGACCACATCACTCCACTTCAAAATCAGAAGAAAAAAAAAAAGCTGTTAATTAGCTGATTAGTCAAATCAGGTGTGCAGGAGAGAAGGTCTTCTAGGACCAGGCTTTAACAATTGGGTTAACTTACCTCAACACATCAAGATCCTTCATTTTATATACTTGTGAAATGTGAAATACACACTTCAGGAAAAGAAAAACTTGTATAAATATTTTCTTTATTACACTATAATATGATCTTATGTTATGTACACATTTTTCTGGCTGACTCTGTATATATACGGTTTACCACATATTGGTCAAACACTTAAATGATAAAGATCATCAAACAAAGATAACCCAAGTAAATAAAACAATGCAGGTTTTAAACGATAACTTCATTTAAAAGGGGGAAAAAAAGCTGTCCAAACCTACCTGGCCGAATGTGAAAAGGTAAACACTTTATTTGAACCTGTCTGACTAAGTGAAGCCTGCTAAAAAATGAATATATATCAATTAATATTAATTATATTCATTCATCTACAAGTAGATCTTTTCATCTGTAATATTAAAATTTGTCAATTAAGTGTGGCAAATACACCGATCAGCCATGACAAAATGACCACCTGCTATTTTTGCCTCAAAAACATCGATGCACCCTGTCTTCTGACATCTTTCTTTTGAACCTTTTCAACAATTTGAGCTACACTCGTTCTTTATTGGATCAAACTACAGGGCCTAGCCTTCACTCCCCATGTACATCAGTAAGCCTTTGCCACTCATGACTTTGCAGCCAGTCCCCCGATTTTTCCTTCTTTGGATCACTTTTGGTACAGTTTGTGCTCACCACAGCAGACCTGAAACATTAAACAAGAGCTGCAGTTTTTGAGTTACTCTGACCGATCACATCACCCATCGTCACAGTATCTACATTTTCAATAGCTCATTACAATGGCAGCTGGAGGTGGGTGGCATATATTTAGCAGCAAGTGACCATTTTCTCCCTGAAGTTGATGTGTTGTAAAAGGAAAATGGGCAAGCATAAGGGACAAACTATGACGGCGAGAGGGCTGGATCAGAGCAACTCCAAAACTGCAGCTCTTGGTTGATGTTCCTGGTCTGCAGTGGTCAGAATATACTAAAAGTGGTTGAAAGAAGAAAAGAACGGTGAGCCAGCGACAGAGTGATGGGTGGCCAAGGCTGAACAGGATATTTTGCTGGAAGTATTGGCTATTTATGTAGCCTATTTCCCATCTTTTATTGATCTTTAATCAAGTTAAAACCATTTTTAAATAATCAACAACAACAAAAAATATATGCAGCAATAATCAAATTCTTTGAGAATTTTTTACTTAATATTCTCTTAAATAGAGTGATGGGGGGGGATCATCAGTCAGTCTACTAATACCCAGGCTCAGTTATCCTGTGCTGAGTGTAGCCTGAGATTGTTTGTGGCTGACAGGAGTAGAGCCTGATTACTCTTCTTGTCCAATAATACATTACAGTCTGAAAACACATTAAAACTGAGCTTACAAACTACCGGCCAAAAACAATCATTTATTGTGGCAGGTGTGTGTAACATTCTGGTGTGCAAAATAAAGAATATGTAGCCACTAAAATATCCATAAGCTTTTTCGATCTGGATTCAGACTTACCGTGGCATCATGACACCCTATTGAATGCACATGACCTATTTGCAGAGATTTTTAGAATTCTTTGCTTATTCTGCTCAATACAGTGACTTATTTTAAATGAAGAATTTAATTTTGTTTACTGAGAATCTTATCCATCATCTCCACTGTTTTAGCTCTTGCTTGACAAGCCATCCATCCAGTAAAGAAGTGTGGGGGACCTTGAGCCTGTCCTAAAGAACTTAGGGCACAAGGTGGGATACAACCTGGATGTGGTGCCAACTGATCACAGAGCACAAGCACACACACACTCATACCCCGACCATAAGCCCCAATGACCTACTGGTTAAACAGTACAGCTCCTTTAGTAAAAGGCTCATTCAGTTTGGTGTAGAAACAAGGAATACAAGAGGTCATTTGTACCAACAATGATCACACTGTACTATAGCTCATCACTGTGCCGAGACACTATTTTGTCAGTACTAGCATAAGATCACTGGACAACAGTTAACCTTTACTGCCCTTCACTATTTGTATTGCCAACCAAAGTTCTTTTTTTTTTTTTTTTTGGTTTCTCACTTAAAAAAAAAAAAAAAAATATATATATATATATATATATATATATATATATATATACATATACAAAGTGTATATATACCATGAGGTGTATCAGGCCAGAACCACAAACGTCTGGTCTGATGGAACAAAGCTAACTATTTGGAACCAGGAAATCAGGCACTGTGGATTACCTTATAAAAACACGGTGTTGGCAGCACCATGCTGTGTGGACTATTTTCTTGACCCAAAGCATACCACCAGGAAAACATAGGAGTGACTTTATAACAACTCTGTCAAAGTCCGGACCTGAACCCAATAAAGCATCTTTGGAAAGACCTGAAAACAGCTGTGCACTGATGCTGCCTGTTTAACCTGGCTGAACTTGAGCAATTTTGCACTAAGAAGAATGGAGGAAACTTCCAAATGTAGGGTGTGCCAACCTTGTAGCTTAATTTGCAAGCAGACTTGAGGCTGTCACTGCAGACATACAGTAGGTGCTTTAACCAAATACCAAGTCATGTGTCTGAATACTGATTCAGTCTTTTTTTTTTTTTTTAAATGATCCATGCACCTGTTTTCACCTTTTCATTGTTAATGCACTATTACTTTGTTGCTTTTCCCAGTTATTTACTGGGAACTGAGGGATCCTCTCTTATTAAGGTCTGTCTGCTTGTAAGGTAATAGCAAGTTTACTTATTAACATATAATTATTGCATATTTTCTTGCATACACATCTATTCATTTAATCCATACTGAAATGTTCATTCATGTAATATTATATCCTTGTTCAAGATGTGTGATCTTTTTATGTTGCATTTTCTAAAGTAACATTGACTGTAATGTACTGTAATGCCCATGTAATAACTGTAAAATTGCCACAAAATGAAAACTGCCTGTTTATAGAGTATGCAATTAAAAAAAAAAAATTAAGGAGATTATACACAAATTACATTACAGTAGATTTTTATCACAGGAATGTTTTGGATAGAAACAAATAAAACAAATGCATGTGTGGGATCAAAATGCATCCACCCCTTACTTCCATCTACAAATGTTTAATTGGAACCACTTTTTACCCTGAATTATTGCTAATGCGACATGACAGCTTTATGAAAATATACATACATACATGCTAAATTCCAGGGCAATTGCCCAATATTATGAGCTACCCATACCCATAGGCCACATAATAGTCCCAAGTTACATGATTGATTGCTGTGTATGTACAGGTACGGAACAGTTCCGAGAACAGAGACATAGGGTAGATAAAAAAAGAAAAGAAAATGATAATAATGATACAGATCTTTAACTAGGATATCAAAGCGTACATTTATCCTGAGTAAGCTTACCAGTGTCATGTTATGTAGGCAGTAACCAAAAGCTTTTGTACAAATATAAACTTATATACACTACAAAATGTCAAATATTTCAGGTGAGGTCTGAGTTTAGAAGTATCCTTTTGCCATTTAAATCAATTTTAATACAGCATTATCATATAAATCTATTCGATTAAAGGCCTGAGCATGCCATTCTTTACAATATACAATCTACATATGGAACACATTGGGTGGCATATTTTTAAACTCCCCTTAAGACTTTATGCTTGGATAGCTTGGTAGAAAAACACTGGGCCTCTTTGTGCAGTAATGTACAATAGCGGAAAGTCTAAAAGCAGCGGACAAGAACGTTCACGTGTAAGAACTAAGGTTTTGGAACTTCTCCCGCAGGTTTTTGACTAAACCTTGTTGGCCGCTCTCTGTTTTTTCAAGCGACCTCGGAATGCAGGTTTCACCGCTGTCCAGACATTTTAGTTGGTCTCTACGGAGCTCCTGTTTCTTCTCTTCACCTGCAGCCAGACCTTCACTTTCTTTCTTACCAATCCTTTCCACTATTATGATCTTGTTTTCATTGGGGAGTGTGGCCTGGCCAGATATATAGTAGTTCCTTGGGATGTCCGTAAGGTTCGTTTGCCGTTTAAAATGAAGCGAGTGGTCCAAAGAACTGCTTTTGCACAGTTTAAGCACATCCTGTTCTGCAGGTTCCTTGTCCATGGAGTGGGCAGTGGCAGTGTCTGTAGGCGGTGGTGTGTAGGAGTCTGTACTGTCACAAACTGGGCTGGAACTGGAGAAGATTCGTCGGGCTGAGGGATTATTTCGTCCAACCTCAAGTATTCGCTCTGGGACGGAGCAACTGCGATTAATTGTGGCTAACTGAGAATTCGGGCGGGAGTATTTGGAACGCAGCTCTCGTACATCCGGCCAGTTGAAGCTCTCCGTGTGGACTGGACTTTGTTCTTCCAGAGCAGGAGCTCTGATTGTGGACTGCAGCTGAGGACTGCCCAGGGAGCAGGGGCTCTGTGATGAACTGGAGTCGGTGTACTCACATGAACCATGTGATAATGACGGGCTTTGGATACCTGTACAGATTTAAACAAAAGGTGTTCATTTTAAAAAACAGCTATAACCTTAATATCTTACAAGTGCAGAAAATAGTTTGTCAATAAATAAGAGCTGCAAATACCAATTGCATCAAATTGAAAAAAAAAAAAAGAAATAGAACTTTATTAACCAGTTTAACCAGTTGTGTCTGATATGAAACCACTCACCCATCTCATTTTCTGGATATCTGTCTTCCACAACAGACAACAGCTTCTTGTGACTGAAGTTGCTCTGTGATGCTATAGCTCCTGGCCTCACTACTGGTCTGTTGTTCTTAATACGCTGGCTATATTGCCTAGCCAGATGGAATACCTTGTTCTTCATCTTCTCCATATCTTGTAGCATTAGGTCTTCTTCTGAGCATGACCTCACGGAGATCTTGGGTGGAGGAGCATGTCTGATCTTTTGTGTCTCTTGGAGCTTCTGATCACTGAATAATCTCTTACCCATTGTATCCTCTTTTCCATGGAACTTGTAAAGTGGTGAAAACGTCGAGGTCCCCTGTCCAGCCACGCTGTTGTCACATTCTTCCAATATTAGTAGGGGTTCACCAACAAGTTCACTATAAGAACTCTCCTCTCCCTTTTGATCCTGGGTAGAGTTGGCAACTGTGCCATTCATGTGCGCTTTAGAATCATCTTGAGGCTCCTTAGAAGCTTCGCAGATTTCATCCTCCATGTCTTGCCAAACACTGATCATCTGCGAGGTTGATCGGAAATCCTCCTCTGTATCAAGCGCCTGAGCAACTAACTGAGACCCATCCGTAGGTTCTTTTCTGTCTACAATTGGCAGAATCTCTGTGCCCATGGCCTCCTTAGATGCAGTCTCTTTCTCCAGACCTGGCAGGTCAAAAACTGCCCAAGAAGTCGGCCTTGTGATTTTAGAGGCCTTCTTGTGACTTTCTGCATCTTCTTCAGAGGGAAAGCCGTTGAGCTGTTGACTGAGATTGCGGACTAGTCCTGGTGGAATGTACGAGAGACTTTCTCTGCGTTTGATGCTAAAATTAACATCCTGTTGCTCAGCGTGCTCATAGTATTGCTTAATCTTATGTATAAGTATTCTGTCCTTTTTGGACAGAGTATCAGGCTTTGTCTGCGGTCTTTGGACTGGTGTAACCAGCTTGTCTCCAAGAGTGGCTGAGGTTAAAGATTCAGTTACAGGAGAGGAACATTTCAGATCTTGAGCCTTCTCTTTGTCCAGCAGCTCAGCACTGAGACTGAAGACACTACTTCTCCTGCTACCCGTCTGAGATGAAGGGCAACCTAGCAAGAACATGTCGTCAGCTGCCAGGCTGCTTTGCCGAGAGAGACTGCCTGCAAAGTGTTCCGCAATAACACTGGCCTTGTCTAGCACTGATGTTGGCAAGATGCTCCTGGGTTCAGTTCCTGATGAAAGTTCTTCCTCTTCATCCTCTTCCTCTTCCTCTTCCTCCTCCCCCAGGTCCTCAACATCCTCTGAAATTTTTGTTCTGGATTGAAGGCTCTCGTCCTCTAGTTGGATTTCATGGTGGACTGTGGACAGTGACTCCGCACTACATTCCACCATCTCTTCATCCTGAGTGGTAAAGTATGACTGCTGATGACTTTCTTCTTCTTCATTTTCTTCTCCAGGCAGGGAAATGGCCTGTGAACATTGATCCTCAGAAGAGTCCTAGTGGGCAGAAGGAAAATCAATTACTGTTTCATGAAGGGACTTATTGAATTATGACAGAAAGATATCAACATGTGTTCTGTCAGTATTCATAATTTGCAATTAACCTGTCTAGGCCTACAAGATAAAAGTACCACAGTAGTTCATTTATTTATCAGCAGTAACCATTTTATTGTGGTCAGGGTTGCACGAGATCCAGATTAAAGCTAGGAATCACAGGTAGACTATTATCAGCATTAATGTTTCCTGTTGTTTAGTCTCAAGCAGTTGTACTTCTTCAAGTTTTAATAATAATAAAAAAATATCATGTGTCATACAAAGTAATATTTTTCCTGCCAAATATCTGCACCACACACCAGTCCAGTAGGTGGTGATAATGTACCAACTACCCATAAACGCAAATGTAGAAGAAATGAATATGGTGCCGTTTACTCCCTGGTCCACCAAGTTGTCTCTGTTGGGCCCTTAACCCTAGAACTGCTCAGATATATAATGAGATAAAAATGTAAGTTGCTTTGGATAAGGGCGCCTGCCAAATGCCCAAAACGTAAATGCAAGTACACTGTGAAATGGAACGCAACCTATTTTTCGAGTTCTTTGTGAAAGATGCAGGTGGTTGGTATTTTCTGTCAACGCTATATACTGTAGGGTATAGTATGGTATATTTTCAATTAATTTGTCAATGTTAGACCAGTTTATGTTTGGCCATGTAAAGATTCCCTAAGTATTTCTAAAATTGTGAATCGATCCTATATTGAAAATCGACCATCAATTCAATTAATCAAAATAACCAATAAAAAACTGATTAGACTGCATCATCGATTCAATAGCTTTGGAGCAAGGTGGGAATTCACCATGAATGAGACACCGGCCTCTGTTGCAGTGTGTCATGACCACATTGAAAACTAGGGGCAAGATAGTGTCACCAATCTAACAGCATGTTTCTGGGAGGTGTGAGGGAATGGGAGTACCCGGAGGAAGCCCATATAGACACTGGGAGGACATGCACTAAGTTACAGTGACAGAAATACAGGCTCAGAATAGAAGGGCAACTTGTGCAGAGAGACTGCATTACAGTAACAGTCATTTATTTTGTAGGGATTGCGAACTATGTTCCTGTGTCACATGTATTATAATTATATAAATAATAATCATCATCATCACATGTCCACATTTAATATCTAGTGTCAATCTCACCTCTTCGCACACATCCTTGCCCTGGTCTTCAGAGGGGGGTCGGCTTCTTTTAGGTTTCACCAGTTCATCCTCCTCCACAGCCTGCTCCCCTTCTCTACTCTAAAAAAAAAAAAAAAAAAAAGAAACAAACAGAAGAACTGTAAAATATTACGTTACAAACCCTATTTGAATATTTGAAAAGGCTCTCATCTGATCTCGAGTGAACTCTTTCTGAGCACCGTTTCATCTGTTATAAATGGCTGCACTTCACGTGAAAGCTTCGGTGCTTTTTGTTGACCTTTAGAAACCGATTTGGCGATGGGCTACAATCAAACATAACGGAAACCTTTGCTGAAATTGATTATGGGAAGCAAATAGCTGGTTTATATACAGTCTGTCCCTCCCGATCTTCCTCCTCCGAAAATAATTTGACAGTGAAATTTAGCTTTGAAGTCAAACTTCAATCAGTGCACTAATTCATGTGTCCTCAAAGCACAATTAACAATTCCGTCTGAGCACAAAACAGGCCGTATAAAAGTAGTCATTATAAGAGCGCTGTGCAATTCTTTAATCTGACTGCTCAGATCCATAAAGACTGAGTTTGGTGTGGAAGAACACCCCAGAGTCCTGACCTCAACCCCATAGAACACCTTTGGGATGAATTAGAGTGGAGATTGCAGGACAGGCCTTCTCTTCCAACATCAGTGTCTGACCTCACAAATGCGCTTCTGGAAGAATGGTCAAAAAATTCCCATGAACACACTCCTAAACCTTGTGGAAAGCCTTCCCAGAAGAGTTATGGTTGGATTAAGAATCACAGCAGCTCTGACACTAGAAAGGACAAGCTATAACAGATTATCCATTCTATATTAAACACTCAAGTCACATGACCTTGCTTCAGGACACATTTTACCATGTAAAAAACATGTTTGCATGTTCTCCCAGGCACTCCAAAGTCATGCAAATTCTGCATTTCATATTGTGCAACTGGCATTTCATAGTGTGAATCCTGTGATGGTGTGGCCCTCGTCAAAGGTGTACCCCACCTAGTTCCCCGAGTCCCCTGGGAGTCCCCGAGCCTCCTGAGACCCTGTACAGTATAAGCGGTATAGGGAATGAGTGACTGAGTGGTTAGACAGTGACTGGTATAATGTAAGTGATGCCACAAACCAAATGGTCATTAAATGTAATTATAAGCATTTAAAAACCACAAGCAAAAAAATATTTTTTCTTAAAAGAGGCATAAAACATTTAGCACATGTTTTTGAAAAGAGACCAACTTGATTTGCCTCATGATGAGCCGCATCACACCTCCCTGTCTGGTCTGATTATTTTCCTTACTTATACACCAATCAGTTATAACATTAACACCACATAACCTGAACATAAATTATATACCAGTAAACTGGTGACAGGATCAATGGCAACCAAGGAACATTTATACCTTTGTGGAGCTCTTATCCCACAGACAAATAGTTAATGCTGGTTATGATAGAAAGGTGTCAAAACACTCATGACAGCGTGCTGTGAATGGGGCTTAGCGGACAAAGAGTTCAAAGATGTTGATCTGGGACTAAGCGTCTCAGAGTTGGAAATCGCTCATAAGTGGCCAAAAATTCTCAGAGTGATGTAACTTTGGTCCTACTTTTAGGAGTAGGAGTAAGAGCAATTTATCAACATTCCTAAAACAGGAAATCACTCCACAAAATGTCAGAGAGTCCGTGTCCTAAGAAAATCAGAGGAGAGACGTTTTGATAACACCTATTGACACGGAGCACATTATAACATACGTCTGAGCAAAGATGGAATACTTTTGTGACACATCTTGTCCATCAATGAACATTTGAGCAGGTGACTGCTACTTTACATTTTTTTTTATAACAGCAAAGTTACAGCTTTGAAACAGTGATGATTTGAGTTTGTCCCAGACGACAATGTTGAAAATAGATCCGCAGATCATGCACAGATTCTTAAGTTTCCCCACCACGCAGCGTGAAATCAATGAAAAACAAGCTGCATTTTCATCTTCAAAGCTTGTTTTCATGGAGTTGTGGGCATCTTCCATGGTGCACACACAATAAAATAATAACCCAGAGCATCGATGAGGAAGCTTATGTGAACCAAAAACATTTTCACAGCATCAACCAGTTGTTTACATTCAAATAATTTAATACAAGTATACAAGGATATAAAATGTATATATGAATATAATTATTTTAATGTGTGTGCCATGGATGATGCCCAAACCCCATGAATGAAGGGTGGTTTTCACTGATTTCACACTTTGTGTTGGGCAAATGTATTAATCTGCGCATGATCTGCGGTGCTGTAAGAGTGGAGTTTAATTATTATAATTATTTCCGACTGTGATTATTGTTGGCTGTGTCATTGTTTCTAAGCTGCATCTTCGCTGTTACTAAAAAAAAAATGTACTGTATTAGTCACCTGCGGAGACAGCATATGACATGTTGATTAATTAACCAGTTCAATAATGCATGCAAAAAAATAATAATAATTTTTAGTCCAAACATGTTTTTTATAAGCTCTCGGTCACTCAGAGATACTAAAAACGTCTCTCCTCCACACACGTATTTGCCTCAACACCATTTCCCAGCTACTCTCTGGAGCTTTCCTACATTTTGGAAAGGAAAGGAGTGATTTCCAATTTTAAGAATCTTTTAAAAAATTACTCCTACTCCTAAAAGTAGGACCAAAATGGCATCGCCCCGGCTTCATAATTCCTCAGATCACAATCCGAGCAAGTATCCATGGGCTGGATCAGACAAACGTGTCCGGACCATGGAGGCCCCACCACGCAACTTACAGCACTTAAAGTATCTGCTGATAAAATCTTGGTGCCAAACACCACATAACATCTTCAGAAGTCTTGTGAAGTCATTGCCTGAGAGGTCAGAGCTGTTTTGTGGGCAACCAGCACAATATTGGGCTTAATGTTTTTAAGATTTTAATGTTATTGCGGATCGAAGTAAAACTGCATTTTTGCATAAATTTTACTTATCAGCAAGTGCCATGACTCAAAATATAAACAACCTCAAGCAACAAATTCACAGACCACGACAAAAAAATAATTGGAGCAGATAAGCTATCTAAATGCCATTTCAGGGCCTTGAGTAAACAACCAAAACAAATTACCAGCAGAATGAATCATGCACATGTGCACATATTATCCTGTGACAACACTGTGCGAACCAAAGACTGACTGACAGCATCAGAGGTTTCATTTCATTTTTACTGATAATCGCCTCTCCTAATATGGGGTTCGAGATTGTGAGGTCATTGTGCATTTCGTGAAATCCGCCATGTTGGATGGTGCAGGTTTTGTTTTGCTGTAGCTTGTAGTGATGGAACGAGTCTTTAACGTGACTCAGAAGAAGGAGTAGTCTCCGAAAGTGATTCGTTCACTTTTTACTGGGTGCGCATGCGCAAAGCATCGCAAAACCTCCGTAGGGTATGTACAGGAAACAGAATTGAACGGTTCTCAATGAATCTTCTAGACAGAGTCGTTCGTTCTTTTGTCACGTGACTCCCATAGACGCTATGCAGTGCAGTACACGGGAAACAGAACTGAACGATTATTCTCAATGTGTCTTTTAATCTGAGTCGTTCGTTCTTTTGTCATGTGACTCCCATAGACGCTATGCAGTGCAATAGATTCAAAAGAACTAATGTCCTTAGCTGCACTGTAATACTTTCTTTACTGGAACTATAGCCAAGATTTGTGTATGTAGACGTGTTGGGGGTCTGTTTACTGAAAATGTACCATTTGATTTTATTTCTGATCAAAAGAACGAAATGAACCAAATGAGTCAAAAAAAAGAAAAGAAAAAAATATTGGTTCATTTTGATGAACCAGATTCAAAGAACTGAATCACTAAAATGATTCAAACTTCCCATCACTAGTAGCTAGCGCATACTACATCCACGCTAGCAGTCAGTTGCACGTAGCTTATTTGCTCGGTCTTTCCTTATTATTAGTATATTGCTTTATTTATTTACATAATGTTGGTACAGTAAAAGGTAAAAAGACGAACTACAGAGAACTGAGAGCACATGACCCTTTAATCTGTCAGGAAAACTGTTAAATATGCTTCTGCTGCTGTTTATCCACTGATAGGCTACACATTATGAGACAAAATTATAATAATCTATTATATCTTTCATTGCATTGTGAACATTGTGCTAACAAATTAACGACGAAGGCGAAGTTATTTTCATTTTAATATTTATTAAATAACCATAAGAGAATAAGTTAAAAAAAATGAAGTATACTTTTGCGCTATGTCTAATATTATTGGTATATATGGGTCTCCAGCATGTCTATAAACACATACCTTGCAGTTTGTCCCTTTTGCATTTTTGTATATGTCAGGGTTTAATCAAGACAATTACAATTTCTCCCTACTGTGACCTCATAAGCTTGCTGCTCGGCTCTGCTCTTCTCTGAGGGGGCGTGGCTCAGCAGTAGCGCATTTACATAGACACTGAAACCAAACATTTGGAGGAGGAGTGAATTAAAGGGAATTTGAGGTAAGTGCAGTATAACTGGGGTATTTTAGCCGGAGTATTAACAGACCTTTAAAATAGGGACCTGGAAGGTTGGGATGATTTATCCAGCCAGATGTTACGAGCTGGTAAGTAAATGACGGGATATACTGTACAAAGAGCTTTTTATGTGGTGTGTACAGTAGGTACCCATGAAAACTGGTCGTTCACAAAGGGTGTGTTATTAATCCTTATGAGCTTTGTAAAACATGCAGCCATGCAAGCGCAAAGCTGAGGGGATTTCAATGGCAGACATTAGATGCTACATGCAACAGAGAGAAATTTGGCACATATGGCTGTTTAGCACACAGCAGTGGAAGAGCTGAAAAAGGAAGAGCAAGAAGAAGAAGAAGAGGAAAAAAAGCAGATAGTGACAGTGAGCCTCACCGTTGGAACCAGTGTGAAAAGCAAAGCCCTGGCCTTATAGCGCCAGCAGGAGATGGCGGCCAACACTGAGGCGGCAAAGTCGGCTACCTGCTCGTCTTTCACCACAATCTTATCATCTCCATCTCCTCCACTCTGCCTCAGCACTTCCTCGAGCACCTCCTCCTCCTTCTCCTCTTTCGCTCTATGGAATGGCAGTTCTAGCCGACAGTTTTCAAGGCTGTTCGTGCTCAGCCAGTCCAGGGAGAGCCATCCGCTCGTGCTCTCCTCAGCGACGGGCCTCTCCGCCTCTGCTTCGTCCATGCTGGAACTCAAGGTGGACGCGCTAACTGTAGCCTGCAGCTCATTTCGGCTACAGTCCGTCAGCAGGGTATCCATGCTGTCGGCATGCTGGAGAGTAAAGACACGGTTACTTGGGTGCACAAAGTGCATGCACATAAGCTTATCAATGCTAAAAGATCTGAGCAAAGGTACTGAACTCTAGCAAAAAAAGTGTATATAAGTAAATTTGTAAATGTTTGACGGCTTACCTTAAGACTTTCTACAGGATGATGTGAAGGATGAGAATGAAGATGATAACAAGGTAATGAGCATGAAAGAGGAAGAAAGAAGAACACATTCATCATCGATCAGTCGTAACTTCACCAGTGGTCATTTTTGTGCTTACACACTGTTACTGTAGATTAAACCCATTGCTAAGCTAGATTCATCATGCCATCAGTCCTTTCACTAACCTATATATATTATTAAACCATCGAGGAAAACCCCATTTGAGTCAGTCATGGCTGTTTTTCTGTCTCAGAGTTATTTCTGATCAGAGTATAGATGCAGACAGGTACGAACCTTAACGTTTTCATTTTCAAAATCAGTCATGAAATCAATTACAAATGAAAGAGAGGGAGAGATTGTGTGTGTGTGTGTGTGTGTGAGTGAGTGAGTGAGTGAGTGAGTGAGTGAGTGAAACGGAGTCATGGAGCGAGAAGAAATATGTCTAACATAAATTTGGCTTTTTTTTTTTCATTACCCGCAAATTAGAAAGAATAATAGGGGAGGCAGTGATGAGAGGCCAAAACAAGCCCACAGACTGAAAGGAGCCCATGCATGACAAAGCCCCTCGCCGATGAGCTCCATAATTAACATGATTATGTGTGAGGCTGGAGGATGGGGGCTGCGAGCTTTGATCTACCAGAAAGACCACTCGGATACTGGAAGGCTTTGAAGGCAAGCGGACAAGGGGAAGATGGTGAGGGGCAAGCACACATGTCCTGATGACGACAAGCAAGTGTGGTGGCTCTGCAGGGGGTTCTTTGAACTAATGATAAAAATGAAGGATTTCTGTATTTGACCTTTTTTTTTTTTTTTTTTTAAGTTTGTGAATTTGAAAAAGCCTGGTACAATCACTCTGTCAACTCTTTCAAGAGCTATTTATAGCGAGGGTTCTTAAATTTATTCTACATGAAACAATCTTACGTCCCTAAAATTTCAGGTTGCTAACTTTTTTTTGAGGCATGATTTTATAAAAAGAACCTTTTTTTTTTTTGCATTATACTGTCTCATTTCAAACAATAATAATTAAAAATGCTAATTATTAATATTTCTTTATGGGTATTGATACTAAAACTGGCCTACGCTTCTAGAAACATATGACCTGTACAAAGTGATGCTTACATTTATTTTTAAAAAGCAAAAAAAAAAAAAAAAAAAGTCTGTAGTGTCCGTAACCCCATGTCAAATTCATGCTGCAATATCTTAACAATTTTGCATTTTACGTCTTTTCATGTCAAGTCTAAATTGGCCAAGTTTTTTTTTCTCAATCACAGTTAAGATCAATGAAAGATTGGAATAAAAAAATAGTTACAGACAATACATAAAAGGTTAAAAATTTTGCAAATGTTTCTTTTATCCGGTAAAAATATAAATGTGTATGCACATTTATAAAAAACAAAGCATAAGTCTTATAAACTGCTAATAAAGTTTTCTGAATTTGTATAAAAGAACTTGAAATATTTCACCATAAAGGGGGAGAAACAGGGCGAGAAACAGGGCGAATTACCTTTTGTGGTCTTCATGTTCTGTTTAACTCTGTTAAACGGCTCTATTTAACAAAAAAACAAAAAACAGAAAATTAACAATAAGTGATATAATAAATGATATCATTGTCTTGCTAATTTGAAACTGTTGAGATCCCATGTTCGGATCCCACCCCCCACAATGCACCTCATACAGCATAGACCGAAGACGGCGTACTACTAATTACTGTTCAGACTCAATACATGGTGGTGCACAACAAGATACAAAAAGCATAAAGGAGTTTAATGAAAGAAAGAAAAATATTGCAAAACTGCAACCTGAACATGAACTGAAAATGTATACACAGCACAGTTGATCTATTTATCAATTAAACTTGTTTTGTGACAGTGGAAAGCCAAGCAAAGCAAGTTTATTTATTTATTTATTTTAAGTTAAATTATGTCTATTCATTTCATATTCTACTTTATTTACATTTCTTTTATAAATGTTTTGATTGTTTTTATATACGCAAAAATATGATCATAGTGTGGGAAATTGGTAATATGAATAATATTTTTGCATTTCCATTATTTCCTCTGGGAAAATAGGTCACTTTCAAAACTCTTTTTTACATTTTCCGAACTCTGAAGGTATCGCTGAATACAAATCTTAATAAATCTACTGGACAGGCAATTTCATGCAGGAATAATAGTGTAAAAGGTAAATGCTTACCTGATCGCCTTCGTTCTTTAAGATAGTCTTCACCCTTGTTCTGTCTTTCAGGACTGTAGCGATACTTCACTGGACCTAACGCGCCAAGCAAACGGACATAAAGAGATTTTTTTTTTTTAATCATCTTTTATATTGTTTACACAGTACATGCCCATAATGTCCTGCAATGTCTATATTTAAGTCCTACATCAACCAAAAAAACAAAACCCTGAACAACTCACAGGCAGGCTGCATGTCCAAAATGGCATCTTTGGCCTAAAAATATTAAGAGTGCAAGATACATCTTAGAGATCATATGTCGCAGGTTCTAACACATTTACATAGTTGATGTGCAGGTTACCTACTCTCTGTGGTATGATGGCGTGATGGTTCTCCAGAATCAGACGCTTGATGTTGTGAGCCCAGAGCTTTTTCTCCTCCTCAGTTTTGGCCTGGAATATGGAAAATGCTAAAAGTCAGACAACCCAATCTGAGCAATAAGATAAACTGAATTCAATAAATCGCTGCTTATTCTTTGATAGACAGCTTAATATAGGAGGAATGCCACAGACCTTTACTGTGTGAGGTTGTTTAGGATGCTTGTAATGCGTCACGCTGAAGCGAAGAGAGTCTTTGGCACTTTCAATCAGCATCAAAGTGGAACACTGAAAATAATGCATGAAATACACAAAGCATGAAAAACTAAGTGCTTAGAAGAGCTAACACCTTACCCAACAGCTCTGAACTTTACTCTGATTTTCATAACTTGGGCTTCTGATGAGATTACGAATAATAATAATAATAATAATAATAATAAAAAGGATGTTGATGTTTCTTGGAGAAAATGAGGATGTTGATGGGGAAATGAAAAGAAATTGCTTATTCATAATTAATCTGTGGGCTAAATAAACAGATATGATCTCCATCTGGAAGGCAGGAAAAGTCTTTTCAACGTTTGTCAATTAGCAATATAGCAGCAAATTGATATCTGACAACAGCTTAGTGCTCGCTTGTACTCAGGCCTCCTTCGTTTCCTACTTTTTTAAAACTGTGACCTTGCCAGAAAACGTTGCAGAAATTAAAAGAATGCATGACCATTATATATGACCACGACCATCAGTACCATTATATGGGTCTTGTAGACGTAATGCTCTCCTCTCTTCTTGGTGATGAGGAGGATTTTGTCAAGGAGAAAAAACGTTCTCTCGTTCTTTGCGCGGTGGACGTGGAAGGTTCCCTCGAGGACGAGCTCACCGTATGTAGTGAGGTCAGGCCCTTTCCAGTTGATCAGCAGGGACTGGATCTCCTAAAGGAAATCAGACACGAGTTTCCATGAGAATGTAGAGCTACTCCAGGCATGAGGCAATCAACTCAAGTGAAAGCTTCTCTTTAAATTATTAGAGAAAAGGGTATTTGCGGTATTATATATAGTCTGATACGTGTTTTCACGAGTAAAGCCGTGAGTGAGTGTGCAAAGCACCTGGGGCACATACTGTATGAGAGCACACGGGTCGACCACCATCACACACTCTATTGAAGATACTGCTTAACTGACATAAACAGAAATTCAGAATGAGGACTTCAGTGATCGAGCACACAGCAGGAACTAACACACAAAGTTACGCAACGGGAGCCTGAAAAATTTGGGGTTTTAATCTTCGTTTCTTTTACATAAAAGTCGGTGTTTACGCCACTGTTAAATCCAACATGCAGGACATATGCCTGGAAACGTTTTGCTCATTTGTCTAATCAGCCATATGGTTAATCCACTTAGAGATCAAATTAGCATCTGTATTTCCTCATTATTTTGTTGCTAATTATATGCAATTACGTTTAATAAATCACTAATAAACAGAGCTTCAACCCCACCCCAAGTCCGATCGGGTCCTGCTGGTGCCAAATCAAGAGGAACAGAGAGAGCAGATGGAAGAAAGATACAACCGGATCCTTCAGCTCGGAAAAATCATTTGCTTAATATCTGAAATAAACTTATGAACGTTCGTCAGCATTCATAGCCTTTCGTAACAGTTCTTTAAACAAAGTGGCGTAAGCTGAACCACACGCCTTCGATGAAACGCCATCACCTTGCCTGAAACCAGGATGCTGCGAAATGAGCTCCTGGATCATCTGATCAAGGTTATACAATGCCCCTTAGTCCAGTCAGACACACTGAGTATGATTTAAGACTTCAGAATTTTACACATGACCCTTTCTTAAACTCTGCGACTTTCACAAACTGTCATGTTCTGCTCTATTTAAACTATAACACACACAATTCCATCTTTTGATGTATGTTCCAATACTTTCGACATTGGGGGGGGGGGATAGTTCTATTTATTATAGAAATTGTCTGCTTACTTATTTATTTTTTTTTTTTACAGTTGTTCATGTAGCCATAACTGATTCACTTGATATGCTGCAGTTGTGATGATGTGCTTTAAATTACTCCGTGCAAACATACAATGAGTATCTGTTCTGTGAATCCACAACAAATGTTTCTGCGAACGAAATCGTTATTGTTATTTAAGCTGATTAAAAAAAAAAAAAACTGACAAGGAAAACCATTTCCTTTAGTGTAGCAACACCTCCATGATTACTGAGTGGGATGTGAGAGCTGTGATAAATGCAAAACAAAGGTAAACTGGTGATCACCTGCAGTCTCACAGCATGCTCATGCTTCCTCTTCATGTCGTTGATGTACCAGGCCACTCCTGTCATGGTGATTATGGCCTCTTCCACTACATCATAGCCCTCTACCTCGGGGTCGAAATGTTTGGCGATTTCCTAAAACAACAAAGCGGCATAAATATAGTCAGTAAACAGCATTCAGTCAGGTTGGCTACAAGACATGTAAGGAAGAGACAGATGATTGATGCGTGCATGCTTTGAAATGACATGGAAAGGGAGTGTTTCACAAATAATGTACGCGATGCCAGCTTCTTTCGTGTCATAACCCTGGATGTGGTCACGTTAAGCTATTAAGACAGAATATTTACTGCCAGATCAATTGCGAAGTTTGCTAAATCTAAAAAGATTACATTCACATAACTTTATTTTAGGGTCATTTAATAATAATAATAATAATGTCAAATCATATCATGCAGATTGAAGAGACTGGTGTGGTGTGAAGTAGCGTCCAGAGAGGTGCCAATTCTTTCCCACATCCAAATCTGTTTGCTTCGCTCTGTTGGCTGTATGATTAAACTGATACTGTAGTCTTGAAGCCAAAAGTTTATGCACACCTAGATTTTCCTTAAGTCGACACGTTTCACATTTTTATTTATTTATTTATTTTATTTTCCCTCGATTTTCTCCTTAATTTAGTCACATCCAATTCCTCCCCGTCACTAGGGGGCTCCCACATTAAGACTACTACTACCACTCAGTTGGGAGGGCCGAAGACTGCTTCCTCCGAACCACGTGACGTCACCCAACCGCACCTTTTCGAACTGCTCGCTACACACCGTTGGGGGCGGCGTAACAGGCCCTCAGGTCCTCCGAGCTATCCGCTCCTTCCGCTTGCGTGAGCTCACAGACGCCGCTGATTAATGTGGGAGCTTTACCACTGCGCCACTCGGAGGCCTCACGTTTTATTTTACCATAGATTTCATATGGCAAATAACTTAGCATTTACACACAACGTCTGACATTTACAGTTTATTAGAGACAGATCATTTCAGGTTTAATTCACTATAACAGAACTGGATACAGAGGGGCTCAAGATTTATACACATGTATGTCAACCTCTGACCCACAGAAAGCAAATTAAATAAATTAATGGTAATTATTATTATTTGTTATAATTATCATTAGAATGCAGTCTCTAAATGCCTTTAGCTTCAGTGTATGCAGACGTTTGACATTAACTGTACATCAGGGTTAGGGTTAGGGTTAGGTAACCCTAACCCTAACCCTAGGTTCATCTGAGGACTGCACAAGTGGCTCTATGGTACAGTAGGGCATGAAGGAGTACATGCCTGTAACAGGAGGTGATATTTCAAAATCCTCTGCACAGGCTTCAGCAGGTAGGCACCTAAAGGGAGGGAATGCTGGAGAGTCGCCTGGCGATCCCGAAAGAACTTAGCCAGCGTCTTGTTCCTCATGCACTCCGTTAGTGCGGCTACAGAGCTGAAAAGGAAGTTACAAAAAGGACATATATTGGCAAAAGGAAATAAAATGCACATAAGGTCCTTGGATAAAAGAAACGTTTCAAGCATTATAAGCAACAACGCCTTCACTGTTTGCAGTGTTTGGTCTAGACGGAACCCTGGTGTGTTTCCTCCCTTGGTGTGATGTGTTTGGGCAGGTGAGAACACAGCAGTCACGCTTGGGTGCAGACCGAAACAACATGTCCATCATCGTCAGTGCAAGAAGGTCTCGGTCAGGTTCTAGCAAACTCTAGCATGGTTCACTTGCAGTGAGAAAACAAATCAACCCTGGAGCAAGAAAACTGCAGGAGGTCAACCGAACCCGGCATGCGTTAGGGGCTGTGTGCAGCTTTTTCTTAAGATGTGAGCTGCTAAACTGACCCTTGAGGCACAAACTGAGCCAGAGGAGAGGAATGTCGGACTGCAGAAATGTAAGGTTCTTCTGGGTACCACGGAAAAATGGGCCAGATTTACAGATTATACTAGAGGTTGTATTAAGTGTCCTTATTATACAGATGTAACATATTGTATCTGGACAAGTGTTATGCAACATAAAATATACGTGTGTCCAATAAAAAATACAAGTCCAAGTAAAGACAGATTACCCCAGATGGCTACACTGCTGTTTATATAACCACACACACTGCACAATCACTTAGGATATAAAAAAAAAGCATAATAATAACAACAACAACAACAACAACAATATCTCGTCAACTTACTTGGGATAGTTTGTGCAGTACTGAGTGTAGATGTCGAAATAGTCACTCTGTACATAGAACAAGGAAACAATATACAGTATATATTTGACAAACGTGGTAATAGAAACACATGAATGGATGTAACTTTATACCTTATCCACAAAGCAATATGCGATGGCTACTGGGTCATTGTCACACATTTCCAGAGACTGCAGTAACTCGCTGCAGAGACATACAGAGAGAGGAACATATTTAGACTTGATTCTAGCCTTTACACAATTATAGCTTAAATAAAAATTCAAATTAGATGTGACATCAGCCTCAAATATGGATTTTACATTAGTTATAAAGTTAAGCAGTAAATTCTTCAGTTTGCTTCATGCATGCACTGATATGGTAACAATATCTAGCATGACATGTGATAGATGTGGTTTTCTAAAGGTTTAGCTATTTGCTATCTTACTCACATAGAGGTTTCTCGGCGGGCAATGTCAACATATTTCTTACTTTTCAGACCCCTGTGTTTAGGACATGTACTTAAATGACTGCCATACCAATAATCAAAATGTAATGTTTAATACTTAAAAATATTTTATGGTTAAATTCTACATTCAGTTCCAACATGTTGGATTATTTTCCCTCAGTTAAACATTTTCATGTCATTCAGTACATTCAGAGTCTAGACCTGACCGACTCAAGCAACCCCAGATCATAACACTGCCTCCAGAGGCTTGTACAGTGGCCGCTATGCATGACGGATGCGTCGCTTCATGTGCTTCCCTTCTTAACCCTGACGCCCATCGCTCCAGAGTGGGGCCAATCTGGACTCATCAGACCACATGACCTTTTTAACTGCTTCAAAGATCAATCTTAATGCTCCCTAGCAAATTTAAGTGTCTTGCTTTTGATTAGTCTCACTGTGTTTCTTATGGACACACAGCTGTTTAGTCCCAATCCTGAGTTCTCACCATGTTGTGTGCGTATGGAAATGCTCTTACGTTTATTATTGACCATAGCTGTAACTCCTAGTGTAAATATTTTATAATGCAACTTCGCCATGCGTTGTAACCAGTGATCTTTGATTATCGTCATTCATGATCTTTTTCCGATCACCGTTCTTTCACAAAATGGATGGATCAACACTCTCCTTCCAGGTTTTAATAATGCAATAGATTCTTAGGTTCTTAATCAGCTTTCAGTAATTTCAGTGTTTGCTTGATGAAGGCAATATTTTGACCCTTCTGAAAATTCTGCCTCTTTTTTTTTTTTGCCAGACAGCGTTTATAATTTTTTTCAAATTGGTCATTTTAGAGAGGGTTCTAGCGTCAAGGATTTTTGTGTAAGACACACATTTGTTCTTTATTCATGTGGCTCCGTGTCAGATCAGATACGGCCTAACGCCCTGCTGGAAAGCAACTGTTTAAACACATGGGGCTGTAAACACATGGGGCTGTAAACACATGGGGCTGTAAACACCACTTTGCCTGCAAATGTTAGAACCAACCTCACAACCCCACTGTTTCACAGCATCGTCCTGTCGACCAGAACAAACTAATAATTATGCTCAGGTTAACACACACATTCACACACATGTACATACACACAGGTACACACACACATACATCCACACACACATCCACACAAATACATACACACGTGGACAAAATTGTTGGTACCCTTCGGTCAATTAAAGAAAAACTCACAATGGTCACAGAAATAACTTTAATCTGACAAAAGTAATAATAAATAAGAATTCTATGAATGTTAACCAATGAAAATCAGACATTGCTTTTCAACCATGCTTCAACAGAATTATAAAAAAAATGAACTCATGGAACAGGCCTGGACAAAAATGATGGTACCCCTAACTTAATAGTTTGTTGCACAACCTTCTGAGGCAATCACTGCAATCAAACGATTCCTGTAACTGTCAATGAGACTTCTGCACCTCTCTGCAGGTATTTTGGCCCACTCCTCATGAGCAAGCTGCTCCAGTTGTTTCCGGTTTGAAGGGTGCCTTTTCCAGACGGCATGTTTCAGCTCCTTCCAAAGATGCTCAATAGGATTGAGGTCAGGGCTCATAGAAGGCCACTTTAGAATAGTCCAATGTTTTCCTCTTAGCCATTCTTGGGTGTTTTTAGCTGTGTGTTTTGGGTCATTGTCCTGTTGCAAGACCCATGACCTGCGACTGAGACCCAGCTTTCTGACACTGGCCAGCACATTTCTCTCTAGAATCCCTTGATAGTCTTGAGATTTCATTGTACCCTGCACAGATTCAAGACACCCTGTGCCAGATGCAGCAAAGCAGCCCCAGAACATAACAGAGCCTCCTCCATGTTTCACAGTAGGGACAGTGTTCTTTTCTTGATATGCTTCATTTTTCCGTCTGTGAACACAGAGCTGATGTGCCTTGGCAAAAAGTTCCATTTTTGTCTCATCTGTCCATAGGACATTCTCCCAGAAGCATTGTGGCTTATCAACATGTAGTTTGGCATATTCCAGTCTGGCTTTTTTATTATGTGTTTTCAACAATGGTGTCCTCCTTGGTCGTCTCCCATGTAGTCCACTTTGGCTCAAACAACGACGGATGGTGCGATCTGACACTGATGTTCCTTGAGCATGAAGTTCACCTTGGATCTCTTTAGAAGTCTTTCTGGGCTCTTTTGTTACCATTCGGATTATCCGTCTCTTTGATTTGTCATCAATTTTACTCCTGCGGCCACGTCCAGGGAGGTTGGCTACAGTCCTATGGATCTTAAATTTCTGAATACTATGTGCAACTGTAGTCACAGGAACATCTAGCTGCTTGGAAATGGTCTTATAGCCTTTACCTTTAACATGCTTGTCTATCATTTTCTTTCAAATCTCCTGAGACAACTCTTTCCTTCGCTTTCTCTGGTCCATGTTGAGTGTGATACACACCATGTCACCAAACAACACAGTGACTACCTGGAGCCCTATATATAGGCCC